>CM040242.1:67323452-67513971 GCA_022545495.1 Chrysanthemum lavandulifolium
CGTGTTAAACGAACGAAACGTGTAAAACGGACGAAAACGTAAACACAAATAAAACGTGTTAGACGGATGAAACGTGAAAAAGCGTGTTAAAACGGATGAAAACGTAAAACAAACGAAACGCAAATACAAACAAAAACGTATAAAAACGGATGAAAACGTGTTAAAACGAACAAAAACGTGTAAAAACGGACGAAAACGTGAAAAAATTGGACAAAAACGTAAGAAACTAAATTTTAAGTTATTTTTTAACGAGTGTTAGTATAAAAGACCAACGATGCAAGTTTAGGGTAAGATAACAAAATATTAAGTTATTTATTAACGGTCGTTAGTATAAAGGACTAACGGTGCAGGGTTTTTTGTTAACGGGTACACAGAAAGGACTAACGATGGAGGTTGATAGAATGTGAAAAAAAATAGATACATACAACCACAAAAAATGGTAAGTTAACTACATTTTCAAGTGATTTGCCCCTTTTCTAAAGCTTAAAAATAGTAATTACTTAATGAGAGATGATTTACACACTCTAATATATAAGCAGTTGAAATAGAATATAAATACTATAAAAGTATTTAGGAAAGCTAAAGATACGTATCATATTTTTTGAAATTTACAGAGCTACGTAACATACTTTGTAAATTGTCGATATAACCTAAATACTTTCAAATTTTGACCCAAACTCGCTAACTTTTCACCTGAATTGACTAAAGTACCCTTATCTTCTTCCTAATTGAATTTATATTTATTTTTAAATGATATTCACTAAAATTCCAGATTCCGGCCACTAAATTCCAAAAACCAAAATCTTTTATTATTTCAACTTCATATTTATACAATTAGCATGAATTAACTGAAAAGAACCAAAACCCAATAAACAAAAATCCAACTAAACCAAATTTACTTACGTTTACAACGAATCTAACCAAAACTTCATGTTAACTTACCTTTCATTATATCGTGGTGATGGACCCATTAAAGGTCTGAAAAGAAACAAGCTCCATTAAAGGCCATTAATTTCAACTTCATGTTTACTTACGTTTACAAGCTCCATCACCACTAACCAAGTTTTGTTTTTTTTTAATAATAATATATACAGGCCCATCACCACGATATAATTGGGGATAAATAGATTTTGTGTGGAAATCCATCTGTCTATCGATTACAACATGATTTAATGGGTGTTAGGGGATATCGATTATATATGGGTTCATCACCACAATTATATAAGAAATCGATTATATATGGGTTCATCACCACGATTATATAAGAAATCGATTATTTCATGCGTGTTAAGAAATCGATTAAGAAGTCCATATAACACCCATTATATATGGGGATAAATATTTAATGGGTATTTGGGGATAAACAGATCGAAGGAATAGATAAACGTTGATTTGGGGATAAATATTAAAGCGGTGATGGAAATATGTGTTTGTTTGGAAGTTAGTAAAAGATATGATATGATATTTATAAAGAATATTTGAATGAAACCTGAAAAACTATGAATATCATTTAAAAATAAATATAAATTTAAAAACAAATTGAATTGGGAAGAAGATAAGGGTACATTAGTCAATTCAGGTGAAAAGTTAGCGAGTTTGGGTCAAAATTTGAAAGTATTTAGGTTATATTGACAATTTATAAAATATATTGAGTAGCTATTTTTAGCTTTTACTTAAATATTTACTGTAATACATACAAACAATGTCCCAATAATCAATGAAAATGTGCAAATAAATTCCTCCGACTAAAATCATGAAACAAACGAAAGTGGCAGAGACCAAAGTTTCCAAAAAACACAAAGTACTCAAAGTACAACAAACAAGATAAACAAAAACTAAACAAGTAAATCTAACGTCTACTACTTAAAAAAATGCTTATATATCTCCTCCCTTCCTTTTTATCATTTCTAAAAATAAAATAATTATTATTCCTTTCTTCTTCTCCATTCGGTTTCTCTCTCTAAATAACAACAAACAAAAACAAAAGAGAGAAGAACACACAGAGAGATATGGTGTCAACGCGTCGCAGTGGATCCATCCCCAATAACAACAACCCTAACAATAATAACAATAACAATAATAACAATAAAAGATCGTCATCTTCTTCTGAAAACAAACCCCCACCTCCCCCGTCTCCTAAGCGGCAGAAGGTTGAGAACTTATATTGATTCAGTTTACGCGTAATTGGATGCGTTATTGATTTAATTGTGGTTTTTATAAATTTGTGTGTTTTGGATTGTTTTTTTTTGTAGGTTGAGAATGGAGGTGTGGTGGATAATAAATCGGAGGAGGAATTGAGCTCGGCGAAAGAGGTGGATCGGGTGGAGAATGAGAATGTTGCTGAAGAGGCACCTGTTGCTGCTGCTGATGCTGCTTCTGCTTCTGTTGTGACTCCGGTTCCGACGATTCCGGTTTTGCAAGGTGAGTTGTTGCGGTTTATTGGTGGATTGTGAATTTGTTGCATGTGAATTGGTGTGAATGTTGTTAGCTGTTTTGTTGTTATGCATTGTTTGAATTAATCAATTGTGTTTTGTGTATGTGGTTGTGGTAGTGTATGTATGAGTTTGAGAAATTAAATACGAGTGTAGCTGCTGTGGAAATCTCTAGGGTTTAGAAATGAAATTAGTTATGAATAGTAATAACGAGGGAGTGTACAAGTCAAAATGTGAATTGGTGATGTTATAAGTTTATGTATGAGTTTGAGCAATTATATACGAGTGTAGTTGCGGAAATCTCTAGGGTTTAGAAATGAAATTAGTTATGAATAGTAATAACGAGGGAGTGTAGAAGTCAAAATGTAACGATAGGGCTTTGGTAGCATTGCTGAAAAACTTTATGGTTTTTCTTACTGGTGAAGGCATTATAAATTATTTGTTGTTTTGCGTTGTTCAGATTAATCAGCTGTGATTGCGGTCCTTAATGAATAAATGAATTTGATCAACTAAACATGAGTATAGTTACAGAAATCGAGGGTTTAGAAATGAAATTTTGTATGAATAATAATAACGAGGGAGTATAGAAGTCAAAATGTAACGATAGGGCTTTGGTAGCATTGATGAAAAACTTCACGTTTTTTTTTACCGGTGAAGGCGTTATTAATTATTTGTTCTTTTGCATTGCTAAACACGAGTCTAGTTACGGAACTCGAGGGTTTAGAAATGAAATTAGGCATGAATGGTAATAACGCGGGAGTGTAAACGTCAAAATGCGACGAGGGAGTGTAGATCTCTCTAGGTCTTAGATAGGGCTTTGGTAGCATTGCTGAAAAACTTTATGTTTTTTTACATGTGAAGGCGCTATAAATTATTTGCTGTTTTGCATTGTTCAGATTATTTAGTTATGATTGCGGTCCTTTATGAATAAATGAATTTGATCAACTAAACGTGTGTAATTACGGAACTCGAGAGTTTAGAAATGAAATTAGGTATGAATAGTATTAATAACGAGGGAGTGTAGAAATCAAAATGTATTCGTGATTGTTTGCGTGTATAATTATATATCTAAAAGGACTAAGGACTTTAGTTCAATGAATTATATAGGGCTTTGGGGGCATGTGCATTGTTGAGATTAATTAGTTGTGATTGTGGTGGTTAATGTATGGATTTGATCAAGTTAACCTGAGTTTAGTTACGGAAGTCGTTAGGGTTTAGAAATGATAGTAGTTATGAATTATGAATGAATAGTAACTAGGGAGTGTAGAAGTCAAAATGTGTCCTTGATTGTAATTTTTTAGAGCTTTAATTTAACGAAAAAAGATTGGGCTTTTGGAGCATTTCTTGAATAATTTATGTTTTTGTTTTACCAGTGAAGGCGTTATAACTTCAATTTAGTGATCAACCCCTTTTTTGTGTCAACTATTTTACCATTTCCGAAGGAATCGGAGTTCCATCTCTTTTTTAGTAAAAGTGCCAAGAAAAGTAGGCAATTTTACAATGTGATGAGCAAGAATTTTCTCCTCGGTCACCAGGATTAAAATTGTAATTTGATGACAAATATAGAGAACCCAAAATTAGTTACCTTTCATGTCAATTCAATCGTGCAGTTATGGAAGTCGTTAGAGTTTAGAATGATATTAGTTATGAATGGTAATAAGGGAGTGTAGAATTCAAATGTATTCTTGATTATGTTATACGGGTTTCCTGTACCGCAAAGGTTTTAGAGCTTTAATCTAACGGAAAAGATTGGGCTTTGTGAGCACTGAGCATTCCTGAAAAGGTTATGTTTTTCTTTTTTAACTGTGAAGGCGTTGTTAGTTCAGTTTAATTATCAACCTCTATTTTGATCCAACAGTTTTACCTTTTCCGAAGGAACTGAGTTTCATCTCTTTTCCAGGAAAATTGCCGAGAAAAATAGCCAATTTGACAATGTGATGAACCAGAAGTTTTTTTGTTGATCACTAGGAGTAAAAGTTCAATTTTTTTGACAAATTTAGGAGTAGAAATTTAATTTATGACAGATATAAATATATAATGATCCCAAACCAGTTACCTTTCATCGCAATTTCACTCCAAATTTGTGAGAATTGAACTTTCACTCCAAATTCTACGCAACTTGAACTTTCACTCAATGTTGATGAGATAGTCAAATAAGGCATATCTGGTTTCTGTCTTGGCATTTTTGCCAAAAGAAAACAGGCCTTGCGGGACATATATTAATGTTAGTGCCATATATTAATGTAGCTTATCATTTTCTTTTTGGTAAGAAATTGAACTGATCGAGACTTTTATTTGTTGCTATGCAGCGTCAGTGCCAGTTTTAGCAGACAAGCCGCGGAGTTCATTTACTTCATGGAAGCCGCAAAATCAGAGCTGTGAGACAGCTGCACCTTGGTGCAGGCTTCTAGCTCAATCCTCACTGGTTAGTTTTTCACCTTAAAAATGAGTAGTTATATGAATAAATAAATCATAAAAGGGCTTATGATTATATGTTACGAGAGAAAATGCATTGTTTATCGCAGAACCAGACAATGACTGTTTATGCAACAAGCTTTGTAGTCGGATCAAGCAAAAATGCTAATCTTTTGATCAAGGATATAAAGGATATAAGCACAAATCTTTGCATTATCAAGCTTAATGAGGTAACGAGTAATATTTCATATTTCGTACAACCATTGCTTCTATTTAGGGATTCATGTACATTACAAGGAAAAATAGTACACATGGTTCATAGGATTTTTGGAGATAAACTCCAGATTGTCTACTTGCAGTATGAATACTTACTATTTGTCGACATGATTAGCGCGAAGGAAGTTCTGTTGCTGTGCTTGAAAGCAAAGGAGGCAAAGGATCCGTGCATGTTAATGGGAAGACTATTAAAAAGGGAACAACATGTGTTTTAAAGTCAGGAGATGAAGTCGTTTTTGGCTCTCACGGGAATCACGCTTATGTATCCTTTGCTTGACAATTAAGAAAATCAATGTCAGAGGGGTGTTTGGATATGTGTTCCATGATTATATGATATGGTATATTTGGATCCGGATAATCAGCCCTATTGAGTGTTTGGCAAAATCAGATTCACTCTAAGCTAATCAGATTCACTCTAAGGGGTTGTTTGGGATTGCGTTTGCAGAACAAATTTTGCGTTTACAAAATGACGCTTATAAAACAGGTCTTAATATGCTTTTTTAAAATTGCAGTTTCTGTCCGGAGAATGCTAGTCACTTATTTTAAATGGTTTGCCAAACACTTGCTTGATTATTTGTGGATTCAAGTGCAATAATTAGATAATATCACAAAAGACACATCAAAAGACATAAAGACGCACATCCAAACACCTCCTAATGCAATGCCTTTCTGCAATGTGTTATTCCTATCAGTATTTATATATTCTGTATGTCCTTAATTTCTATTCCAATAGATTTTCCAACAACTTCCAGACGATAGCTTGTTAAAAACGCATAAATCCAGTCATGGTAGAGACCTGAAAGCACTCCTTACTGAAAGACGTACAGGGGATCCATCAGCAGTTGCAGGTGCTTCAATATTGGCATCTTTGTCAAGTTTAAGACAAGATTTATCTCGTTTGCGACCTATGTCTCAAACTGTCCCTAAACTTTATTTCGAACCAGAGATTCGTCATCAAAATCATGACGATGATGTCGATGGTCTAGAAGTAAATTCAGCTACAAATACTGGTAACGATAGTGCAGCTGAAATTGGAGCTACAAGCAAATCCACACCTATTGGCAGCAATCCAGACCCTAATATAATCGAAACAGAAAATGTAAGTTTTCTGTGTAGTTTTTTTCTCTCTGAAAAATTACTTGTACATCATACATAAGAGGTAAGTATATTTTCATTAAAGGCATCGAAAACAATGGAGCAGGCCCGGGATTCATTGACTGCATCAGCACCAGGATCGTCGGTAAGATCTGCAATGTTTAAGGAAGAGATTCTTGCGGGAATTATTGATGGACGTAAAGTTGATGTTTCTTTTGACGACTTCCCATATTATTTAAGGTTTTACACCCACTAACTATATGTAACTGGAGTTAACATTTGGCTTCATTTATACAAATAATTTGACTTTGGTCATGTTTCCTTTTATGTATTTGTTAATCTATGTCTTTTCGGCTTCCTTACGCAGTGAGAATACCAAAAACGTGCTCATTGCAGCTTCCTATATACACTTGAAGCATAGAGACCAAGTTAAATACGCTTCTGATCTTCCTACAGTGAACCCGAGAATCTTGCTTTCGGGTCCTGCAGGTATGCTTTAAGCCATACTTATATGGTTGGATAGAAGTTATTATTTAGATTTTACTTCATCTATTAATTATTTTTTTCAGGATCTGAAATATACCAGGAGATGCTAGCAAAGGCACTTGCTCATTATTATGGGGCTAAATTGCTTATTTTCGATAGCCATTCGTTCTTGGGTGTAAGATTTTATCTGTCGCATATTTACAAATGATCTATTATAGAATTTTAGCTATCGAAATAATGAATCATATGGTTAATTTTATAGGGTTTATCAACGAAGGCTGAGCTATTGAAAGAAGTAAGCCCAAGCAATGTTCCTAAGCAAAGTCCTGAGCCCACTACTTTGTCAACAAGCACCCCTACCTCTACTGAACTTGATGTCGTTTTGCGAATAGAAAATATTATTTCTGATTCCCCCCTTGAATCACCAGAGAAAATGGAGGTTGACGTTACAACGCCCGTGGCAGGAACCTCCAAGAGCTCAGCATTCAAATTGGGTATATTATTTTAAACTGTAATTTCTTAATTTTCATCTGTATGCGTTCTATTTCCTTTTAGTAAATGATTATCACATGTGTAGGGGACAGAGTAAAATTTATAGGTTCTGGTTCTGGAGGCGTACACCCTTCTTCATCTACTTCAAGGTAAAACTCTTGGGCTCTTCTGTAAGTTCTTTTAATTTGTTAGGGTTATTTGCATTTAATATTAGTGTAATTTTTGTTTGTCTTGTTTTGGTCGTTGTACAGTTTTTTGGTACATTCGAATCTTCAAAAAATGGGGTTGTGTCAAGTTTGGGTCATTTTGACATTTTGTAACCCACACCAATTTTATACAAAATATCACATTATATACAAAAGCAACACATTATAAGTTCTACATCCTTTGTTATTATAATCATAATTTTTGAAATCTGATTTTAACGGGTTTTCTTCTGCTACAAAATGGCCCAAAATAGTTCAAATGACAAATGAAAAATTATGTTGGTAATTTATGCAAATAATCCTACTTATTAAGAGTATCACTTATGTGATTTTTTAAACATGTTCTCATATTTGCTTGTGGAATATATTTTTCTTCGCATATGTTTTCATGGTTGCTATGTTCTCTTCACCTTAGGGGTCCATCATCGGGGGCTCGTGGGAGGGTTCTTCTACCTTTTGAAGACAATCTTCTCTCAAAAATTGGTGTAAAATTTGATAAACTCATTCCTGATGGTGTTGACCTTGGTGGACTGTGTGATGGGGGTTATGGATACTTCTGCTCTGGTAAATTCCATTTGCTCAGAAACTTGAAGCACAACTTGTTTTTCCCTTGAGTTTGTTGCCCCCATGACATTGCTTATTTTTTTTCCCCCCTAAATCTTTCTACCAGCTAATGAACTTCGATTGGATTCATCGGGTGTTGACGATCTGGATAAGTTACTCATTAGCACGCTGTTTGAGGTAGGTTTCTTTTCTGGAAAAAAGTTTGTTCTTTATTCCTTATAGCTTTCGTTAGTACCTTGTTTAACCATACTGTGTTGTTTGCCAGGTTGTAACCAGTGAGAGTAGAAATGTTCCTTTTATATTGTTCATGAAAGACGCTGAAAAATCCATTGTTGGGAGCTCAGAATCATATTCAACTTTTAAATCTAGTTTAGAAAAGCTCCCGGACAATGTTGTCGTCATTGGTTCACAATCTCAAACCGACAACCGCAAAGAAAAGGTAATTATCCTAATAATACCATCTATTTGTGATGGTTGTTGAGCCTTAGCATATGTACACATATTTATGTATATAGAACGGGTATCAAGTAAAAAGCACTACTAGCGTAAAAAGCGTTAAAAAGGGCATTGATGAACTTTTCGTATAACAATATATAGGATTGTGATCAAATAAACCGCACTATTATCTTTGAAAGCACAAAAACGCTTAAAAGGGCATTGATTTACTAACTTTGTATCAATGATGAGAAATCGTGTCTTAAGAGTAAATTTATATAAGTTGAACGCGCACGTTCATCATGGGTTATAAATCTTGTTCATCAGTGGATTTTCTAGCATTTTTTACACTTTTTGTGCAAATAACAGTTTTTACAGAATTACAGCGTCCATTGCTGACACGTGCACATATGGGAAACTTGTATCCCAGGAGATTAATACTGATTGTGTGCATGAAGACTCCTTATCACAAACATTATATATCTTGTGGGATTCCTCAAATTAGCATGCATCCGTAGAGATGCACCAATATAAAAAAAATTCTTCGTATTAGATAAATGATGCTAGTAGTTATTGTTGGATATTGTACGTCATTGCATGTTGCAGCAGAATATGAAATGCACAATGGAGAATAGTTTCTTAAAGACTTTTTTTGCACATTAGCTACCGCCGTCTCAAATCAAGTGACATGGTTGCCTGTTTCCTAATATATAAAATTTTCACTTTGTGACCATCACTTGTCAACACTCATGACTAGAAAATTCGCCTCTAGTTGCAAAACATAATGGTTGCACAGTTAAGTTGCATGTATGATAAGCACTTGCAAAAGTAATAAGTTGCTTTAGGGCATAATTAAATGAAATTTGTTAAAGTTCCTTTTCCCTTTGAGTTGTAAGAAAGGAATTTACAGTCATGTCTATGTATCTTATGGGTTCATATGGGCATTGCCATTTATCAGTTACTTGAAAAAAAAAGGCATAGGGATTTTAACAGTCTACCACACTTTGGTTTTATCTTCTTCCGCCTTTTTTTGGTTTTGGACGCAATTTGGAGGTGTATTAAAGTATCTTCGTTGGTAACTGAATTTCGTTTTCTTTTATTGCAGTCACATTCTGGTGGGTTGGTTTTCACAAAATTTGGCAGCAACCAGACTGCTCTACTTGACTTGGCTTTCCCGGCGGTAAGGGCTATATATTACTTTGTTTGTTTATTCATTCATGTGTTTATTAATTTTTTTTACAAGTCAAAACTTGCTCCATCATCCTGAATGTTAGTTTCATAGCGGGCGTGTTTCATTTTACCTAATATTATTCTGAAATTACGAAAGCAATGAATGCTGCTTGTAAAGTTTCACTGTGCCGTAACATGTTGTCTTAGAATAAAACACTAGTTAGTAAAAGAGGTGTGGGACCTAGTTGATGAGAAATGAACAGTTAAGATGTTTAAACCCGTCAATGTAAGGTTGTAATTGAACCAAAGGTATAAATGAACTCATACATTCATTTTAGTTTAACTGTGATATTTCTAAGCATTTAATTCACTTACAACCTATGGGCATAACGAATGGACATGAACAAGCATAGACAAACACTCAAACAGACATAAATGGACCTTACCAAACAAATTATTGAATGTTCATGAATGCAGTTGAATGAAGGAGACACCTTTCATGTTTTTTCGTTTAGTTAAGCAAACATAAAATCTTGTTTATTTCAGTCCGTTGAATAAATGAATAAACTCCCTGCAGAACTGCTCACTGTATGTTCTGTTTGATGCACAAGATAATCGTGTTATTTAGATAGTTATCCCGTGAAAATCTTGAACTTACAAACTTAACTTATTCTTTTAAATCTTTGACTCTTCCACCCAAGTATTTGATTACAACACAGCTGAAGTAGTTTCTCTTGTATGAAAAAATATATTTACGAGGATAAAACTTCTAACGCGTGGGAATTATGTGAAACCTTGGTGGCGCAATGCTTGAAAAAATGAGCACTACATGTATTTGTAGTCTAATGAACTTTGTTTGTGATGTCTTATATATATGTGAACACTTCTTTGCATAAGTGTAGGGTTAACACTTTTTTGCATTTGTAGTGAAGGTGCATTTATTGTATATATCAGCACCTACTGTCAGCCCATAAAACATCATGAAAAGCCTAATGCTTTTGATCATCTCTTATTGCAGGATAGTTTTGGGAGACTGCATGAGAGAGGGAAGGAAGTTCCCAAGGCGACTAAGCTTTTAACAAGATTATTTCCTAATAAAGTGGCCATTCAAGTGCCTCAGGTTTTTTACCTACTCCTTCATTTTTATTTTTATTTTTTTTATTTTTGTAGAGATGACATAGTGGGAATGTAGTGCGTGTTCATCAAATTGATCAGGACGGGTTGAGTCGGGTCAACTACTAGCACTTTTTTGTTATTTCTTTCTTGAATCTTACACATAGTTAATGTTCTAAAAATACTACTATATTTAACACTTTAGGAGGTTTATGCATCTGAATATGTTTTCACTAATTTTTGACCCGTTCGATCCGCAAGACACTTTCCATACTAATCAGTTTTTTTAATCCATTTGACCCTTTAGAGGCAAAGTGTTACCCAGGTCTGCCTGTTTGCCATAAATGTGTTGAATTTGCTATCTTTAGTATTATGTCATGACTTTATTTGTGAGCTTGTGCAGGATGAGAACCTTGTTGCCACTTGGAAGCAACAATTGGACCAAGATGCTGAAACTCTAAAGATGAAGGGGAATCTGTTTAATTTACGTAATGTGAGCAACTTTCATCACTATTAATGTTGCATGTTTGTTCCATCCTTTGAAATAATTAGATGATCAGCCTTTTCTCGTATCAAGGCTGCTATATCATTTATGCAATCTGATATTTTACTATAGATTTTTAGTCAATGGTGTGAATAGATACTTCCTATGAAAGAGAGAGGAGCATTGATAGTACATTCATATTCTTTTCTCCAGAATGTCTTAAAATACCCTTTGCAACAATATGAGGCGAGAATGGTTTGGTTGCATTCATACTGATGCCTAAAAGGGCAAGTAGGGTTATTTTGACTTGAAACTATTTCTCGATATAAGGAAATGCCCAATTTGGTGGGACTTGCCGATAGGGATTTGATAGCATATTCATATTTATTTCTCCAAATTCTTTAAATATTCTTTGCAAGAAGGTGAAATTACCCTGGATGGATCACTTCGACAGTCATGCATATGGGGCAATTAGTTATTTTGACTTAAAATTTTCTAGAAACAAGAAGTGTTATTAGTTTGTGGGACCTACAAACAGCAGTTGATTTAATTCTTATGGGATATCACAGTAACGGTCATAATGATCTGAAAATAATGATGGCAGGTCCTTAAACGGATTGGATTAGAATGTGATGGCCTGGAAACATTGTGCATCAAGGATCAGTTGCTTACAAATGAAGGTATGCTCAATCTTTCTCTCTATTACAAGAAATACTTAGAAACGTATAACTTTTTCGCGTTGAATCTTCAAATAGAATACTTTTAAGATAAACTGTGAAATGAAAACTTAATAGATATTTTGGCATTGTATTGAAGGTGCTGAGAAAGTTGTCGGATGGGCTTTAAGCCATCATTTGATGCAGCATGCTAAAGCTGATCCAGATGCAAAACTTGTTCTTTCAAATGAGAGGTATTTCTCCTACTTTTTTTCTTCTTTATTTGATTGTTTATTTTTATATACCAACGTACTTATTTATTTGTCCCGTTTGAGCGACCGTACTGATTTTTGTACATAATGAATTATTGGAAGATGGCTTTGTCTACTGTTTGACTCTCTTTGCAGCAAAAATTTTGAAAATCCATAAATAATTATGTTATCACAAAAATGCCAGAAATATTTTAAAAATGTTTGATTTGTATATAATGTTAAGTTCTCCATGACAATGTTAAAGAATACGGGCTACAAACTAACCCAAATGGGTGACAAAGTCGTTTTTAAATGACTCAGATGTACAAAGAGGAGTACAACGGTTAGAACGGGACAAATGAAAAGCTGCGTAGGTATATAAGAAATAAAAAACATATGGGGTATGTAACCATTAATTTGATTTTCTTTTTATGTTCTGGTAGTATACAGTATGGTATTGAAATTCTTCATTCTACTCAAAACGAATCCAAGAGTTTGAAGAAGTCCCTCAAGGTGATTTTAGTGATTCCTAGCCATTGTAGATATGTATAGTACATGCTTATAAATTGTTGAAACTGTTGCATGCCTAAATTTTCTGACATTATTTTTATACACGACTAGGATGTTGTGACGGAAAATGATTTTGAGAAAAGGCTTCTAGCTGATGTCATACCTCCTAGTGATATTGGAGTAACTTTTGACGATATTGGAGCACTTGAAAAGGTGAAGGATACATTAAAAGAGTTGGTGATGCTCCCTCTACAAAGACCCGAGCTTTTTTGCAAGGGCCAGTTAACCAAGGTATTATTATGCTTCACAACTAGTGGTTGTTTATCCGTGCCTATTGAGTTTCTGGTTTTAATATACATAGATTTATTCCTTCATCAAATCATGTTCTTGCCCTTGTGCATACTTATCCCTCATGGCTATAAGACGATATTGGCCAATTTGCTTATGAATATGTGTATTTAAATTACGTTTCATCCCAAATTGGTCAGATTAAAAAGTTTAGCTAAAATGGGACCAAGTCGAATACATTGAGAGTGGCCCAAAGTCCGTTTCTAATATTAGTGTTTCAATTACAGCCTTGCAAGGGAATTCTTCTTTTTGGGCCTCCTGGAACGGGAAAGACAATGCTGGCTAAGGCCGTGGCTACAGAAGCTGGTGCTAACTTCATAAATATATCCATGTCAAGCATCACATCAAAGGTAAATTCTTATAATTGTCTGCAAATAAGTGTGTAATGCTTCCTTCAACAAAGCTTTTCTCACTTCTAGTTTAACATGTTTCTTACTCAGTGGTTTGGCGAAGGTGAGAAGTATGTCAAGGCCGTGTTTACACTTGCTAGCAAAATTTCTCCAAGTGTTGTCTTTGTGGACGAAGTAAGATATTGTGATATTTTATCTCTTTGTTTTTCTGTTTTAATTAGAGGTAGCAGTTTTGACCTATTTATATGAGTCAATTTGGGTTGTGATCTCATCTCAAATATGTCAAATATTTTCTTATATAAGGTGAAAGTCGGCCAAGTTCTAATATTTTCTTATATAAGGTGAAAGTCGGCCAAGTTCTATTCTGGATTCCTACAACCTCATAAGTCATACTTGTAGTATTTAAAGATTTAAGTTATAAATGAATGCTTTTTTGTTAATAACTAGTAACACGTAAATTAATAAATATTGAAAGTCAAAACATATGACAAAAAGTGTTTGTGGGTCAACCGTACCTGACTGGCCGGCTCTAGTCATTTGATCTTTATCCCGTTGGACCTGTCCTTATTGACACCCGCGATTTTATGTTGTTTTGAATTCTGTGATTATTAAATGTAATTTAATTACTGTTAAAAGGTGGACAGCATGTTGGGACGGAGGGAAAATCCCGGAGAACATGAAGCCATGCGTAAAATGAAAAACGAATTCATGGTGAATTGGGACGGTTTGCGTACAAAAGATACAGAACGAGTTCTTGTACTTGCGGCCACAAATAGACCTTTTGATCTTGATGAGGCAGTGATTAGAAGACTTCCGCGAAGGTAAAGACAGCCTACATATATCTTTCTGACATTTTACCTTTGACCTTTCTACCTTGGACTGTTTGATCTTAAACCCTTTAAATAATTTGATCATTGACCTTTGATCTTTTGACCTTTCTGCAATGGAATTTATATCTTACTGATTGTTCATTGTATTCCCTTTTTGCAGATTGATGGTGAATTTACCAGATGCTCCTAATAGAGCAAAGATCTTAAAGGTTATACTAGCAAAGGAAGACTTGTCTCCAGATATGGATTTGGATGCAGTGGCAAACATGACTGAGGGGTATTCTGGAAGTGACCTTAAGGTTCAGTTTTTATACCCTTTTTTTAATATATAAGTTATGGGGAAATGCTGGAAATGACCTTATGTCTCACTGATTTTTTATATTGCAGAATCTATGTGTAACTGCTGCACACCGTCCAATTAGAGAGATCCTAGAGAAGGAGAAGAAGGTATTCATATTTTATAGAAGTGACGATTTTGAGCATTTTACTTATGAAAGGGTGATTCAGATTATGATATATCTTAAATGGGTAAAAGTAAAAGTAAAAGTAAAGTAACTCCCAATACCGCCTTCCACGGGTTATGGGTCCCAATACCGTCTTCCACGGTGTATGGGGGAGGTTGAGATGTAGACAGCCCTACCCCTACCAAAGGTAGAGAGGCTGCTTCCCGTTCTACCAAAGGTAGAAAAGGATCTCCGGCCTTGCAAGGAGTAAGGATCGAACCCTTGACCTCTGTCTCTAGAGGCAAGGTTGTTAACCACTTGATCCAAGCCTTGCTATTTTAAATGGGTCAACGAGTAAAAGTTTAAATTTTAAGCTTAAAAAGAAATGGGTCCAAAGTCACTTATAATGCATCAAACCTTCCATATCAGTTTATATACTATTATTGTTGAAAAACATGGTTTTTGTAATTATACTTGACAGGAATTATTTATAAGAAGATTCAAATCTATTGACAAACGTGTTTTGGGTTAACCTAACCTGGCGTGACCTGTTTGAACCTGTACCTAGTAATACTATATTTACCCATAAACCACCGCGCTCGACCTGCTATTCGTCACTTCAATTATTTTACCCAAAATGTGTCGGTCTTGAGTATGCTTCTAGCAAAAACACGTGTGTTTATTCTTTAGTGGAGGAAGAATGAACATGTTTTTCAAATGTCATTGCAATTATCTTGTGGGGCGAAATATTATAAATTTATGATGAAAATAAAACGCACAATGTCTTTGTAAGCATATGATTTTTTTTTTTTATAATTGGCTTTCTCTATGAGGGCACTTGTAATATACTTTTTGGTTTGATGACAGGAACATGCTGCAGCTATAGCAGAAGGCAAACCTGCTCCAGCTCTAAGTGAAAGTTCTGATATTCGGCCTTTAAACTTGGAAGACTTTAAATTTGCTCATGAACAGGTAAAATCACATTCCCTACTTCAGGACCCATGAAAATTACAGCATCCGATTAGAGACATATTCAATAAATTAAAATATATGATATCTGTTATGCATCTAAGATAGGCTTAAAATCAAGAGAAATAAAGAAAGCTCATGAACCCATATTCGTATGTAAATATATATTTGGACTATTATAATAGACACATAGGTCATCTTACTTTGTACTCTTTCTGCAAAACTGAATCGTTGCAATTTTCTTATGAGTAATAAGACAACCTATGAATCGTGTAAGCAACAATGATGCATGCACCTTTAGTCATTGAGCAGATTGGGTAATGGATTGAAACTGGTTGAGTTTGACCTGACACATTTCTTTTTTTCTTTTTTATATATAAACAGTGTCTCAAATCTGATAACAATAACTTAGATTATTTCAATACCAATCTAACTTTGTGAATAAAATAATTTAGGAACTTTTTGGCACTAAATATACCTTCTGCAACTTTCAATCCTTTTGACTCATTTGATGACCCATTAGAGATCAACGTAACCTGAGTCAACTCATTCGATAGTAATTTGGTCAAAGTGTTAAATAAAGACCCTATGTTAAATATTTGTTTAACCAATAGTAAACATATAACAACGGCCATTTTGTTACCAGGTTTGTGCGAGTGTGTCCTCAGAGTCTTCAAACATGAACGAGCTTGTGCAATGGAATGAGCTCTACGGAGAAGGGGGATCAAGAAAAAAGAAGGCTCTCAGTTACTTCATGTGACGACTTAAGTCGTCAAAAACGAGAAGAGAAAATGATGGCTTGAAATCTAAAATGATACAATGCCATCATGTTTGTACAATGAAAGTATAGGTTCTTTTCCATTTTCTATTTAACTTAAATTATCTCTCTTCTTTTTCTTTTTTTTTTCCGCAAAAAATGTATCTTCTGATGTAGTAGTCTTGTGAGATGGTTGGCATAAAGGCAGGGAGCCTTACCCGAATGTTTGGTTAGGCTGCTATCAGCTTTTGTTTTGTTTTTCCCATCATCTCTTGTGAGTACCCTTCTTTTTTCTTTTTCTTCTTTCTGTTAATTTAATCGACATAAATTGGGATAGAAATAAAAATACATACATTTTGTGTATATTTTCTACATTAGCTCTCATTTTTTTACCGACTGTGGTGTGTAACACTATATACCATGGCGAGTACCCCTAGTTCATGTAACTTAGTGTATTCAAATGTTTACATTGTTGTAATTTGCTTAATATGAAATGTAATCTTGATGATTCATTGCTAACTTGTCAACATCCCTGGATGATCATTTTTCCGTGCATTTACTATGTTATTCTAATGTTTATTTAACAGGTTTATAATAATATCATACGTACTTATTTTATCTAGATTATTGTGAATGAATAATAATAAATCGAGAGAATCTTATTGGTAACGACTATCAGAGTAGCTTGCACATGTTAGCATCTAAAAACAAATGAATGGGCCATATAATTTTTAAACATGTGATTTGCGGTGGGGAGTGATATCATTTGAGCATTAGCCATTGATCATTTGTATAAACGAGGTGGGTGGTGGTCCGTTGTGTTGTGTCGGGATGTTGGTTCACGGCGTTGATTGTTGCATGTTATAATTTTTTTAAGTAGAAAGTAGGTTGGTAGTGTTACATATCAAATAAAACGTAGTATTACACATCATATTATATATCATTTTATTGTTTTTATTAAGCCCCATGCTGTCAGATAACTGCACACATATGTGGATGCTAAGAAACGGCAAAGACAGCACACGCTAAAGTGTGGTCTTAAGTCTTCGGCTTAACCTAGCGTCAAGCCAATTTTGAGTTTAGATTAAACTGTTTTAAGACCACATTTCTGTGTATCCAAACTCAATTTTTTATTTTTATTTTTATAAAATTAAAACAATATATCCTAAAATTACTTTATTCATAAAAAAACATTACAAGAAATAAAAAACATAACATACTACTTGGAATTAATCTTGACATCCCATTTGGGCAATTTTTCAAAATCTCCCAAACGTGAACATATTGAACTCATTTCTACCAAATTGTTCTTTGGAAGCTTAGTTTCGCATTTCGAGATGAGATTGGTCATTTGAGCACTTGACGCCTGCAATCGTTTGTAAATTGCGTTGAACCTTTACAATCGACGTTAATCCTCGTCCATTTACCCGTGATTGAATTTTTTATCGATGGTCGTCGGTTGTCGATTATTGAACATATGCATAACGTCATTCCAAAAATATTTTCGAACGGTTATTTTGCATATCCATAGCTTGCGAATTTGTATCCAAACTTGCAAAGCAAATTTCTTCAGACTTGTTAACTTCAAATTTTGAGACATTTGTGTGTGTGTTTTTGGATTGATGTAGATGTGAAATAAAATGGTGGTTGATGTTATTTATAAAGGTGGTTTTCAACGTTAAATTGAATTCAAAAGATGCTTGTTGGTGGGTAATTCAAATTTAAACGTTAAATTAATTCAAAAACGGCTTGTTAGGCGGGTTAAATTCAAATTTTAAATTTTAAATTCAAATTCAAACGGTTAAGTTTTCTATATATACTATCATACCAAGATTAGTTTGACACACAAATAACACAATTCACACACAAAAGAATGTCTCATGAAAGACTTTTCTCAAGAATTCCCGGCCGGAGAAGTTGCAGGAACCGCCTTTCGGCAAGACCGGATCACTGTCGAAACCAACTTTCCAACTCGCGAGTTTGAAGTTTACTCAACACCACCGTAAAATGTCTTCCGGTGGGGTTTGAAAACATCCGTACCTCTAATTGTTCCAAGTCCACTGTGAGCAGGTCCACGTGGATTTTCAAAACCACCCAGCGGGTTAAGTGAGGCTTCCTCGGCGGTTTGAACAAGATGAAGAAAACGTCGGGAGATATCGCAAAGCAGCAGCGTGAAGAGGTCGCTCACGCGAGCAGAAGAAGCACGGAGGCTCGGACCTCCAAGACAACTTTTTCGACATAATGGAGAGTCGATACATTAATGGAGAGTTTTATTCTCCAACAAGTGATGATGGTTTGGACTCTGGATGACTCGTTTTTAAGTGTTTAGTAGTTTTATTATGTATTTTATGTTTTATGTTGTTTTAGGGATCCATCCGTAGTTTTAATGTTTAAGGTTATTATGTATTTCATGTTTTCGATTAATCTTTAAAGTTTCGGTTTTTTCGTTTAACCACGGAAGCTCAAGACTCTACGAAACTTTCAAATCAACTTCACCTTCGTGTTTTAAATGCAACTAGTTTTTCAAAAAAAAAAAAAAAAAAAAAAAGTGGGTCATTGGTTTTGGCGCGAGGCCTCTTGGCGCGACAGAGGAATAACAGTCATACTAAACTCAGCGTCGCGCCAAACTCGTTGGCACCAAGTTTGGCACCACCGTACCTCCTGCTCTAACAAACTTTAAACATAGTATTACACATCATATTATATATCAAATAGAAATGATACATAGACCTAAAACTTGGCCTAAAAGTATATCTAAAAATACTTGGCAAGATCTTTGACTGGTTGTAAAATAAGCGGGTCCCTGTTTGCAGTCGTCAGGATCTTGCCAAGTGTTTTTAGGCCTACTTTTAAATCCAAGTTTTAGGCCTATGTATCATTTCTCTATATCAAAAGTAAATTTAGACGTAGACATTAACCGGCACAACAGATGTGTTTAAAGATTCAACATGTCTTTAACAAAAGTGAAAAGGATATTGTTACTATATACATGGATTCTTTTACACATGATTGCTATTCTATTACACTACCACATTATACTACTACACCACACGATATCGTTTTGTACATGCGACTACTTGATACTAAAGTTGCTATATACACATAAACTTTCTTATGACGGTAAATTGATTTCAACCATCATAATAGGTCTTCCGAAAATAAAAATTATAAAGAAATAACGAGATATCCGAGATCGGTGAGAAGTAAACATGTATAACAACTTACCTCTGGTAAACGTTTGTGCATTATGAGTGTCGCCTGCTGGGCTTGGTGATTCAGTGATGGTTTGCACATTTACATCTACACAGTCAAAAAAGATTACGCTATACACATATACAGGAATTCTATACTACAAAATGCATTGATACAATTATTTAAAAAAAGAAAACAAATGAAAAAAAAAAAAACATGTATATGGTGAATACGTAATGAAAATAATGTACATATACAGGAATTCTAGACTAAAAAAATGCAATGATACAATTATAAAAAAATAATAATAATAAAGAAAAAAAAGGAAAACATATATAGGATGAATACGTAATGAAAATAATTCCGTGAAAATGATGTTCGTATACTAAGCCAGTACAACTATTAACATACCTGCAACCGCTATAGTTAGTCTATCATTATGTAAAACCGGTTAATCATGTACAGCTATGGTTCGTATATTTACACCTATTAAATTATGGCAACACATATAAGAAAAAGTTAAACTCACCAAAATAAAGTGTAACGACATAAGAATTTGTGTTTTCTGAAATATTGACCTCTACTAAATATTTGCGCATTATCACTATTGCTTGGTGAGTGAAATGATTGAACTATGAAAATGTACTAAATCAGTACAATTATCAACATACATGCATCCGTTGCACGTGATCTATCATTGTCTAAAACTGGTCGACATGTATGTCAGTGGTTCATATATTTACACCTGTTAAATTAGGCCAGTGGCGAAACTTGAACACTTATCTTCGGGGGCCGAATTTACCGATGAAGTTCTTTGTAACTATAAAGTGTTCACATAATCACGTACTATAGAAAAATAAACTCGTATATAATAAAACTAACAAAAATTAATACTATTAGGATTAAGTCTAAAATCTCGAATACATAAAGTCAGAACTCATAATTGCTAATCTGGATTTCAAATTTCAAACATGAAAAAATCAATATATATAGAGAATATGAAGCAATTTTTATACAATAGTACACATCAACATGAATTATTACATTACAATTATAAAATTATAATCTCTTCAATTATATTCATAAGTTATATACGTTGACATGCTATTTTGGTAAGAAGTGAAAATTTTTAGTTATTTATTGTATATATTTTATAAGGGGTCTAGTTTTTAATCAAAAACAATAAAAGGCCTAATTTATACAAATCATAAGTTATTAAGAAACTCATTGATACCTGCTTTATCAGTTTCACGAAAGTCAAGAGTCACAATCTCACTTTCACCATCTTCTCCTTCGTCACTTTTCCCGACCAAAATAATGGCAGAAGACATTTTAGGCTCCTACCATGCATCTAAAACCTATAATATTTATACTAGTTGCTACAACTTTACATATGACCGAAGTTAAACACACGAAAAAAAATTCGAACGATATAAGAATCCATGTATTCTAAAATATTAGCAGACATCACCTTTAGTTACACAACATTCAATTGTGCAACGATAATGAGCAGCAGCTAAAACGGTGAACCCCTTGACCATGTAGACATACAAACCATTTAATGTAATTACTACTTGTATTTGATTTTCGATCTAAATTATTATGTATTTTGCTATGTATGCATAACATAAATTATAACTAGGACAATATTGGATATTACTAAAGTTAATGTCAGCTATTTATATGTTATATTCATAATTTTTGAAAAATAATATTATATTGTTTTGAAACTTACATAATGAGTAAACTCCATAATATATTCTTGTGGTTTACCCATTTTCACATTATACATCCCTTACCGATAAGTTGAGGCATATACATCCCTTCGTTAATGAACGTTAATCACCATACATCCCTCCGTTAGTATGAGGACTAACGGTGCAAATTATTTATTTGTTATCTCTTAACGCGAGAGAAAAAATTTGCAACGTTAGTCCTCACGACTAACGGCACATTTTTTTGAAATAAATCAAAAAAGGGCAAGCAATGCTCGAACTTAGGTCTTTTGCCTCACAAAACAACGGCCCAACCACTGGACTAGGCGTCGAGTGGTGTAAATATCCCAAAACATATTTGTTTTAACCATTTTTTGTTTGTATTTATAGTATATTAACTTGTTTAAGTTTCGGTCGACTTTTTCATGATGAACCTGGCTGGTTCTTGGGGCGAGGCTAGATCCATTGGACTCGTTTTTTGTGCTCTTTCTTCTGGAATCACTAGGGATTCACTTCGATAAAAATATATACACGTTATCGATACTTGTCCGAAACTTCACGTTTTTGCTCTATTTTCAATTCTTCATACATACAAAGTAAAATACTCATCCGAAAAGTCATTATTTTAATTTATAGGTATGAAGAATAGAAAACGAAGTAAAAACGTGAAGTTTCGGATAAGTATCGATCACATATATATTTTATCAAAATCCAAATGAAGTCCAAATATACTTCTGATGATACCAGAAGAAAGAGCATGAAAAAACAAGTCCAATAGATCCACGGGGATTCATTTGGACTTCGATAAAAATATACATGATCGATACTTGTCTCAAACTTCACGTTTTTGCTCCATTTTCAATTCTTCATACCTATAAAGTAAAATAATGAATTTTCGGATGAGTATTTTACTTTTTAGGTATGAAGAATTGAAAGCAGAGAAAAAATGTGAAGTTTCGGACAAGTATCGATCATGTATATATTTTTATCGAAGTCCAAATGAATCCCCGATGATACCAGAGAAAAAAGCACGAAAAAACGAGTCCAACGGATCTGGCCCGCCCCAAGAGCCGGCCCGGTTCATCATGAAAAGGCCGGCCGAAACTTAAACGGTTTAATATACTATAAATACAAATAAAAAATGGCTAAATGAAATATGTTTTGGGATATTTACACCACTTGATGCGCCTAGTCTAGTGGTTGGGGAGCTGTTTTGTGAGACAAAAGACCCGAGTTCGCGCCTTGCCTTTTTTTTAGTTTATTTAAAAAAATGCACCGTCCTGAGGACTAACGATGCAAATATTTTCTCTCACATTAGAAGATACCCTTAGTCCTCATACTAACGAAGGGATGTATGGTGGTTAACGTTCATTAATGGAGGGATGTATATGTCTCAACTTATCGGCGATGAATGTATGTCATGAAAATAGGTAAACAACATGGATGTACTTTGGAGTTACACATGTCATAAACATGTTGCACGTTTTATACATGTGTGAGTTCGGATAAAACCAATTTTCCACCTCAATTGGCAACCCGAACATAACTTAATTACCACTTGTGAGTAAAAAAGGATGTTAAGTTGTTCCATGATTATTTTGTATTTGATTTGCACACAATATTATTATGTTGTACATGTATTACATATTGTTTAATCAATTATACTGTGTCGTGTATCCTTCAAGTAAAATGGTTTATAGTAGGTTTTCAAGATCGGGATTTTACTTAGGATCGTTTTTGCTTTTGCAAGAACGACATCGTAAGATCATATCAGAATACTAACATCATACTATAATATCATTTTGTTAATAGTCTTTGTAATATTATTCAAGCCTACAATTTAATATATATCGTTAACACAAAATTATATGAATGTTTCATGAAAATTTTGCCTTAAATTATGAATATGGAATGTTTAAGAAGATTAACATGAGGTTTTTTAAATTCTATAAAACATGATTCATAACTTATTAGTTTTTTTAGTTCGCGATTTGATAAAAGTAAGATCAGATCGGATTAGATCTTAAAATCCTATGGTCAAGATCAGGATCTTATAAGATCTTAAGTGTGTTAAGATCCTACATAGGATCCAAATCGTTTTTTATTCGTAGTATCGTAAAATCGTGAGATCCTAAGATTAAAATCGGGATCCTGACAACTATACTTTACACTAAAGGGCTTTTTGTTTGAGTTTATATAGCGGACTTATGTTTTATAAGCTCATTTTGTGACTTATTTTAAAATTTTCACTTTATATAACTTTATCTATTTATAATAAACTTATATAAGCCGATTTGTTTTTAAAAAAATAAACCATAAAAATAAGCTTATGAAATATAAGTTGAAAATCAAATAAGCCATAAGCTACCGGCACCCTACTATATACACTTAAGCAATAAGTCTTATAGTCGTATTAAATGTCACGTTTGAATTTTCAGTCTTTTTTCTGAGTTTGGCCTTAAATATTTTCTTTGTGTTATATAATATTAGATAAAAATAATACGTAGTGGAAATATATTTAAAACTCAATCTATTCATATATTTTGCATTAAATATTATATAACACAACTTAATATATTTATGGTCAAAGTTAAGAAATAAAGACTTTGAAAATTCAAACATGACATTTAATATGGGACGGAGGGAGTATGTTTGAGGCGAAGTGATGTGAAGCTTTTTGAGACGATGAATGATGAGCAATGATCATTTAAAATTTTAATAGTCGAAGAGCGATGATTTTAACTAAATTTTAAAAAGACTAATTTTTTTACTGCTTTTTAAAAAAACTGATGAACAGTAAACTCATGGCTATTCATCAGTGTTACTTTTAACAAACCAATCCTAAAAAGTTTAGTATCTAATATTTTTGTGTAGACTAAAAAGGTACGGATATGCAATAATGCAAAAGAAGCAAGTGATGTAAAGGTCCCCCTATTTAAACCAAATTCTTCCCAAAAAATAAAAAACCAACAAAATCAACTTTAATAAATCACTGTGACATAATAGTATTCCACTATCTAAAGTAGTAAAGTACAAAAATTAAAACCTCATTAGTTTATTTGATATAAACCCTAGACATTTGGCCAACTGTACCCCGATTCTCCAAAGATAAAACCAAACCAAGCCGCCAACATGCAAGTCACAACATCATCATCATCATCTTCAATTAAGCCCCTTGTTCCACCTAGTCCAATCCGAGGAGGTAAAACATGTTTGGGTTTTTTTTGTTTCAGTTATAAATGATGATGGTTTGTTTGGTTCTGAGTTTTTGTTAACTGAATGTGAATGTGAATAGATTTAGGAGCAAAAGCAAGTGAGTTTCGTGGAGTTGCATTTGTTCAAAGCCCACCTAGGACTCTTTCACAAGTCTGTAAATCCAAAGGTATTATTATAATTATCACCTTTATTACTTCTGCATTTCATATACCAGTTTATTATAGGTGGTAATGAATTATTATATATATTTTAGATATGGAGTTTATACGGAAATGTAAAGAATAACAGAAATGGAATTTAATTTTTTGCTCGTTTTGGCTTAGAAACAAAGAAATTGAGAATGGAAGGGTTTTTCTTCTCTAGGAAAGAGTTAAGAAGTTGGAAAACCCGTTTAGATGGTGTTACATTTTCATTTTCTACTGAAGAGAAAAGTAGAAGGGTGAATTAGACTTTTCATATTTTTGGTTACAATTTGAGAAATGAGATTTTCATTATTTTAGAAAACTAAATGGGTTTTCTGTTTTTTTCATTTTTCTATAAAAAATTTCCTGGAAAAACGAGGTATTTCTCACCAGCTAAACACACCCTGGGGGAGGGAAATAATGTTTTTTTTCTTCTTCGTGTTTTGAGTTGGATAGAAAGGGAAGAAATTTGTCTTCTTGCAACAGAACACTTGAACTATGTTCCGGTTTCTATTATCTATTAAAGAAGCAAAGAGAAATTACCTGCAAAGATTCGCAATAAACTAAAATTATTTATGATTAATAATTAATGCCAAAAATGTGTTTATTGTGTCATGTTTACCAGATGTAGCTTAATCTTTGTGTTGATCACCTTGTGCTAAAAGAGTGAATTGATAAATAAGACTTTACTTTGACATTGTCACATTTGTATACGGAGTTCATGTGCGTGATATTAATTCGTTATGCTGATTAACATATACCCTATATTATGTTTGAATAATTCCTAGTACGGTTGCATTGCATGTGTATTTTTATGGTACCTAACACAAGGAATTTGTTGATGGACAGCAATTGAAGCAGTGATGGCTAGTGACAAGGGAACTGATGCATTAAGTGCTACTAACGGAAAGGGTCTTCGTGGCAAATTGAACAAAGTTGTCTTGGCTTACAGTGGTGGTTTGGATACTTCAGTAATCGTTCCTTGGTTAAGGTACCATCCTACGTACTTTACCTTTATAAGTACCAAATCCAAACAAAGTTTTCGGAATTGCCTTAAATCAATGCTATATGGCTATGGAGTTTTTCTTTCGTTTCACAAGATGAAAAAGATACGTTTTATTATCATCTGATACATGTACATTGGACTTCATATAGTCCAAACAAATTCTACAGCAATATGTGAACTAGTGAAAATTCGTATTTTGATTGTTTTTTGTGTTTGTTTCAAAGATTTTCCACGATGAACATAATATTTGTCTTCAATAACTTATAAATTTATTCATATTCTTTTGACCTACGTTATTTAACCTGTGCTGCATCTGAGGTACTCACTCTGCCTTTAAATGCTGCAGGGAAAACTATGGCTGTGAGGTTGTTTGCTTTACTGCAGATGTTGGTCAAGTAAGTTCTCTAGTGTACATGATATCTTGTTGGACTAACTGGCTTCCAAACCATTATTCTTACATAAATGCATAAAAAGACACACTATGCTCTATAAAAACAAACAGATTAAATGAATAAGTTTGTCATATACTATCTTACTTTCGACATTTACACGTGAACAGGTCTGTCTAAAATCACTTATTATGGTGAACTATATTGTTCTATTGGCATTTTGCTAAGAATGATGGGCACTTTAAATAAAAGCATTCTTGTTTTTTGTAAAATTTTCTTTATTGATTTACTGAAAAATGAAAGGGCATACATATACTTGCAAGAGTGGGAGATAACCTCGTAACTTCTTAACTAAATTAGCTATATATAAGTGAACCTTAAGTAAAACATTACTCGCTCAAGAACTCTCAACATATCGTTGTATCTACAATATTTCACAAAACTCCTTGGGAACACTTTGTAATTTCTGGGCATTTTTTAGTGAATTTATTTCTGTTCTGTGGAATATACTCTCAATAGCTAGTTTGCAATATGAAATTATGAGTCAATCATTCTATCTAGTTGTCAATATAAGGAGGCTTGGTGGTCCACTTCACTCAGATCACTCTTATTTGCTTTATACACTAATAACTTGAGAATGTGAAAGCAAATGGCTCGTTATGACTTAAATCCTATTATTTATATTCTTTGTTTGTTTAGGGGATCTCGGAATTGGAAGGTCTTGAAGCAAAGGCTAAGGCGAGTGGAGCTTGTCAATTGGTGGTGAAAGATTTGACAGAAGAATTTGTGAAGGATTATGTATACCCTTGTTTGCGAGCTGGGGCAGTATATGAAAGGAAGTACTTGTTGGGAACCTCAATGGCCCGGCCGGTTATTGCGAAGGTGAAGTTCACATATTAGGATAATAGATCGACAATGATAATCTCCTAAAAAATCGTAACTAGATTCATAACAAGTGAAAGATATGCGTGATAGCTCTATGTGGTCATTAGTTGCTATTAAATATTCTTTTCCTTCTTACGGTCTGTTTCAGTTATCTATTTATCCATCTATCCTGCAACGATGCACTTTCATGTACATGGTTTTAGTATTGGTTTTAGTAATGTCTATGTATGCTTTACAATTAGGGGGTGTTTATCTAAGATAGTTTAAAATAAGCAACTTATGGCTTATGATGAATAAGCTCGTAAGCTCTTGTTGAGTGTTTGGATTAGCTTATGTTGGTAAAAATGAGTATAAATGAGCTTATGAAACAAAATAAGCATAAGCGGTTTAAAATGCAACTTTAGTAGGCTTATAAGCTCCTTTTTTTAACTTCTTATCATAAGCTATTCTAAAGTCTAAACACTTAGGTAGAGCTTATGAGCTTATTCATTATAAGCCATAAGCTGGGTGAATAAGCAATAACTCACAAAATAAGCTTAGACAAACACACTGTTAGCTGACACGGACATCCCCAGTAACTTGTTGGGGGTGTTTCTTTTTTCAGTTAATAAGTCTTAATGGGGAAATAGTGGTGGGACCACATATATAATATGTTTCTTTTTCTGTTAACCGGTCTATATGGAGAGAGGAAGCAAAGGGTGCTCCTCCCCATTAAGACTCATTAACAGAAAGGGACCCACCCACTTAATCCAGAAATAAAAAGAAACAAGCCCAGTTAGCTGACACAAAATGGGCACGTAATAACATGCATAAGATTTGAATGCATGTGACTGTAATTATTATGTGAATACTGTTCAATGAGTTCTATTCTTGCTCAAAGATTCCTGTAAACTTTATGAAAGGGCGGTCAGTCAGGTTGGGCAACAAGGAAAATGGGTCGAGTTCCAGTTTGCCAGAATTACTTTTGGTTGAACATTTGTTTATTTGTCTAAATAGTAAAATAAATGTTCTCTGAGGCTGTGTGCATAAAAAATACACCACGGGAAGCTCACCCGTTCGACCTTTTTCTGGCCTGTTAGAGATAACATTACCTAAATCTTTCCATTTTTATAAATTATAACAGGCTATGGTTGATGTAGCTAAAGAAGTTGAAGCAGATGCCGTTGCCCATGGATGCACAGGAAAGGGAAATGATCAGGCAAGCTACAAAATTTTGCTTACTTTTGTGCTAGATTTATACGATAGAAATGTTAATAATTTTTATTTCTTTTGACTCCTACTACAGGTGCGTTTTGAGCTCACATTCTTTGCTCTGAATCCTGATCTTCAAGTTGTGGCTCCTTGGAGGGAATGGGATATAACAGGAAGGGAAGATGCTATTGAATATGCCAAGAAACACAATGTACCCGTCCCAGTGACAAAGAAATCCATCTACAGCAGAGATAGGAACCTATGGCATCTCAGTCACGAGGTACATTTTTTTTATTCATAGAACCTCTTACGTTGTTTTTATTAAAATATTCATATTATTATTGTAGTATTATTGTTTTTGCAATCATAATTAGCGGTTTAACCCATTATTTATCCACAGTACTTTGAGAAAATGGGCAAAAAAGTATTTTGGTGACTAAGACAAGCCCAAAATGTATTAACACCGTTACGGCGTTACCCAAATTACCTGACCCATCCATCTTGCCAGCTTTACTACATATACCCGGGCTTATTCTGTGGCAAGTAAATTTAATATTGCTTTGTTTTTGTTCCTGTTTTTATGTGTGTGGCTTTAAAGGGTGATATCTTGGAAGACCCTGCAAACGAGCCCAAGAAGGATATGTACATGATGTCTGTTGACCCAGAAGATGCACCTAACAAACCTGAGTAAGTTGTCTTTTTGCATTTGTGTTCTTTTCTTGGTAAAGTTTCTGATCTACAGTATTAAAAATCTACCACTCAGTAGCAACACAAATATTGCAAAAATAATCTAAATCTGTGAATAAAATGTTCTAATAGGCTTTATGTAATAATGGACTTTGTGAAACTGTCAACCCATTTAAGCAGAGCAACTTGGCCCATTAGACATCTTCCCAGTTTAGCTAAATTTTGTATTTGGCGCGATTGAGATAAAACGCACCTAAATTAACTTATTGACAAGTAATTGGTTAGAATGGACCATTATAGACAAGTTTCTCATTTATTTCAAACACTATCACATCAGGTACCTTGAAATCGGTATTGTCTCGGGAATTCCCGTTTCCATCAACGGTAAAGAACTCTCCCCTGCATCTCTTTTATCCGAACTCAACGACATCGGAGGTCGTCATGGTATCGGCCGAATTGACATGGTCGAAAACCGTCTAGTTGGAATGAAAAGTCGTGGGGTCTACGAGACACCCGGGGGTACCATCCTAGCTGCAGCATGCCGTGAACTCGAGTCTCTAACCCTCGACAGAGAAGCCATCCAATTCAAAGACACCATGGCCCTAAAATACGCCGAGTTGGTCTACGCAGGCAGGTGGTTTGACCCACTTCGTGAGTCTATGGATGCGTTTATGGAGAATATTACCAAAACCACCACTGGATCAGTGATGCTCAAGCTATACAAAGGGTCAGTTATTGTGGCTAGCCGGAAAAGCCCATTTAGTTTATACAGGGAGGATATTTCTTCATTTGAAAGCGGGCAAATATACGATCAGGCTGATGCTGCTGGGTTCATTAAGTTGTATGGGCTGCCTATGAGGGTCCGAGCCATGCTTGAAAAGGAGCAGGGTAAAAAGTAGAAGATCTTTATTGATTGTTAGGGTTCTTGGTTATCTTTGGTTTGAAATGTTGGATTATATGGCATTTTAACTTTTAATAAGCTCTTATCTTAGTTTCTATTTTAGTAATGTTATTTGCGCGATATATATGTGGTTTTCAGTTGCATGATCAAGTTATATAACATATTGTTATGTTACTCCGTATTTTGCAGCAAAATGGGTAGGTGATAAACAATATATTACAGTCATTATGATCATCTCTACAATTGTTGATGTTTTTTGTTAAGTAATCTATAAAAAGTTCGATGAAAATGATGACTGATATATTAGTTTTTGCCGGACGTAATAGTCAACAAACCATGTACAGTAAGAACGCCAGCAATCAGCTGCCATATCAGTTTAGCATGTCTAACGACTCTTATTAGAGCAACTGAGCAAGGGATACATTTAAATGATAGTTGCGCACCGTTGATGTCAAAGTCAATTCATTTTTCCTTCCTCACCGTTGTCCGACCACTTTTCTTAAAAGTTGCCAGTGGTTGGAACTACAAACTTCTCCACAAATGACCATTAGTTGTATTGATGAATGACTGAATGACGATCCTTGTATAACGTCGCCTGTATACTATAAATGCAACTTTAGGCTTCAACAATAGTGATGGTCCACAACCAAAGAACATGTACTTGTTTTAAACGGATTAATGATAAACGATTACAAGGGTTTTCATCAGAAGAGCAAATGCACCTACAATGATGTTGCTCTTATTTCGCTTTAGCATATCTAACGACTCTAGAACACACCTACCACTCAAAGGAACCTAGGGTTAGCTCAAAAAACTAACAAAACACATGTAGTCTGAAATGGGACACTTTGAATCTCGGCAGAGATAATAATTTTTTGATACTTGTAAAATCGATTGTTGCCCACAAATTCATAGAGATTATAGTCAAACCTGTGAAAAAAATGATCAAATTCCAGAAATTGAAATATTTCGAGACATGTTCTTCGTTAGATTGAGGCGCATTTTGGTGAATTTTGTGAAGTTTGTACATTTTGTTTGTTCTTAGTGAAATTTTGATTGTCATCTTTTAAAATGCTAGTCAATTTTTGGTAAATAGATGCTATTAAAATAGATAACTTAGGTAGAGATAGAGCCAAGATTTTTGAGAGGGTGTTGTACATTTTTTTTTAATTATTATGAGTACTAAAGTTGTCGTATAAAATGTTTATTAGGTAAAATTAAAGGTTGCACGTGCCAATAAAAGACATACTTTATAAACAAATTACATTTCATAACTTAAAATCGGGTGTGGCACGTGAATCTCTTATTTTAATATATGCTTATTCTCAGATAGACTAATAAAAGCGTTTATTCAATCGATTATTTATTTATTTATTTTTATTTTTATATTTTTAATATATTTTTTTATAAAAGGATCTTGACCTCGATAAATAGATTTTTTTTTTTTTTTTATGTCGAACAGTTTTTAAGAAACATGTGTAACATATCTGTTTGAGATGCCACTCAAATTACTATTGATTAGATAAAAACATTTTTTTCTTCTAAATCTTTTTATTAAATACTAGACACCTTAAACTAGGGTGTAATCATGTCGAATCAACTAACGAACAACTAGAGATCAAATTGCAAAATACTTGAGATCGACACAATTGTTATTCTATACGAGCTTGAAGTACTCAAGTAACTTGAGGCGGAATATTTTAACATTTTACATCGATAGTCTATAAGAGTATAGTAGAGTTGAGACACACTCGAAATAATTCGTTTATATCACAATACACGAGCTTGAAGTGCTCAATGTTTTGAAGAAACAAGCTTATTTTCAAGTTTACAAGTTACATAGTTTGGTGATGACGTACCCTCCGATCAGGTCGAAGGACCCCCCTTCGGCCTCAGTCGAAATTACATTACGAAGACCCAAGTTTTTCTTTATAAGTCATTGGTGGCGTAAACCATTCATCATTGACATGGTTACTGGGTTGAATCCGCCACCGAAGGCCTATGCCTTCGGTGTCTTCTCTTGAAGATGCCAAGACAAACAAGAACCTTGACTTGATCTTCTCTCACGTTCCCACTATGTCCTTAGCTTCCCGCCAAGTCCGAGATAGTGGGATGAAGCCTAGCGGTTACCATAAATCGGGGGCGCGCCCCATGATCTCCTAAACGTGTGCTAACGCTCTCAAGCTATTTTCATCACCTATAAATAGGTTGGACAAGTCATTTCAATGGTATGTTCACTCAACATGATTTCACATACATCATATTATCCGTAACTCATATCACATACTTATTCACACGCCGGAGGTGGTTCGCGAGGCCCAACCCCCGCAATCACTTAACGGTGTCTATTATTTCTTATTGCAGATTGACTACAAGTTTGGCGCAAGCATATCACCCTCATACCCTTCGATCATCATCGAAGGCCCGGTCGTCGATTTATTGTACAATCGGTGGCGCCATCCGTGGGACCCGCTACTATTGGTCTCGTTATTCCAAACTTACACCCGGTCAATCACTCTCACTAGTTTTACGGCATGACTCGAGGAAGAAGATACACCCTCCGGGTTTCTCGACCTTGACACCAATCCCACCAATGATCCTAGCAACCTTCCCAATATAACCGCATCCACTTTTACCACACGATCTCACCCCAAATAACTCCCAACAATCATGCTTCAACCTCGGCTAACCCGAAACCGTAATCACCCGGCGTTTGTCGAAGCTAACATCAAGCATTAGAATCTTTACTAAGAGCCCGAAGGAGGCAAGACCGGAATGTGTAAATGCGTAGGGAGTTAGAATACTCAAGCGATGAGTATGACGAAGAGTTAGAAATGGAGACTAGGTCCTTGGCTCCTGGGGCCACTCGCTCAGTGTTAAGGGTAGGGTCTCCAGTGGCGAAGGCCTAGTGGAAGGTCGGTTGGTTTCGAAGATGCTCCGGAACGGGCTCCGACAAGAAGGGAAGGAACGATGGAAGGCTCCAATGGAAGAAGTCATCGAAGGGATACTATGGAAGTTAATTTGCCACCACCGTTGGCGGCTCATCCGGGAAGAAATGAGGCGGGGTTCCACTACTGACCTTCCACGCATCCGTGAAGCCAATCCATCTCAATTAAATAGGGAGAAATCTTCCTCCTCATGGTATGTACCCTCCTTTTCGTGCTCAATCTTACCCTCAGTGGTTTATCCCCACCTAACGGGCGTGCTAACAACCCCAATTTTACTCAACCATACGGAAGCATGCCCTATGGGCAAACTATGGTATATCCTTCGTATCCCGTTGGAAGTCACCCACTTATATACCTACCGCTACCCCCAATATGTTAACCAAAATATCATGGAATACCTCCAAATCATAACCCATACAATGTTGCCCCTACATACATGCCACCTTATAATCGCTTTCTATTCGAGCCCATGGGCTCCACAACACCCTTCGTAAGGTGGATGAAGACTACCCTTTGCACGATGGGTTGAAAATGCCCGCATATTGGTACTTATGATGGAAAAGGGATCCGGATAACTTTTACACTTGTTCGGGGGCTATTAGAATGCGTGTGGGTAATGCTGTTGCTTGTCACATGTTTACATACACCCCACGAGACTCGTCAGATATGGTGGAACGGCAAAACCGTAGTATTGTGAATTTGGATGATCTTAAAGCCAAGTTCAGTCACACTTGACCAATGTAAAAGTTCACAAGAACGCACCTAACGAAAGGCACAACATCAAGCGTAAGGAGAACGAGAGCACGGGGCTTTCATTACTAGATACACCGATGACACCTTGCGATAATGGGTTTGCACGAAGACCGAGCGATCTCGTGTTTTGTACATGGCCTACAGATGAGCTTGGTTGAATTCCTTTCCACCGATCTTCCCCAACCTATAAAGGATTAGTGGAAAAGGCTTACACCGGATCGAAGCAAAAGAAGTGTCCACCAACGGGCTCCGGTCGAAAACAAGGAAAATTACAACAAGGCCTCAAGCATCCTTCGTGGGAAGGGTCAAGGAACAAACACAAGAATGTGGGACAGTTTACTCCATACCACAAAAACATCAACCATGGCCTCCTGGCCAATCTGTCCAAATCCCCAAGGGAGATACTCGCTACCGAAAAGGCCGCGAAGGCCTTTGATCCTCCTCCTCGCTTGGCAAACAAAGGGAGGCCTAGAGACACTTCCAAGTTTTGCTATTTCCATGACGATTACGGTCACGACACCAATCACTGCCGAGAACTCAAAAAGCAGATAGAAGAGGCCGTGAAGTCTGGCCAATTGGGACATTTAGTGAAGGGTATAAAGAGAGGTAAAGAAAAAGCCTCCGACACACAGTTGGGGAAAGATACCACACCTGTCGAAGCACCCATCCTCATGGTTTATAAAGAAGACTCGGTTCAAAGAGGAAGGAAGCAGAGGAAGCCTTGTGCGGAGTAGAGATGTCACTTTCCTTCAATCATTGTGGAAAGTTCTTTCAAATGACCCGTGGTCATCAAAGTCTTGATCTCCAACGAGAAGTAAACAGAGCCTACCTTGACCGCGGTAGCTCTGCGGGTTATCTACGAACGATGTTTCCTAAAGCTCAAACCTTCAATAAGGTCGAAGAGAGTAGATTCAAAGGTACCCTAGTAGGGTTCTCGGGAACACTCATGGCCCTCGGGAGAAGTCCTCAGAGGTTACGATTGGAGAAGGGAGGCTAAAAAGAATGTAAACTCGGTTTTCACGATCGTGGGTCGGAATCTCCTACAACCTATTGATAGGGAGAACAAGAATGCGTAAGATGGGCATCGTTGTCTCAACCATACATGCCACGATCAAATTCAAACACCTTTCGGCATTGGAACGGTTTTCTCAAATATAAGTTGAAGGAGTCTACGACGTAAAGCAAGAGGGTCAAACAGGTTTTGGAGGAACTTTGAAGATGTTCTCGATTCGCTTAACGTCAAGAACGATCGTGGTAAATGATCTCACCCGATCGCACAAGAGTAATCGGAAAGCAACTTCCAACCTCCTTAAAGCGAGAATGGAAAAGGTACTGTGCTAATGCGGATGTCTTCGCATGGACCTATTCGACATGACGGGGTCCCTAACTCTCACCATGATTTTAAAGCCCTTCGATGAACACAAGCTCAATGAGTTCAAACACATTGAACCCATCAAACAAAAGCGTCAAGTCTAGCTCACGAAAGAAATGCCACTGCATGCAAAGAAGTGGACGAACTCGTGGCGGCAGCATACTCGAGAGGTGAAGTATCAAACTTGGGTGGCCAATCCGGTGATGGTCAAAAAGCATGACGGAGGATGGAGAATGTGCGAGATTTTACCGACATTAACAAAGCCTCGTCCGAAGGATTGCTACCTCTTCCGTAGATTGATTGGAAGGTGGAATCCGCCGTGGTTTCGACTAAAGTGTTTCTTAGACGCTTATAAAGCTTACCATCGATACAAATGGTCAAGAAGACGAAGAGAAGACAACCTTTTATAGGAAAAGGCGCTTATTGTTACAAAAGATGCCTTTTGGTTTGAAAATGCAGGTGCCACCTACCAACGATTGGTGGACAAAGCCTTCCACAAGCAAATAGGCGTGAACTGGAGGCCTACGTAGATGATATGGTCATTAAGAGTAGATCGGAGGAAGATATGCTCTCCGACATCAAGGAAACCTTCATCGACTTCGCGCCATCAATATGAAGTTAAATCCCAAGAAGTGTTCCTTTGGCGTGGAAGAAGGACAATTCTTGGGGCATCTCGATCACCAAGCGGTATTAAGGCCAATCCTTCGAAAGTCAAAGCCATCACAGTTGCGACCTCCTAAGTCCCTAAAGGAAGTGCAAAGTCTTAACGAAAGCTAGCGACCCTCAAGCGAGTTCCCCGTCGAAGGATGCATACATATCTTTGCCGCTCTTCAAAACACTCAAAGGATGCACGGACAAAAGACGCTCCAATGGAGCATAGATGCGAAGCGACCTTTCAAAAGCTCAAGGAATTCATGGCTATTCTACCCACACTTACGGCCCCAATCAAAGTCAAGTGTTGTTCATGTATATTCGACCTCTTTCGAAGCATCACCGTGTTATCGGCGAAGGGAGAAGAAGCAAATCCCCATATACTTCGTTAGTAGGGTACTACAGGAGTCGAGCTAAATTACCCAAAGATTGGAGAAGCTAATTTTGGCTTTAGTACATGTCATGAGACGCCTTCAAGGTACTTTCAAGCTCACCCCATAACCGTATTTACCGACAAGCCAATTAAGCGATACTTTCAAAGCCGAGAAACTGGAAGAATATCTAAATGGGCTATCGAGCTAGGAGAACATGATATTGAATACAAAGGCGGGAGTTCGGTCGAAGGGCAAATATTGGCGACTTTTTAGCGTAAACACCTCCGAAACGAAACATGACAAAAGGTTGTTGAAAAGGAGCCCACCGAGGCAATCGAAGGGTGGAAACTTTATATCGATGGAGCCTCACTCGATGGTTCTGCGCAGCCTCATGCTCGTTGATCCCAAAGGAAGGAATACACTTACGCACTTCGTTTGAATTCAATGCTACGAACAATGAAGCGGAGTACGAAGCCTTGTTAGCGAGTTCCGATTGGCCAAAGATATGGAAGTAGAAGACTTGGCTATTTTGTTGACTCACAACTAGTGGCCAACCGATAAAAGGCTCCTATGAGGCGAGACAACCCGTGATCAAGCAATATCCGGATAAGGCCAAAGAAATGCTCGAAGGGTTCACATCTTACAACATAGAGCATGTTCAAGAAACCAAAACAAGAAGGCGGATGCACTTAGAAAGCGGCATCAATGGCATTTGCTCATTTAACAAAGGAAGTTTTGGTCAAGTGTTGGCGAGATAGGTCCATCGTCCGAAAGGAGGTGTCGACATAATATCGAGGAAGACTCGAATCGGATGACTCCAATTAGAGAATATCTAATAAGCGGCACCGCCGGAGGATCCGAGTTGGCTCGAAGGTGCGCATCAAAGCACCACAAGACAGATCATGGGAAATTACTTATACATAAGATCTTTTCTATCCCTTGGCTCCGTTGTGTAGGGCCAAGGCAAGTCGCCAACATCATCCAAGAACTACATGAAGGATCCTGCGGACTTCACGCAGACCCCGCCCGTTGTCTCCAAAGTCACGAGGTCGGATATTCGCCTTCGATGCACGTAGACGCCGTCGACATCATTCGAAGTGCGAAGCATGTCCAGCTCACTCAAGAGTTCCAAGGCTACCAAAGCAAGATATGACTTAGAACGTCCGCATGGCCCTTCAAACCAATGGGGTATAGATATCGTGGGACCTCGCGATTGCTCACGGAGGAGTAAAGTTCTTGGTCGTAGCCATCGATTACTTCACTAAATGGGTGGGCGAAGCCTTTGGCATCAATCACGAAAGACACATGGAAAAATTTGTGTGGGAACACATTATCCGTCGGTTCGAGTACCTCACATCATCATTTCGGATAATGGGAAGCGGTTTGCGAAGGGTATTCCCGAGATTTTGCGAAGGTCTCAATATCGACAATCCTTCACTCCGTTTACCATCCTCAAGTAACGGTCAAGTAGAAGTTACCAACATAGACATCATACAAGGAATAGAACGAAGGTCGATACAATATCACGGTTGGGTAGATGAACTACCTCAAGTACTCGGGCACATAGAACGATACAAAGTCAAGTCATGGAGAAACGCCTTCGACTTGACATATGGCACGGAAGTTGTCATCCCTTCGAGTAAGTGTCGAAATGTAAAGGGTCATGAACTTGAAGGCGGATAACGAAGAAAGACTCCGTAGTAACTTGGACCTACTTGAAGAACGAAGGAAATAGCCTCCATTAGAAGCTATCCACAAGCAAAGATTGAAAGGTACTATAACAAGCGAGTTAGGCCTTCGACTTTCAAACCGGGGAATATGTCCTCCCACTCAATAAGCGCAAGTAAAGTCGAGTACCGGTAAACTGGGACCTACATGGGAAGGACCCTACGTTATTAAGAAGCGATGGCAACGGAGCCTACAGTCGGAAACCTTGGCGGGAGACGTTATTGATAGAACCCGAATGGCACTACTCTTCGTAAGTTCTACGTATGAAACTTACAATGTCTAAGGACACATTTTATTTGCTTTCAATCAATGTATTTGCATTCTTCTCACTTGGGAAAGAAGCATTAATGGTAGGCGCCTAGTATTCATTTCTTAAAATGATGTAATCCTCCCTACCCACTTAATGATAATAACACATTTCCTCAAATCTCTTGTTTCGCTCAATACAACAAAGATTTGCCCACCAAGTCGCTTTATAAGTTCGAATGTCGAAGGGATGTACAAAGACTAAACAACATGTCTTGCTCATATGCATAACATCCATCTCAACTTCACATTAACTTTCCTATATGGCCTTAAGGTATTTCAAACCTTCACGCCTAAAGGATCAAGACGGAGTGGGTCGCGACCTCGTCGGCGATCAAATTATACGATTGCTAATATTCTTGGTGAAGTAACTACACACAATGAGGCTATGCATCTACCATACGCCTTAGGTTGTAAAAAATATTTTTACGCAAGTAAAAGTAAAAAGAGAAGAATCACACATGGCAAAATTCGAGCCCTAGTGCCCTCGTTGTAGATTTATGACTAGTTTAACTAGTCTAAAACAGGCCGTAGCCTTAAACATCCAACATTATAAACTATTGTCTTAAGCCGTAGCCTACTACCAACATGCAATAAGTAAATTGTTTCATCAGGCACGAAGCCTAGAACGGAGCACGATAATTGTTTTAAACAGGTACATACCACCACAGGGATCAAATCACAACCACATGGTTGCCTTCTTTAAACCTTGGAGTGAGTGGGATCACCGAACTCGAGATGGAACACAGGGTGATAGAGTCCTCTTGGAGGAGAAGGAGGTCGGACTTTCCTTGGCTTCTTGGCTAGCGATCCTCAATCGAGGTCACCGGGTCCTTCGTCACATCTCGCAAGGAAAGGGAACTCTAAAGCGCTTAAGTGATTACCGCATCATCATATTCTTTTCATGAGTTGCCTGAATCACGGAATTTTCTCCAAGACCATTGGTTCCCCACTTCGCCACCTCCTCCAAAGTGGTACACTTACCATGAAAAATGGCAAGATTCACCACATTCCCAATGGCAATCCCACATCATCGCTATGGTAAAGTTCCATAGCAATGTGGGATCACTTTGTTTACCAGTCCACCTCGTCCTTCTTCAAAGATCTTCGACGGAGGTTCGGGCCATCTACCTTTTCTGAGCTTGATCTCTTGGTCCAAAGAACTTTGACCTCTTTGTTCGAGACCTCCACACTTGGATGAAAGAACGATATCTCGCTCCTTATAGCCAACAACCATAGAGCCTTCGACGGCTAACTTTCTTTTCGGCTCACCGCTCGCCAAATTGACCTTTGAGCTTTTCATTCTCGGCTCTAAGATCTTAAACCAAGGATTCTTATCAATATCCTCCAATGCTTCCTCACACTTCTTCTCAAGGTCTCGCATACTTTTGATCTCTAACCTTCTCCCCAAAGATAGTATCCATTTCTTCTCGACCTTTGGTAACAGCACGGAGCAATTCCCTTGTCCTAGCATTGAGTTGGTTGTCAAGCATGCCCTGGCGAACATAGCTTTTATCATGAAGATCACAGAGCCTCTCTATGGACATGTTATTCATCACCTCCTTCCACTTGGATGGGATCACATAGCTCATAAGTTGGTGACAAGCTAGGGGAGAAGGAAGCTCCTTCGTATCAGGAAGTCCTACAACATAAGTAAGTTTCATTAATATATGATCCTTGGTATTTAATTTTATTTCACGGTAAGAAGTTTACCATGGAAGTCATCACTGGGCCCTTCGATGGTCGGAAATACCACACCTTACCCTCGCACTCTTCCGCACGGGTAGTTCGAGAGGAGGAGTAGGTAGAATAAGCTTTCTTTTTGAATCGATTTCATAGCCTTAGTACTAGCACCTTTCTCGCTCAACCCTCTCACCTATGCTTGGAGGGTCCTCGATGGCCGGTCCTTCTGAGACCGGGTTCGTCTGAGTCAAGAATGTTCTCCACCAAACCGATCTTCTACATCTATGGGTTCCTTTGACGGAGGAGAAGAAGATACATGCTCGACGGGACGGGCCTCCACCTCGTCTTTATTTATGGACACCGATGGGAGCCCATGCCATAGCTTGTTTCTTGGGATTCTTTGAAGAAAGCTTACCTCTTTGGCACCTCCACCACAACAAAGTTCCCGAACGACATCTCGCACAAAGAAGCGGATAAGATAAATATCGAGAAGATAAGTTTTTGTTTCTTAGGTTAATTTAAAAATACACACTTTCTCCATCACAAATTATCTCGGTACCAACGGAGACCCTTCCCATCTCTCAAAGAATGCCACCATGAACAGATTGGCTCGGGGAAGGTCCGGCAACACCGGATGACGAGCCAAACGATACAATGGGTTTCTTCTCACAAGATAAGGCAATGGATCGGTGAACCTTTTCTCATCATATTGAAAGTCCGGGTTTAACAATGCGAGTATCCGGAGGGATAATGGTAGTCTCGAATATAAAAGAACTTGCCTTTCCGGTTCCTTATGTTCGTAAAGGTCTATCTATTAATATGGGCACATCCCTTTCACCCTCTTGGCCAAGGTCAACCAATCTCCTCCGGGTATAGATTCAAAAACCCTAGCACGGTCGAGGATGGTTCAAACCCATAAGCTTTGCACATAATAATGTATGTTGTCGACTTGGCTAGGCCAAAAGGGTTGAACCTAGAAATGTGTACCTCATAATATCGGAGGAATTCTAAACTCAAAGGATGCAATGGTATCCTAAGATTGGAAGTGGTGAAAGCGTGGATATACAAGCCTACATAATTTTCAGGGGCATCAAATATCCCTTGATCTTTACTCGGTAACATTATTTTGTGTTCTTTTGGAATGGGATAATCGGTGAGGAACACTTTAAGCTCCTCCACAGTTACCATGCACCTTGTTTTTATCACAAATTTTTGTTGGTTGACATGACACCTTCTAAAAACACAAAAATATTTGAAATCTGAGAAGAAGAAGGGCGCTTTACCTTGTTTGGTCGAAGGCTTGATCGAAAGGAATTTTAGTAGGTGAAAAACTTTGGGAGAGAGTTACTTTGTTAAGGTTTTACTGTTTTTGCATTTTATATACCCTACAAATGTTGCATCTCACCTACTGGCGTGTCCGTGCTATCCCTTTTCTACCAGATTTCAAACCCTTTTAAATTTTGAAAGGATGTTTACTAGTACCGAGGAAACAGGTTAGTTAGGATTAATTATGCATTTATTATGGTCACTATTAACAAACTTTTCACCTTCGTTCATTTTTGTGACGGCGGGAGGTTTCGTTTTATTTCGAGTCGTAAGCAATATTTCTCGTCCGTACATATCACTTTCACCTGGGGCTTGATGACGTACCCTCGATCGCCTCAAGGACCCCTTCGCCTCGACCGAATTACATTACGAAGACCCAAGTCTTTCTTTATAAGTCATTGGTGGCGTAAAACCATTCATCATTGACATGGTTCTTCGATAAGTGTCTAAATACTCATCATTTTTGTACTATCTAGACGCAAAAACATCCGAAAACACTCAAAAATGCATCAAAATGATGAAAATATCACAAATCAGTGTTTTATATGTTTTAAATGCAAAAGATCAAAATCGGATGAAAAACGATCAAGTTTGCAAAATTGGCGCTTTAGTCCCCAAGTTTCAAAATTGTCAAAAATACCCCTGGTAAATCAAAATAAAGAAAAATGTCATTTAAGGTCCATGGGATTCAAAATTTGTTAAAACAAACCCTTCAAAGTTTAAAATTTGCAAAATTACAACTTTGGTCCCTCAAGTTTGAAAAATGTCATAAATGGTCCTTGGAAATTTTGAAAATGTCAAATTTGGTCCTTGTAATTTTAGAGCTTGTCACTTTTAGCCCTTGGAGAAACTTTGATGAATTGGCAGATATGGTCCTTGTATTTTCAAAAAATGGCAAAGGTAGTCCTTGTGTATTAAGACCCTTTACACCCTTAGACCCTTGTCATTAACCAAAATGACCCCTGCCTACTTCCCAATTGGACCCCTGTCATATGCATTTTGGACCCTTTCCAATATTTAACACCTTGGTCAAATATCCAGTCAAACAAAGCAAACGCGCCAAGACTTTCTTCCCCACCTGCTTCCCCTGAAATCACTCAATCCCATCCCCCCAGCTCACCTCTCTTCCTTCCCTTGTCCCCTCCACCTCTACACAAAACAAGAATCATTAAATGATCCTCCCTTCCCCTCACTCAACCCCATCTGTCAAACACCAATTTTGGCGCCAAAATCCGTTTTAACGGCCATGATGAATCTAAGCAATCCAATGGTCAAGAAAAGTGTTGGGAATTAATCAGAGATGAGAGAGAAAGAGTTTTGGTTATAAAAGAAGCAAGAAGGAAGAGTAGAAGGAGGCTAGTAGTTATTTTATTCTTTACTTATGTCGTTTTTATCTTTAAGTGTTTAATTCAGTGTAAAACCTGTAATCTTTTGTTAATTTGTATCAACTTAAAGTATTTAAGTGTATTGAAACTCATTTCAAGCATCAATTTCAGTTTATGCTTACAATTCAAGTTTCAAGTTCACTGTTTCAAATTGCAATTTCAAATTCTTAAGTACAAGTGTTTAGTGGTTTATTTCAAAGTTCAAACAAGCTTATATAAGCTTATTACACCTTTTTACAAGCTCACATTCAAGTTTCAACCCATTTTGGTATTTGGTCATAGAAAGTCAAACTGGGGGCTAAAATGGAAATGGTGATGATGTGGGATGATGCAGAGGTGGATATAGGTTGGAATAGCTTAGGTTAGAGTAGATTGGGTTTGGTTTTAGCTTTGCTGTGGTTGGACTCATGAGTGATTAACTCATTTCAATTTTCACATCGGTTTGCAATTTTTGTTTGTACTTATGTTTGTAGTCACAAACCGTCAAACTTGTTTATTAAAGTGTATTTAGGTTAGCTTAACTCAATTTGATCTATAGCATTGGTTAGTTTAGTAGTTGGTTGAGTTTTTAGTTGCAAATCTATAGAAACAGTAGTGTTTGGATTTGCTGTTTGATCAGTGGTTTACGGTAGTTCAGTATAAGGTTCTTGTTGTTTCATGCTTGGTAACCTTATTTGAGTTCATTCCAGTCTTAATCTTGTGCCTGCACAGGCTCATAGTCAAATCTCCACTTAATCCATCTCAACAGTTTCACTGTTGAGATTTTGTCAAAACAAAGTCTTATTTTGTATTCAAATATCATAGATTAAGATTGCATTAGCCTTATTTCATCACTTAACATCAATTGCAGTCCTTAAATTTGATTCAAAGTTCATATTAGTCAAACCTTTAGTGTAATTTAAAAAGTCAACTTTTCAATATAGTCGTTTTGAATAAAATGAATAATTTTGTGTAGGATTCAATAGTAGATTTAGCTTAATTCCTTTTGGGATAGTAATATTTAGTCGCTAAATAAAATTATAAAAATACTAGCTTTCATAAACTTAGCTTATTAATAGCTTATTTTGTAGCTTCTTTTGACCCCCTTAACTGAAAATCTCCCCTGTGCACCAGTTGTATAAGCAATTTCACAAGCTCTTACAGAGCTTATTAGCCAACCTTATCTTGTGCCATTTAGCTTTTTGAGTAGGCCACCTAGCTGTGTGTCTATTCCAAGTCTTATTTTCAAGTTTATAGCTTATTTAATAAGCCTGCTCATGGCTTATAGTTCTGTCCATTTTATCTAGTACAAACTAATAAGTCAGTTTTCATCAGTTTTTCATAAGCCCCTCAAGAGCTTATTAGTGTAAGCCAAACCTTGTAAAATAGCTTTTTAGAGAGTTTAACTGGTCTACTTGTTGGTCCAAGTGTTTATCTTCAATTCCTAGCTTATTAGAGTGTTTAAAATTTAGCTTAAAGGTGCCTAGTAGCTCATAACAGTGTACTGTGCAACAGTGAAATTTTGTGCTTATTTGGGTTGCTCAGTGCTTATTTATAAGTAAAATAGCTTACTCAGTTGTAATATTAGCTTATTAATAGTTTATTAGCTTATTCCCATTTCCCTAGTGCTTATTTACTAGTTTATAAGCCAAATGGCTTAAACCTTGTGCTTATTTCCAAATTAAGCCATTTAAGAAAACTTAAGCTCAAACCGAGCTTATTGGTAGTTTTATAAAAAGTTGTAGTTATAATATTTGCTTATTAACATTAGCTTAATCATTTTCAAAATAAAATCCAAAATAAAATGTTTTGCAAAAAGGGAGGCGGTCGAACTCGAGACCTCTCCTCAAGAGGATGATAGTGGTGTACTGTATGCCATTGCGCCTTGGGTCTTTCTCGTTTTTTATTTGCAATGTTTAATATATAAGGTAGTTTGTCAAGATATGGCTTATTAGCTTATTCGAATTTTTAGTAGCTTATTCGTAGAAGCTGTTACATCATTTTTACGTTTCTTAGCTTGGTAATAGTATAAAGTAATTTATAAAAAAAATTCAGATTTTTCCAAATAGTTTTAGTATTTTTAAACATTTAATTAGTGTAAAATCTTATTTAATTCATAATAAAAAATATAAAAGTCTAAAAAATATAAATCTTTTTTCTAAAATTTTCTTTTGTCATATAGTACGTAAAAAAATTGTTTTTACACTTGTAGGACTTTTATTTCATAAATTTTACGTTTTGTCTTGCGCTCCAGCGTAATTTTCGTTCATAACTTACGTTTTCATTTTAAATCACGTTTTTAAATAATTTGAGTTTACGTTTTAGTTAAAATAGTTTATTTAAGTTATTTTATTTTATAAAATCACAAAATCATCATTGTAAAAATAGTAATAGCGTTTATTTAATATATTTTATCTTTTTAATTTTCTTAATTTGCATTTAAGTCGCTTTATTTTATAAACTTTTTCAGTAGTGTAATTATCCATCAAAATCCTTTCCGATCACTATCCTTAGTGATCATTCGATCGTCGATCAAGTGTTTGCACACCATTGAGTCTCCGTGGGACTTAACGACCGAGAATTCATTGTATTCTCACGGACTTCATTGCATTTGTGCTTAAGTCGCTTTTAAGTCTTACGGTTGGCCATTCACAAGTGGCGACCAGTGTGATTAGACTTGACGGTTTAGCAGATCAAATTTTAGGCGCTTGTTGCGGGGAGGCTTTAGCGTGTTCTAAACCTTTTCGGACCCATTCTTGCACATATTGCATCTTTTGTAAAAGTTTTTGTAAAGTTTTCAAAATCCAAAAGTTCATTAACACTTTTCACGAAGTGTTAACAACACCAAAAATATTTTTATTCTTTGTTTTATAGCATGTTTTTCAAAAAAATCCAAAATATCCATCCTTTATCCTCTAACTGCTTAATTCTCCATTTCTTTATCCTCTAATGCTTTAATTCTCCATTCCTTATCCTCTATAACCGTTTAATTCTTCATCTCTTATCCTCTTATCCGTTTAATTCTTTATGTCATGGTATTTGACATGTTCCCAGTGTGGAGGTCCATTTAACGGTGGAAATTGTCGTGATGTACCAATGTGAGTTTCGGAGACAAATTTGTGAGTAATCGATCCCATTTCAAATGAAACACCCGATTTTTCCTACCTACCTCCATGTTAATCTGAATCCTACTCATGCGAGTGTTGTGGGAATGATTCTCATTACGGTTTTGATTGTCCACCACGGGTTCCGCTTTGTCTATGAGCCGGAACCATGTTACAATCGAACTTTGGTGAAAGTTATTTTCCCAATTATCTCATTGTGAGAATCGGGGGTCCTCATGCGACTTTTGAATGTCAACCGATGAATCAAAATTTTCACAATTCCAATTCTCCGGTTTGACAATTTCCAACCCCCACAAGATTCCATCACCATCGGACTTCGAGCCTTCACAAACATCTCAATGATTACGAGGAGTGTAATCTTCCACAAAGTTACGAAGAAATACGCATTCGAAAGAAACTACAAATGAAAAGAATGGTGTGTAAGCTTCAAAGAGATGAATATAAGAATCCGATATGATGACGATGATGATGAGGATAGTATTCAAATGAGGGAATATTATGAGGACGACAAGGAGAGTGTTATTCCTTTGAAAGATATCATTTCTCAACTCCCTCGCCTATTGCTATCACACCTATCTTACCTTTTATTGCTTCCAAAGACTCTCTCATAATGGGGACGAGCCTTCTAGCACTATTCCGAAATGGAATCGTCTAGTGTTGAGAGCCTTGTTCCAACCCCAGTGAGTCCGAGGTTATCTCCGGTATATGTGTGATGAGCCTCTTAATGATGATTCTTCTCCTCCTCTTGACATTCCATATGATCATGTCGAGATGTTCTCCGATTCGATAACGATTGTACTTCGTTTGACGATTCTTTATCCTATGGAGACATCGATTATGTCGAGGAGCTACCTTCCGAGCTAGTTAGCTTAGAAGAGTGAGAAATTCGATGATCCGGAAATTGAGGACGAGATACTTCGTGAAAAATTGTTCAATATAAATCTCCTCATTTCTAAGATCGAATCATTACGTGCTAAGTCGACTTCATCTCCTATCCCGTTGTGGATAGTGACTCTACATTGGACAAGCCCAAACATCTCCTAAACTTGAGGCTTTTCCAATGATTCTCTTCATGAAGAGTTCTCCGCTGAACTCTCTCATGACATATCTCCTCCGGAATATGATCATTTCTATTTTGATCTTGAGGATGATATTGGCTCGGAGGAAGGTGTACTCTATCATAAGAGTTTGCTTATTGATGATACTACCTTCACCCTTCCTCCCGATATGTCTACATTTGAGGATGACGAATGGATCCTAATTGTTATAAACATCTTTCTTCCATTCCTCACTTATGAGGTGACTTCCTCTCTTCTTCACTCCTTCGGGAGTGAGGACACTATCTTTGACCCCGACATTTTCATTTATCATTTGTGAGCCGGGTCTTTCTCTCTATATCTCATCGGTGTGGAACTTTCACGTACTTCATGTTTTTCCAAACATCTTGAATGAAAGTCCGATGGAGATTGTTTCTTCCACTTTGCTTCCCATGAACCAATGAATTGGGGTCGAGTCAAGCTAGCGACTCGGTAACCAAAAACAAGAAGCACACACCATATGGGTTTTCACCCATATTTCGACTTCTTACCCTTTCTACCACCTAAGTGTGGGGTGATGCCCACATGTTATATATATATATATATATATATATATATATATATATATATATATATATATATATATATATATATATATATATATATTCAAAAAAAAAAAAAAAAATTCAAATAATGGCCGTAGTATTTCCCTTTTCGTTCTTTGTTTCGGCATAACCGCGGTACTTTGAATATTGAGGCAATATTCATTTCTAAGTGTGGGGAATTCTCACTAATTTTATCATATAATTATACCAATTCTCCGTTTTGGCCAAATTTTTTGGAGTAAGTGTTTTCACTTACTCGACTTATGATTATCGATCGCCATGTTTGATAAACAAAAGGATTGGCTAATCCAGAGCAAACGGCTCTTGGTAAAGATATATCAAATCCGTTTCGACGACTTGCAATTTGCCCAAAATTGTATGGTATTTAACTCACCATATCCTAAAAAGTGAAGAGTTGGCTAGCCCGCAAGATTATGGCTTGTGGTAAAGGCGATGGAAAAACTATAATTGGTAATCAGCTCACCAAAGATAATCATCGATAATTTATCTAAGAGTTGGCTAGTCCAGAGCAAGCGGCTTACGGTAAAGACAAATCAAATCCGTTCTGACTTATGATTTGCTCAAAATCATTTGGTTATCGATGTACCAAGGTTCTTACTTGAACCGAAACATTTGGCTACTCCGTAGTGATGGCTTTTGGTAAAGAGTTTTAAAATCCATTAAAATTTCAAATCATTGCTAGGGACTAGCAATATCTTAGTAATGGGGGATTGATGAGTGTCTAAATCTCATCGTTTTATCTTATCTGATCGCAAAACATCCGAAAACACTCAAAAATGCATCAAAATGATGAAAATATCACAAATCGGTGTTTTATATGTTTTAAATGCAAAAGATCAAAATCGATGAAAAGCGTATCAAGTTTGCAAAATTGGCGGTTTAGTCCCCAAGTTTCAAAAATTGTCAAAAAGCAGTCCTCGTAAATCAAAATAAAGAAAAATGTCATTTAAGGTCCATAGGATTCAAAAGTTGTTAAAACAAACCCTTCAAAGTTTAAAATTTGCAAAATTACAACTTTGGTCCTCAAGTTGAAAAATGTCATAAATGGTCCTTGGAAATTTTGAAAATGTCAAATTTGGTCCTTGTAATTTTAGAGCTTGTCACTTTTAGCCCTTGGATCAACTTTGATGAATTGGCGATATGGTCCTTGTATTTTAGAAAATGGCAAAGGTAGTCCTTGTGTATTAAGACCACTTTACACCCTTAGACCACTTGTCATTAACCAAAATGACCCCGCTCGCTTCCAATTGGACCCCTCATCATATGCATTTTGGACCCTTTCAATATTTAACACCTTGGTCAAATATCCACCAAACAAAGCAAACGCGCCAAGACTTTCTTCCCCACCTGCTTCCCCTGAAATCACTCAATCCCATCCCCCCAGCTCACCTATCTCTCTTCCCTTGTCCCCTCCACCTCTACACAAAACAAGAATCATTAAATGATCCTCCCTTCCCCTCACTCAACCCCATCTGTCAAACACCAATTTTGGCGCCAAAATCCGTTTTAACGGCCATGATGAATCTAAGCAATCAATGGTCAAGAAAAGTGTTGGGAATTAATCAGAGATGAGAGAGAAAGAGTTTTGGTTATAAAAGAAGCAAGAAGGAAGAGTAGAAGGAGGCTAGTAGTTATTTTATTTTTTACTTATGTCGTTTTTATCTTTAAGTGTTTAATTCAGTGTAAAACCTGTAATCTTTTGTTAATTTGTATCAACTTAAAGTATTTAAGTGTATTGAAACTCATTTCAAGCATCAATTTCAGTTTATGTTTACAATTCAAGTTTCAAGTTCACTGTTTCAAATTGCAATTTCAAATTCTTAAGTACAAGTGTTTAGTGGTTTATTTCAAAGTTCAAACAAGCTTATATAAACTTATTACACCTTTTACAAGCTCGCATTCAAGTTTCAACCCATTTTGGTATTTGGTCATAGAAAGTCAAACTGGGGGCTAAAATGGAAATGGTGATGATGTGGGATGATGCAGAGGTGGATATAGGTTGGAATAGCTTAGGTTAGAGTAGATTGGGTTTGGTTTTTAGCCTGCACAACAGCTGGACTCCTGTGAGTGATTAACTCATTTTCAATTTTCACATCAGTTTGCAATTTTTTGTTTGTACTTATGTTTGTAGTCACAAACTGTCAAACTTGTTTATTAAAGTGTATTTAGGTTAGCTTAACTCAATTTGATCTATAGCATTGGTTAGTTTAGTAGTTGGTTGAGTTTTTAGTTGCAAATCTATAGAAACAGTAGTGTTTGGATTTGCTGTTTGATCAGTGGTTTAGGGTAGTTCAGTATAAGGTTCTTGTTGTTTCATGCTTGGTAACCTTATTTGAGTTCATTCGAGTCTTAATCTTGTGCCTGCACAGGCTCATAGTCAAATCTCCACTTAATCCATCTCAACAGTTTCCTTGTTGAGATTTTATCAAACAAAGTCTTATTTTGTATTCAAATATCATAGATTAAGATTGCATTAGCCTTATTTCATCACTTAACATCAATTGCGGTCCTTAAATTTGATTCAAAGTTCATATTAGTCAAACCTTTAGTGTAATTTAAAAAGTCGACTTTTCAATATAGTGGTTTTGAATAAAATGAATAATTTTGTGTAGGATTCAATAGTAAGATTTAGCTTAATTCCTTTTGGGATAGTAATATTTAGTTTGCTAAATAAAATTATAAAAATACTAGCTTTCATAAACTTAGCTTATTAATAGCTTATTTTGTAGCTTCTTTTGACCCCTTAACCGAAAATCTCCCACACCACCGCTTGTATAAGCAATTTCACAAGCTCTTACAGAGCTTATTAGCCAACCTTATCTTGTGCCATTTAGCTTTTGAGTAGGCCACCTAGTCGTGTGTCTATTCAAGTCTTATTTTCAAGTTTATAGCTTATTTAATAAGCACGCTCATGGCTTATAGTTACATCCATTTTATCTAGTACAAACTAATAAGTTAGTTTTCATCGAGTTTTCATAAGCCCTCAAGAGCTTATTAGTGTAAGCCAAACCTTGTAAAATAGCTTTTAGAGTTTAAGCGGGTCTACTTGTTGGTCCAAGTGTTTATCTTCAATTCCTAGCTTATTAGAGTGTTTAAAATTTAGCTTAAAGGTGCCTAGTAGCTCATAACAGTGTACTGTGCAACAGTGAAATTTTGTGCTTATTTGGGTTGCTCAGTGCTTATTTATAAGTAAAATAGCTTACTCAGTTGTAATATTAGCTTATTAATAGTTTATTAGCTTATTCCCATTTCCCTAGTGCTTATTTACTAGTTTATAAGCCAAATGGCTTAAACCTTGTGCTTATTTCCAAATTAAGCCCTTTAAGAAAAACTTAAGCTCAAAGCCGAGCTTATTGGTAATTTTATAAAAGTTGTAGTTATAATATTTGCTTATTAACATTAGCTTAATCATTTTCAAAAATAAAAATCCAAAAATAAAATGTTTTGCAAAAAGGGAGGCGGGGTCAAACACGAGACCTCTCCTCGAAGAGGATGATAGTGGTGTACACATGCCATTGCGCCTTGGGTCTTTCTCGTTTTTATTTGCAATGTTTAATATATAAGGTAGTTTGTCAAGATATGGCTTATTAGCTTATTCGAATTTTTAGTAGCTTATTAGTAGAAACATTACATCATTTTACTTTTCTTAGCTTGGTAATAGTATAAAGTAATTTATAAAAAATTGATTTTTCCAAATAGTTTTAGTATTTTTAAACATTTAATTAGTGTAAAATCTTATTTAATTCATAATAAAAAATATAAAGTCTAAAAATATAAATCTTTTTCTAAAATTTTCTTTTGTCATATAGTGCGTAAAAATTGTTTTACACTTGTAGGACTTTTATTTCATAAATTTTACGTTTTGTCTTGCGCTCCAGCGTAATTTTCGTTCATAACTTACGTTTTCATTTTAAATCACGTTTTTAAATAATTTGAGTTTACGTTATAGTTAAAATAGTTTATTTAAGTTATTTTATTTTATAAAATCACAAAATCATCATTGTAAAAATAGTGATAGCGTTTATTTAATATATTTTATCTTTTAATTTTCTTAATTTGCATTTAAGTCGCTTTATTTTATAAACTTTTCAAGAGTGTAATTATCCATCAAAATCCTTTCCGATCACTATCCTTAGTGATCATTATATCGTCGATCAAGTGTTTGCACACCATTGAGTCTCAAGTGGGACTTAACGACCCGGAATTCATTGTATTCTCTGGACTTCATTGCATTTGTGCATAAAATTTGTTTTAAATCATTACGGTTGGCCATTCACAAGTGGCCGACTTGTGTGATTAGACTTGACGGTTTATACGAGATCAAATTTTGCGGTTGGATCCGCCCGGTACCAAGGCCTATGCCGCCGGTGTCTTCTCTTGAAGATGCCAAGACAAACAAGAACCTTGACTTGGTCTTCCCCGTTCCCCACTATGTCCTTAGCTTCCCGCCAAGTCCGAGATAGTGGGGATGAAGCCCTAGCGGTTACCATAAATCGGGGCGCCCCCATGATCTCCTAACGTGTGCTAACGCTCCAAGCTATTTTCATCACCTATAAATAGGTTGGACAAGTCATTTCAATGGTATGTTCACTCAACACAAGATTTCACATACATCATATTATCCGTAACTCATATCACATACTTATTCACATCGGAGGTGGTTCGCGAGGCCCAACCCTACGCAATCACTTAACGAAGTGTCTATTATTTCTTATTGCGGATTGACTACAAGTTTGGCGAAGCATATCACCTCATACCGCTTCGATCATCATCGAAGGCACAGTCGCACGATTTATTGTACAATCATTTGGTTTATATTTCATTACCTCAAATTTTCTAAATTAATCTTATTTTCAAATTATAGGTCATAACAAGCTCATAAGTCAAAGTTTTAAAATGCACAAAGAAAGAGGGTTGGCTACTCGTGGAAAGTCGATCCTTTGTGACCTTAATGTACGCAATTAAACCAGTACTTTTTCTGACCATCGTAAAATGTTAACCAACACAGTTTGAACCCAAATAAATGTGTTCAAAAAATTGAAAAACCGCACCCGCTAAAACACACAAACGATTGTTATCACTATAGTTATCAAGTTCATTAAGAAAAGAAAAGTAAGTAAATAATAAGTAAACATTTTCAGCCTAATTTTGGAGAAAAAACACTTTACTTCAAATGAACTAAATCATCATTCTTTTTCGGTCTATTTTATTCTTTTTCCTACTTAAGTGATATTCGAGAACAAAACATTTTTCTGTTTCACTTCGTTTTCACTATTTTTCCCGTGAGGTGATAACAATAATGTTAATACAATTCTGGGCGCTCTCTGGTGAAGATTAGTGTAGGCTAACTTCTCAGAGAATAGATCTTGTACTAAGTGTTTGTCCTGGTTTGAAATCTAAGAAAGTAAACAGATTATTTTGACCGCGGAGCAGGGTTCCGCGATCGACCTCCGGCGTGAGGTAAGTAAGGGTTTAGAGATAAAGTTAGTTTAGAGTGAGAGAGTAGATGTGTGTTACCGTTTGAATAGTGGCAATGCCTCTATTTATATGGTTGACCTTTACATCGTGTTCTCGAGGTCACGGGCTATGAGGCGACGACTTGTAAGTGCGTGTGGCGTGGGTCAGCGAGTTTTGTCCGTTGTTGTGACAATGACGCTTTTAGGCGGGAGTTGTCCCTTCCCTTTTAGGGGCCGCAGTTCTTGTACCTTAGTCATGGGTGAGATTCCTGCCTTTATATATGGGGGCGCGGTTGCGGCTTCCTCGGGCGTAAGCCTCACATGATTGGTTCTTCCCGCTCCGTTCACGCGCGGCGTGCGTATCGGGTCGGTAACAGTAACCTCCGCCAATTGCTTGTTTGGCCCGCGCCGACCCATGCGGGCCGTGAGGGTCGTACGCGATCAAGTCCCCGCAGTCTAGTGTGCTTGTTAGTCCTGGGACAAGCGTTCTAGACTAAGTTGCTTTATCCATCCGTGGTTGGGTGTCCTGCGGGTAACCCCACTGTTGCTGACTGTAATCTTACTTTTGAAGTGGATAAGCGTTACAGCTGTATCTTGGGATTCGCGAACCGGTTTTTGACCGCGTGATATTTGACTGACGTGATGTTTTGGCTGCTTCGATCTTATCAGTTGATCTAGATGTATATGGATCGTTGGATGTGGGTTGATGACGTGGCAATTTTTCAACCGTTCGATTGGGCAGTTGTTTTTATTTTTACGGGGGTATAAATATCCCTTATTTTTACCTACTTTGTTACTGTTGATCCATCGTCTTCGTGTGTGAAAAAAGCGTCATTCAAGCCACACCCATATTTTGTGCGTCTTTACTTGATCAGGTTAGGTTTTTTCCCCTCTATTGTGATTCCATGGCTAAGAAACTCCTTTGCGATTTTACTTGTAAGTTATCCCAACAAGATCTAAGTGATTTTTGCTCTAAATACCATATCCCCATTTGTTCACCCTTCTTCTTCTGATCCTAATAATACCATAAGGTCCCCTAAGGGTAAGATAGGCGTGTACACTAGGTTTTCGAGTTACGTAATTTTAGGATCCCTCTTCCAAGTTCTTGTGTAGCGTTTTGGAATACTTTCAAATTCATCTCATGATTATCCGTTTTGGCGCGGCTAGGATTAGCCATTTGAGATCTATCTGCGTTCGCGGTGGTATCCCACCGTATCCTTGTTTAAGTTTTACTAATCCGGTATGAAGGATGGGTGGATGACTTTAGAAAAGCGTAAGGGTCCCAAGTCCTTGGTCGTTCCTGTTTGCTATACCGCTCCCCTAGATTCTGTAAAGAATTGGAAGGAGTATATCTTTTAGGTTGATGAGACTGTATTCCCTTTGGCTATTTCATGGAATGACAAAGTCTCCGTTGACCGCGACCCACCCCCATCGGATGATGATGTCGATTTGGAGTTATTGCATCTTCTTGACACGAAGCGTGCTCCTTTTAAGAAATTTCCGGAGCCGTTTCTGTGTGTGATTGGTCTTAGCCGCACATGGGATGACGCGACTGCGCGTCCTACTTTCATGGTGTCCGATACTGAGGGTGGGTTTTCTTCTAGGGTTTGTTGCGTCTTATACTTGTTTTTAATTATTCTAACATTTTTCATTAAATCTGCGAGAGATGTCTCTTTGCGTTTATCAACCGCGAGACCCATTCTTTGTGCCAGGGAAAGAACTCTTCAGGAGGGTGAGAAGACCCTACAGGAAGAAACTGTTGGACGCGTAATAGAGCCTTTGGAGAACTTGGTCTCTTTAGTTCAGGAGACCATTGTTGACACCGTGGAGGCGCTAGGTGAGAAGGCGTTGGGAAGAAAAGAGTTCGGATCCATGCTCCTTCCAAGCAGCCGGAGAAGAAGAGGTGCCTTGCGAGCAGCAGGCTCGGATCTGCTTGCTAGTGAGGCTCCTTGAGTTGTTTTTTTTTTTTACTTAATTTGTTCTTTGATGCGCGGGATGCAACCGGGGTCCATTCTGTTTTGCGGCTCCATGACGAGTCGATTACGGACCCCGGTTGTTGGAGACTCAGTAGCTTCTTACGAGACTTCCCGCATCTTGACGGACCCGGATGCTACTTAAAACATCCACTGATGTTCCCCAGGATTTAGATATCGATATGCGATCCTTCTCATCCACCATCTCCTCATCAGGAAGATATTTCCGGACATGAGTCGCCGGTGCAGGACCAATTTGTTCATCGTCCTGCGGCCTCCGACGAAGATTTCTTTGAGTCTCTTTCCGTGGATACAGCAGAGGAAAAAAATGTGTATGTTCCTAAATGGTTGCCCACCAATGATTTCCGCATGGATGATTCTTGGGTTTGTCAGAGTGTGTTAGACAACCTTGCGACACCTGGTTATTTGTCCATACCGCGCAACTTGCCACATGCGGAATTGCTGGAGCGGTACAATATGACGACTGTGCAGCAAACCTGTATATCTTCTGAAGTGCGCTTGCGGTTGGATTTTGAGCTTAATCAGACTAATAAATTGAGCATAAGGTTGGAGAGGAGGGACAAGAAGATTAAGGCCTTGAAGGGGAAAGTTCAGGAATTGGAGAGTGAGGCCGCGGAGGCGAGGGGCCTGCGTGAGCGCGTGGGCGCTCTGGAGTCAGGGACGCAAGAGGTAAAGAAACTCCGTGAGCGTGTGGCTCAATTGGAAGCGATGATTGGACCCAAGGACGAACAGTTAAGCGACCCCGGTATTGAGAATGTTGGTGAAGAGGCGAGTTGCCGGACTTACCTCTGTTTGTGATGATCTGAAAGAACAGGTAAAGGGGGTTGGGTTGCTTGAGGAGAAGCTGAGGGAGCGTGAGCAAGAGGTCCGGAGCACTTATGATACTCAACTTGCACAACTGGATCAGAGGCTAGCGGAGTTGAACCGTGAGTTTGACGAAGAGTTGTTTCCTAGCACTCTTCTTGCAATTGAAGGTAAGCGGTGGGTAATTGGGCACGGCTTTCGTAGGGCATGGATGGCATTCAAGCAGTCTGACGAGTTGCAGACACGATTGGGGGATTGTATAAGCAAGGCAATTGTGGAAGGCCTAAGGCAGGGTCTGGAGGCAGGGGTTGTACATGGGTCCAAGGGTGTGAAATTAGAACATATTAAGGCCTATAATCCGCGGGCGAAGGATATTTACCGCGAGTCTGTTATACGTCTTAGTGACGTCCCTTTCCCGCTCCTAGATTCCCTAGAAGCTTGCAAAGATTCTTCCTTGGAGTTTCTCATGTCCCAGCTGGTGTTGCAGGAGGAGCGACCCAGTGGTTCGGGGAACTTTGTGTTTGATCCCCCGACGACAGGGGAGGTCTTGCTTCCTAGCTCTCTATTGCAGACCATAACTAGGCGCCCGCGTGCCATTGCAGCGTACAAAGAGAAGAAGAGCCAGATAAAGGGTAAGAAATTTGATCTCTGGAACCCTGATTTGATTGTTTCCAATGTCGTGCATCAAATTACTTCTACCGGGGAGCCTTCTATGGTCATCGTTTCTCTTGGCCCGACTCCCTCTGTCGCGATCACTGGTCCCACCGGAGAGGATGAGAAAGAGGAGGAGGAACAGGCTACCCATGATGACAAGTTCGACACGAGCATTCTTGATCGTGCCGGGGATGTTTGAGGTATCTTTCCACGGGCGGCATTTAGACTATGCTGCCTCTCCAGTTTATGTGAAGCTTAGTAACTTTGTTTTAGTTAGGGTCGTGGCTGCCGCGGTGCCTTTATTTTGTAATTCGGGGGTATGCCCCTGTGTATTTGTACAAAATCCTTCGTGGACTCAATGGAAATATTTTTGGCTCTAATACATATATTCTTTTACTTTTTGCCGGAGTTAGTTGTTCCGGGCTTTTGTTTGTACCCGTAGCCATACTTTGGAAGTCCGGGGGTAACATGGGATGGTCAATGGGTTTGCAATACCACTTATATGCCTGAATCAATTTTGAGGTTGCTCGTCCTTTATGTGCGACATTGTTTGTCGCGGATGAGAGATATGCAAGAGATGCAAAAAAATAAAAGATGTAAACAAATCATTGTTTTTGGAAAATTTGTAGAGCGGGCCAGGCTTCTACATTTCATTAATAACTAGAAAATATTACAATAAAGCGAAAGGGATGAAAATTTAAAGCGGTTCCCCCTGTTGTCCGGATCTGATCCGTGGTCAACTTACAAGAGGTGGGGGAAACCTACCTACACTTAGACATAACATTTTTTTAAGTTTCGGATGTTCCATGTCCTCGGGAGTAATTCCCCGTCCGTTCCTCTTAGCTTGTATGCTCCATTGCCCAATGCTTCCACTAATTCATATGGCCCTTTCCACTTTGGGCCCAACTTTCCCGTGTCTTCTACTCGACTGGCTTCATTGTTGCGGTACACAAATTCTCCGGGCCTGAATGTTGCGCTCCGGACTTTACTGTTGTAGTATTTTTCCATCTTAGCTTTCTGCGCGCCTCTTGATGGCGCGGCTTCTTCTTTCTTCGAGGTCGGGTTTAGGCGGAGGTTACGGTCATTGGAGATTTGGTTTATTGCCGTGCATCGGAGGCTTGGCATTCCGATCTCGGCTGGGATAACCGCCTCGATGCAAGTATGTAAGGAAAATGGGGTTTCCTGTTGCTTGTCTTGATCATGGTTACGTGCGCCCGGGCACATGCGGTACCTCTTATCCAAATTGCTTCCGCCTCCGGCCTTGCCTTGATGCCCTCTCCCAAACTTTTGTTCGCGTTTTCCACCAACCCATTTGCATGCGGATGTTTGACCGAAGCAAACCGTTGCTTAATATTGAGCTTCTGACACCAATCCTTAAATGGGTTTTCGCGGAACTACTTTCCGTTGTCCGACACTCTTTCCCCTTGCAAACCGAATCGGCAAACTATGTTGTCCCATACAAACTTTTTCACCTGCCTTCCTGTGATGGAGGCTAGGGGTTTGGCTTCAATCCACTTGGTGAAATAGTCTATTGCCACAATCATGAATTTTATTTTGCGGTCCTTGGAAAGGTCGCGAGATGTCGAGCCCCACTTGTAGAAGGGCGGGGAGAAATGTCGAGTCGGGTTATCTTGCGGGTTTTGAGTGCCGGACGGTGGACTTGACAATCTTCGCATACGTATTAGCTCCGGGCGTCCTTGTGCATTGTTGGCCAATAGTATCCGGATCGGATTGCTTTGGCTACTACCGCCTGGCCTTGAGTGCATCTTCCGCGATCCTTGTGAATCTCCCGCGGTAGCGTAATTGCTTTGTATGGGACCCACGCACCGGAGCCATGGTTACAGGAAGGACTTGCGGAATAAAACTCCGTCTCTCAATGCGTATTGCCGTGCTTTGATCCGCATGACTTCGGGCTTTGTGGTCATCTGCCGGTAGTGTTTCATCCTTAAGTAGTCAATCAAGGGTGTCATCCATGTGTCTCGTCTTCTTCCACGATGCCAACACCTCATTCTCTTGATGGATTTCTCCTTGATACTTCCACAAGAACTTTGTTTAGTCAGTGAGCAAAGCTAGTAGAGGCTATCTTGCTTAGCGCATCCGCTTGCTTGTTACGGCGGGGAATCGCGATGGAGAGCGTCCAAAATCCTTGATGAGCTTTAGCCTTTGCAGTAGCGCGTCATGCTTGCTTCCTTCGCCTCATATGATCCATTGATGCGATTTGCTACGAGGCGGAATCGACATTTCTGCGACAAGTCCTTTACGCATTTGTTCTACGATCCTTAGTGCGATCGGTGCTTCGTACTCGGCCTCATTGTTGGATGCCTCAAATTCAAAGCGTAAGGCATATGTGAACTCCTTCCCTCCAGGCTTGTTAAGATCAATCACCGGGACCGCTTCCCCGACACGCGGATCCATCCGTGAATAGATTCCATGGTTCGGAGTATGGTACGTTTGCGATTGCCTTATGCAGGATGCCCTCTTGGAATTTCGGCAATGAAATCCGCCATGCTTTGTCCTTTAATGGTCGTCCGGGTTCGAAGCGGCGTCATGCTCATCGATTCGATTGCCCATCCGCCATTCTCCCACTTTCTGTCTTGGTCAAGACTTGCTTGATGGTTGGTCGTGATGACCGCCACCGGATGTGCTGGAAATATCGCCGTGTCTGCGGGAGGCATATACTAAGCGCAAGGACAAGCTTCTCAATTGAGTGTAATTCATCTCCGGACCCTTTAGGGCGTGGTGACGAAATACTTGGTACATTGTCGCGACTCCTTTGTCTTAGCAAAAGCTGCACTCGCGACTTCTTGGGGCCTTGCCAAGTATATGATTAATCTGATTTTGGACTATACTTCATGACACCTCATTGAAACTTTGCAATCTTCAAGGGGAGCACGTTTCGTCACTTAGGCGAACCATTTGCAAACATAGCGCAAACAAAATTAGTTTATTTTACGTCATGTTCTTGGCGCCCTTTCAAAGGATGGACTCATCAGGGGAGCTAAGGCAGTACCACTCCCGTCACTTGCTCTCTTTACATTTTACATACCTTTTTATAAAAATTGTGTTAGTTTCTTTTAACACTTTTGTTTCGACAAAAAGGGAGAAAAGTAAAAACTAAAATTCAAACTTTACAATTTTAGCTTTTCCTTAAAATAATTTTATGTTTTGTCATCAACAAAAGGGGTGATTGTTAATACAAATAAGCCTTAAAAGCGTTTATTTATATTTCACGATCTTCTAATGTTTTGTCGATAACAAGCGTAAAATCATTTAATGAAACAAATAGAATCGTTAAATAGTTTGAGCCAAGGTTGTCGGGATCGGGATCCTACCTAGGATCGTTTTCGACTTTGCAAGATCGTGTCGTAGGATCGGATCGGGATCGTAAGATCCTATGAAAATGTATATATTTTGTATAGGGTTATAGTTTTTTATTTCTATATAATATTTCATATAATAAACGAATCTAAATGGATGATAAAATAAAAAGTTATATGTTCAAGTACTCTAGTAGTAGAATATTAGATATATTGTAATGCATACTTGCACAAAGTTACTATATACGTGCACGGTGCACCTACTTCTTGTTTTATTTATTTTTTTATTATAGGTTTTTCGTGATAATATTTATGCAAAAAGATAAGGTTAATTTATTAGCACGTGATTTTGTAACTTTTTTGTTACAATATATAGATTAATGCAAAAAGATAAAAGGATTGTATCTGAAAATGAAACTACATAATTTATAATAGAGGGCAACACAATTTTTTTTTTCTTGATGACCAAATAAATTAAATTAGAATATTATGATAATATTACTGAATTTTTTTTCTTGATGACCAAATAAATTAAATTAGAATATTCATGCTTTTATATGTAACATAAAATAAAATATGAACAAAATTGGGTCAAGTATGTAGATAGTTTACTTAAAAAACAAGTTTTTGACATTTTACAAACATGAAATCATTTTTCAAAATAAACCCAAAAAGTCACATCTAAACTATTTCTAAATAGTCCATAAAAACATAATGATTTTACACTCATTAATCTTGCAAGAGACAATTAATTAACAGCACCAAAATAATTTTTTTTTGAAAAATTCTTAGTCGTTGAGCTTTAAGACATGAGCTTATAATTAATAAGTTAATATACCTATACCAAAACCAAAACCAAAAAAAAAAAAAAAAAAAAAAAAAAAAACAAGAAAACTAATAATAGGCGATCCTATACGATCCGATCCGATCCTACGATCCTACGTGCGATCCTACGATCCTGCTGCGATCCTACCTGAATTACGATCTTGTTAAGATCACGATCGTTTTGTGTGTAGGATCGTGGGATCGTCGATCTGACGAGGATCGCGATTTTGACAACCTTGGTTTGAGCTAATAGTTTCCTAACACACTTACGTTTTCATAAAACACTAAAACAAGTATAAGTGATTTTATGATTTAGATATATATGTACAACAACTAATGTTTACATATTGAGTTAGCATACTTAAACTAAGTATACTAAAATGGGTAAAACATGTAAATACTAAAATGGGTAAAACTAGCAAATGGTATTGACCCATAACCCATGGTTTTATATATACCATAACCAAGTTCATTGTATCCTTAAGATACATTGTATCTAGAAAGAAAAACCATGGATCAACCCATAACCCATGACCCATGACCCATAACCAAAAATACCCATGGCAGCGAAGAGGCGTTCCACGGATCTCGGCTTTGTGCTAGCCGGATCCCAGTGGAAGGGATCCGTGGGATCCGAAACAAGATGAAATTTTCTCTATAAATGAGAGCCATTTCTTCCTTTCTATTTATCACTTTACACATACTTCCCCAGTATTCTAACCCCTAACCTCGGATCCAAGTGATCTATTTAGTTTGTCTTTTGTTTTTGTGTGATCTTCTAGGTTCCTTTTAAAGGCAAGATCACCACTTCTTGAAGACGAGCAAGCTCGAGTCCATGAGTTGCCGTGCCGTCATCATCAAGACAACTAAGGTTCTCTTGTTGATAGTTCTTCCTTTCTCCATAGATGTTGGGTTGAAGGCATTAGTGAAGAATCTTGAAAGTGTCAAGATAAAGCATTAGTGAAGGTGCTCATCATCCGTGTCAAAGCATTAGTGAAGAATGCTAAAGGTGTCAAGAGCGAAGGCATTAGTGAAGGGTGTCGGCGTTGTGTCAAAGGCATTAGTGAAGGATGCCGAAGAATCAAATCAAGTAGCATTTGGAAAGAATGCCTGGGTCGTATAGTCGATGAGGTGCATCGTTATACATATATGTATTTGTTTATTTCAAGGATGATGATATCCTTGATGATGTTGTAACAAGGTGGATCTCCTTGAGATTAGGTGTTATGTCGTGAAGGGTAGTAGTTCTTCCATAGTAATGGAACTAGGTGCTTAGCCTAGTACCTAATAAAGGGTAAGCGACGTTGTGATAGGATTAGTTCTCCTTGGTGTGAAAGAACTCGGTGGTTAGCCTAGCAAGTATAAAGGGTAGGCTACGTTGTGTTAGGTGTGGTTCTCCTTGGTGTGAAAGAACTCGGTATTTAGCTTTGTCTGGGAAAAAGGTTAAGCGGCGTTGTGAAGGCTTCTCCACCATAAGGAGATTGGTGTAGTGCTTACGAACTCTCGAGTATGTGACTTGAGGAATGGAGTAGGGCAAGGAAGGTGTCCTTGTAGCCGAACCACTATAAATAACTTGTGTCGTGGTGATGTGTTTACTCTTTATCTTTCATTACACGTTTATATATCTATCTATCAACGTCGAACATAAACAACCAAATAGATTGACATAAGGCGATCTAAATATTTAAAGGAAGTTTCAAATTGGTAAAACTATTCAACCCTCCTTCTAGTTTTCCACAATTGGCATCGAGCTTAGTTACTAAGTTTCTTAGAGTATGTTGTACTTTAAAAACTTGATCGATCCATGTATGTTTGAAAACTACAAATAAGGTTTTTTAAGGTCATATTTTCTTTTAAATCATTTTGTTGGACATTGATAGATCATTCTAACAACTTTTGTTTTCAAGAAAACTTCATGCTAGAATCTCTCCAAAATCTTCATTCAAAGAATAATGAAGTCAACATTCGAGGAAGGATCTAAAAGTAATCACAACTTACATTACACCAAGTACAAAGGATTACTTTAAAGCTCATGAAGTAGTTTTGGTATTATGCCAAACCAAGAAGCATAGAGGTATGTTTTAATTTTCATTAGATAGGTTACATGAGTTCAATTTACTTCATAGTTTTCTTTGTTTAAATAATCACTAGCATCGTTAAAAGTCTCTTTCGTCACTTTTCCGTCTTTTTCATCATCGAGAATGGTATTCCTTTTGATTAAATCAAACTAACGCCGTCGTCACATATGAACCCTCGATATGTGATTCATCATAAGCCGTCATCCAAAGACAACCGTCATCTAATACCTCGAAACTATTTTTAGTAAGCTAATTTATAAGCCTACTACAAAATAATACCAAACAACCTTTTACATCCCACGATGGCGGATCCCTCTAGTTGTACTAGCGGATCCCAATACAAAGGATCCGGGGCAGGTGGAGCAGAAACTCGGTTATACGCTTTCAAAAAAATAAACAATGATCTTTTCCTCTGCTACAACAACAAAAACGACTACACCAGATTTCATCCTCATTGGATTCCATTATCTCAAGTATTCATTCCTAGAACACCATTGTAAGTAATTATATTAACTTGTTCTAATTCTCATCATCCTAATTCTAGGGTTTATGTCTTCACAAATCTCTAATCAATTAGTTTAATTAGGGTTTTCAAAATTAATCATGAAAAGGGGCTTTTAACATAACTAAAATCACATTGTGTTCACAACATTGTTAATACAAATCAAAACCATAAACCCACCACAACTAATTTTACCTAATTGGAAAATTTGTGTTTTAGGACCAACCATGCCTAAAGCTACTCAACAAGATCATCATGATACCGTTCACTACCTTACTCATTATTATCGTAATGAGAATTCTCAAAATCGACCGCAAGGTCTTCAAAAGCTCGAAAACGACTTATCCACGAAGGTCGTGTAATCAAGGAATGTTTCCTTGAAGATACCGACATTCGTCAAGTCTTCTCGGCAATCAATTTTGATTGTCTTCTTGACATGATGAACAAATTTGTCCGGTCTTTATCTTTGAATTTTATAGAAGCATTAGGATCATTGAAACATCGATAATAGCATTTCAATCGCTTTCATCATCAATAAACAAAACTTCACTCTTCCTCTCAACACCTTTGCTCAAATTCTTCAGATTCCTTGTGAAGGAATTTGTATGTACTCTCAAGATTGGGCAATTAACACTCAAAACCTTGCACTTGATCCTAAACCAATGTACCATACTCCTCTTGATGAACGAAACCATCCGAGACACCATTTTCAAAATAAGAGCCGACCAATCCCGTTTCGATCAAACAAGAAGCTCATTCACCGTAATCCCTTTCAAATGAAACTTTTGAAATCCATCCCATGTTTAGAAAATGGGAAGAAATTCTTAGGAAAAGCGTCATAAGCCTGGTTGAAACAAAGATCATCCAAGCGCATGTCTTGTGCAAATGATCTATTGTCTTATCCACCAAAAGCCATTTAATCTCGCCTATTACATGGTAAGGAGAATGGTGGGGTATTCAAAGCTTCAATATGGTACTTCCATATGGTATGCTCCTAACACTACTTTGTAAGTATGTTAGTGCATTGCAACCATCCCCTATCAACAATGATCATTTCCTTGTCGATCATGTAATGGTACCTCTTACCAAAATACCCTCTAAACGCTTCAAGATCAATGGAAAGAAACCTAAAGCTCTCTCGGACTCCTCGGCGGTGAAGAAGAAGAAGATGAAGATGAAGATGAGGAAGGCGTCGACCCATAGCCAACATCAAATTGGAACCCTTTAACTACTACGAACAACTTCCAACCATTCCAAACGAGACCATGAATTTAAACAATTGAGGGCATGATTCAAAACCTCGCCACACAACCTCACTAAGCCGTCAAAAGGAAAAGAAAGGATTGTGAAAGAGACAATAGGAATGTGCTTATTTTCTTTTATTTTATGTTTGGATAATTACGTTTTAGTACTTTTGGTTTATGGTAATTTGGATATTGTTACTTTATCATGCTTTTATAAGTGGTGTTTTGTGATGACATGCTTGTTCCTATTACTTTGTTGATAGATTTATTAGTGTGCAAAATATGCACATCATTACTGTGAAGATTCTGATCTGCAGATACCGGATCCCTCCCTTGAGGGAACCGTGGGATCCGTGACATCAGATCAGCAATACATCATTCCTTGCATCAAGATAACTTTCTAGATAACATCATATTAGCTAAACATATGATTTTAGAATCCAACTAGAACCACTTCAAGGATGAGAGAGGCTTAGACTCACTAAAGGCTTACTTAAGTTCTTAGTCAAAATGCCTCTTGATTTATCAACACATCAAAACTCACCATATTTCCGCTTCAATACTCATAAACTACTTCTCATCTTTCAAAACACTTAAGTGGACAAATTAAACAATTTTAGAAAATTGTTTCTAATCATTTTATCTCAAAGTAAGACAAAATTAGTTTTCAATTCTTGTGATTTTAAGAATTTTCAAATTTCACCTCAAACTTAAAGCGATCACTAGGATCATTTATTATCATTTGACATCACCAAAACTCTTAGTGTTATCCTTGGACATCCATTGGTAGTCATCTTGTCCCATCTCCTTTCCAAAAGAAGCAATTATTTGCTACAACACTTATTACCTTTGATCACTCAGTACCCTCTCATCCTAAAACATTTAAGAGAACTGAAACACTCAAATGAGATAGGCTTTAGCTCCTAGAAACCTCATTTCAAACTGTTATAATTCTTTGAGGCGGGATCCCTAGGATTAGCCTGGTCGGATCCTCGAGGAGGGCAGTGGGATCCGGGTGACAGTTCATGTCAACATTGCTAAAACAATCATTTCAACTCATCTTCCTAACTCAAACACTCCATCTCATCTTAAATGAGTTCCTAGATCATTGAAACTCTAAACTTCAACCTTGTGCATGTTAATCATCACATTTCCAAGAACATTAGTGGATTAAGTCTTAAATGTACTTGCCAAGCTCTTCCCTTTATAAGCCATATTGCTAAGAACACTTTAGTCATCAAATACAAACACAATTATCAAGAATTGCAACCATCTCCTTAGTCATTTCATCATGAGAAAGGCTCTGGCTAACTCATCCACTCAAGAACCACCCAAGAAACTTGCTAGGATCATACACGAAGTTTCCTCAACGAATCATCTCGGTTAAGTCCACTAATGCTAGGATTTCTCCTACACCAAGGAAACCAATCAAACTAATCCCCAAGAAAATAGTTCCCACTAGGACTTCATCACCAAACTCTACCAAACCAAACATACCCTCCACAACTCAACCAACATCATTGGTGCCTAGAGCCACCTCACAATCATCTCCACATTCTCACAATGTAGAAGACTTACCTCCTTGGCCATCTCACCTTCCACCACTACCAACAAACTCACTTTAAAAGGTTGGGCAACAAAATCAAAATGTTGAATCAACACTTGATCCAATGTCAAACTCGCTCATTCCCCCCAATAGTCCATTTTGGATTATGAGAAGACATCAACGTCAACCACCCGACCACATGGAAGTTGATGCTTCTTTACCTCCACCCTCAAAAATTTTAGAGCCATCACTTAATGAGCCTCCACCAATTCCTCATTCATTTGAAGATCCTCAACCCACTTCACTTGAACTTCCACTTCAAGAAATTCAAAACCATGACAAGGATTGTTATCATTGTAAACATGTTGAAAGATTGATACGTGAACTACGTGAAGAGCAACGTTTCATGTTTTATCACCTCCTCGAACGTTTCGAAGAGGTCAATGCAAGCCTAAACTACAATGAGCATCATAGTCACAAACTCAAACTTAGAATGTTTAGGAAAACTTATCTCAGCCTTAATCATCATTAAGTTTTTAGTTGAATCTTGAGTTTGGGTAACTCATTAGCATTAGTTGCACTTGTATGGCTAGTTCATTCTCTCGTTTTAGAGATTTGTTTGATCATCTCTTGCTTTTTATTGAATGAATATCTATCGCCATATAATTGTTATGTGCTTTATGTGTTGTACTTTATATTTCATATACTACTTCATTAGCATTGATTGAAACACTCTCATTCTTGAAGAAAAGCGTCAATAGACAGTAGGATCCTCAAAATGCCTAGACGGATCCCTCGAAGAAGGGAACCGTGGGATCCGTGGTACAAAAGCACAAAATTCTACTAACTTGAGTTTTATTTGCGGGAAATTATGCACTATACTCTTATTTTCTAACCTTTACTTTGTAGATTTTCAAAATAACACATGAAGATTTTGACACCATAAAACTAGGGAGCTTTGTGTCAAGCGAAATTGCAAAACATTTTAACTTAATCGATTTTGGACTATACTTCATGACACCTCATTGCAACTTTGCAATCTTCAGGGGAGCACGTTTTCGTCACTTAGGCGAACCATTTGCAAACATAGCGCAAACAAAATTAGTTTATTTTACGTCATGTTCTTGGCGCCTTTCAAAGTGATGGACTCATCAGGGAGCTAAGGCGAGTACCACTCCGTCGCTTGCTCTCTTTACATTTTACATACCTTTTATAGAAATTGTGTTAGTTTCTTTTAACACTTTTGTTTCGACAAAAGGGGAGAAGAAAGTAAAAACAAATTCAAACTTTTACAATTTTAGCTTTTCCTTAAAATAATTTTATGTTTTGTCATCAACAAAAGGGGAGATTGTTAATACAAATAAGCCATAAAAACGTTTATTTATATTTTACGATCTTCTAATGTTTTATCGATAACAAACGTAAAATCATTTTAATGAAACAAATAGAATACGTAAATAGTTTGAGCTAATAGTTTCCTAACACACTTACGTTTTCACATAAAACACTAAAACAAGTATAAGTGATTTTATGATTTAGATATATATGTACAACAACTAATGTTTACATATTGGGTTAGCACATACTTAAACTAAGTATACTAAAATGGGTAAAAACATGTAAATACTAAAATGGGTAAAAACTAGCAAATGGTATTGACCCATAACCCATGGTTTTATATATACCACTTAACCAAGTTCATTGTATCCTTAAGATACATTGTATCTAGAAAGAAAAACCATGGATCAACCCATAACCCATGACCCATGACCCATAACCAAAAATACCCGTGGGCGAAGGGCGTTCCACGGATCTACGGCTTTGTGCTAGCCGGATCCCAGTGGAAGGGATCCGGTGGGATCCGGGAACGAGAGAAATTTTCTCTATAAATGAGAGCCATTTCTTCCTTTCTATTTATCACTTTACACATACTTCCCCAAGTATTCTAACCCCAACCTCGGATCCAAGTGATCTATGTAGTTTGTCTTTTGTTTTGTGTGATCTTCTAGGTTCCTTTTAAAGGCAAGATCACCACTTCTTGAAGACGAGCAAGCTCAAGTCCATGAGTTGCCATGCTTACGTCATCATCAAGACAACTAAGGTTCTCTTGTTGATAGTTCTTCCTTTCTCCGTAGATGTTGGGTTGAAGGCATTAGTGAAGAATCTTAGAAAGTGTCAAGATAAGCATTAGTGAAGGTGCTCATCATCCGTGTCAAAGCATTAGTGAAGAATGCTAAAGGTGTCAAGACGAAGGCATTAGTGAAGGGTGTCAAGCGTTGTGTCAAAGGCATTAGTGAAGGATGCCGAAGAATCAAATCAAGTAGCATTTGGAAAGAATGCCTAGGTCGTATAGTCGATGAGGTGCATCGTTATACATATATGTATTTGTTTATTTCCAAGGATGGTGATATCCTTGATGATGTTGTAACAAGGAGTGGATCTCCTTGAGATTAGGTGTTGTGTCGTGAAGGGTAGTAGTTCCTCCATAGTAATGGAACTAGGTGCTTAGCCTAGTACCTAATAAAGGGTAAGCGACGTTGTGATAGGATTAGTTCTCCTTGGTGTGAAAGAACTCGGTGGTTAGCCTAGCACAGTATAAAGGGTAAGCGACGTTGTGTTAGGTGTGGTTCGCCTTGGTGTGAAAGAACTCGGTATTTAGCTTTGTACGAGTAAAAGGTTAAGCGGCGTTGTGAAGGCTTCTCCGCCATAAGGAGATTGGTGTAGTGCTTATGAACTCGAGTAGGTGACTCGAGGGTGGAGTAGGAGCAAGGAAGGTGTCCTTGTACGAACCACTATAAATAACTTGTGTCGTGGTGATGTGCTTACTCTTTATCTTTCATTACACGTTTATATATCTATCTATCAACGTCCAACATAAACAACCAAATAGATTGACATAAGTCGATTTTAATATTTAAAAGGAAGTTTCAAATTGGTAAAACTATTCAACCCCCCCTTCTAGTTTTCCACAGGAACTATTCTCAACAGCCTGATCCCCGGCCGCCCGATTATCCCATTGTAAGGAGAAGGGGATCGGACAACCATGAAGTTCATCCATGCGCTAGCTGACCTCTCTCCGTCTCCCAATGTCACTTCCAAGAGAATTTGTCCCAATGGCCATGAAAGCTCTCCGCTGAAGCCTAATAATGGCGACGAGGCGGGGGTCAGTCTCTTACAGATCTCTGGACTTAGCTTGTTGAAGCAGTGCTCGTACAGAACCTCCGAAGCACTTCCATTATCCACGTACATCCTGTGGATTGTGCACCCTTCAACATCTGCCTTGATCACCAGCGGATGGTCATCCCAATCGTCCCCGGATATGGGGGGAAAGATACTTCCATGTTCATAACTGCATCCGCAGCCAGCTTGGGCTTGACTGTCCGCTTCCATGTTTGAATCATGTATATGGCCTGGGCTTTCTCTTTGGCCGCGGTGTCCTTCTTTCCACCTCTGGGACCACCATTCTTCTGGGGCCCATTCTTGATTTCCTTGACAAGATGTGCGAGCTATCCAGACCTAACCGCCTCTTCTATCTGTTTCTTCAACTGATAACATTCATCCGTGTTGTGACCCTTTTCTCTATGAAAATCACAGTACTTGTCTTTGTTACGGGATTCGGCCGGGCTTGACATCGGTGGAGGAGCTGTGAATTTGACATTATCCATGGTTAGGATTTCCTTTGGTGTTTTTGTGAGAGGGGTGAACCTGTCCCCTCTCCTTCTTTCTGGCCTTGAGCGGCTCTTGAATTCCCCTTTTCGTTCGAAAATCTGGATATTCTTCTGCCCACCATCCTGGCTCTTCCACTGGGAGTGTTTCTTTTTTGTCTGGTTGGCCGCGGCTAATTCTCCTCGGAGGAATGCTTTTACTACCTTCCACATCTCATCCTGTGTCTGGGGAATGTTGTCATTGAGCCTCACGATCGATTCGGGGTTTGTTATCCGTGCATGAAGCGATACTCTCATACACTCCGGGCTCCTTTCACATGCATGCTTTCCATCTTGAAGCGTTCCACCTAGCGCTCGTGATTCCCTTCCGTTGCTTGATGTGGTGCAACTCGGCGGGATCCTTCGTATACTTCTTCTGCTGAAGGAAGTACGAGAGAAAACTTGACCTCGATTCTTCAAAATCAATGCTTTACGGCGCGACTCATGAGCCCAGATGCGGGCATGCCCAATTAACGTGGAATTGAACATGTGGCACCATGTGGGCATGGCCCGCTCTACTTCTGGCGTGATGCGGAAGATCTTGGTGGTCTTCGGGTCTCCCCGTCGTCGTATGTTCGATTTGGTAGGCATCCTTGTTCTTTTGGGAATTTAAAATTCCGTATTCGGTGGGTGAAGGGGTCCGCATCCGCTATGTCATATGGGGAATAGAGTTCGTCAGACTCTTTTCCCGCCTTGCTTCTCGGATTGGACTTCCAATGCCTTCCCGTGCTTTGTTCACATTCTGGGGGAGATATTTCCCTGGTACGGCTGCGGTATGAGTGATGTGTCTCTCCTATGCTATACTTTGAGTGGGAAGCATCACGGGTCAAGCTCAAACCTTTGGTATTTTCAACCAAATGCCTTTCACCGCGTCCTGCTTTCTCCGCTTTTCGACTTCTTTTACGTTGCTGCGAAGATACCTTTGATGGAGCACGGAAAATACGGTGGCTTACGGTCCCTGGCGTGGTGGTCGCGTGCGGACGTTCCTTTTCGACCTAGAAGGCGTCGGCGTCACGCCTTTTGCTTCCCACGGCTCCTTTTTCTCGGAACACCCATCATCTCGTTAAGCCTTGAGAAGACACTCCGCGACTTTGAATACTCCGAAGGTCCGATATGGCACTGGACCGGCTCCCGTCCTTTAAGTTCCGTTTTCTTCGGACTCGGCGGGTATTAGGGCGTGTTCTCGAGATCTCTCATTCCTGGTCTCATCATCAAAATCCAGACGGGTCTTGACCCGGTCTAGCTTTTCTTGATGGACCTTTTCCGCCATTAAGGGCAAGATCTGATTGTAGTGCCTTTCACAGAACTCCCTTATTGATGCGTCCGTCACAACGTTAGGGGGATATTGTTCCATGTTTTGCACTTTTTCCTTCCCACCCGTGTTTCTGACCGTGGATGGCTCAGGGGACGGGGAAGGGTTTTCTGCCAGGTTACTCATGAGAGTTTTTTGGAAACCCGATTCGTCCATTGGTCGCGGATGGCGCCAACTTGTTAATACAACTCTGGCGCTCTGCGGTGAAGATTAGTGTGGCTAACTTCTCGGATAATAGATCTTGTACTAAGTGTTTGTCCTGGTTTGAAACTGCTAAGAAAGTAAACACAGTTAGCCCACCGCATGAGCGGGGTTCCGATCAACTTCCGGCGTGAGAGTAAGTAAGGGTTTAGAGATAAAGTTAGTTTAGAGTGAGAGAGTAGATGTGTTTCTGTTTGAATAGTGGCGGGCGCCTATTTATATGGTTGACCTTTACATCGTGTTCCGAGTCGCGGTATGAGAGCGACAACATGTAGTCGCGTGTGGCGTGGGTCAACTCGAGTTTTGTCCGTTGTTGTGACAATGACGCTTTTAGGCGGGAGTTGTCCTGCTTCCTTTTAGGAATGCGGTTCTTGTACCTTAGTCATGGGTGAGATTCCCTGCCTTTTTGCGGCTTCCCTCGGGCGTAAGCCTCACCGCGGACTGGTTCTTCCCGCTCCGTTCACACCGTGCGTATCTGGTCGGTCGCTGAGTAACCTCCGGCCAATTGCTTTGTTTGCCGCGACCCGTGTGAGGCCGTGAGGTCGTCGCGATCAAATAACACGACAAATTGCACATTTTACCCTCATATGAAACCCCATATTACTCTCGTATAGGGTGAGCATCCGTCAAACCGGATCGGACGAAAAACTCGAGCCGGATGAGATCGGTTGCTGAAAATCATGGACCAAAGACGAAATTAAATATCTTCGATGCAGTGCAGTTGGTCGGTCAAGTTCTTGATCGGTTCAATTCGAGAAAACAAAATGGTCCATTGTCTTTAGATCGGACCAACCAGAAAGCAATACGTGAGGTGAAAGCGTGGACGGTTTCGGTCCGGTCGATCCGTTATGACCCTTACCCTCATATGAAACCCAATTGTGTCAAAAATTACAAAACACCCTGGCACTCCCACTCGAACACAGTACAAATACCGAGGTTTCACCTAAAACCCTAATTTTATATTCCAAAGAGGCAAAACAAGCTGCTGCTGTTGTTATTCAATGGGGCGTTATATATTTTACACGAATCAGCCTCTGGATACGGTTTGCTTATAGCAAGTGGAATAGATGAAATAGGTCAAAACACTGAAGCTGTTCGTAACTCAGTTACTGATCTCAACCGTTTTGGAAAAGTTGTTGAGCTTGTTGCTTTTAGTCCCTTTGCATCTGCTCTTGATGCTCTTAATCAGTGCAATGCTGTTTCTGAAGGTATACACACTTTTTGTCTGTTTTAGTTAATTTTTTGGGGTTTATTTCTGTTATTGTGTATCATAAGGTAACTCGGTTAGCCCCGCGAGTCAATGACTTTGCCGCGTGAACCTGTTTTGTGTAGTTGTATATTGTGAGGATGCTGGGGTGTTTGTTACCGCTTATATAGCGAGCTTATGACTTATTTGGTTTTCGGCTTATGTTTCGTAAGCTCACTTTATGTGGCTTATTTAGAGACTTTTGGCTTATGTAAACTTATCATGTTATATCAAGCTTATATAAGCTGAAAAGTTTCAAAATAAGCTACAAAGAGCTTATGAAACATAAGCTGAAAACTACATAAGCGAAACAAACATCCCCTTAGTAGTTAGGTTTTGTTTTGTAAATGGATGAGGTTTTCCTTGTTCACGTTACCTCGGAGAGAGTGACCATTTGCCTGAATCCTAGACTTATTGTGAGGATGTTAGGTGCCTTACCACTAGGCCATTTGGTGGTGATTTGTATAGGAGTTAAGGTTGTGTGAAAATGATGACTAGTTTGATGTTGTATTTGTGTGGATGATGTAGTTTGTTGAAATTTGCTTTGTATTTCGGTATACTAGTGTGGATTGGTTATAAAAGTTGTTTTATGCCTTTTGAGATTATTAGGATCTGATAATAACTAGATACTGTTTGGGTTTTCTTTTGCTCTAACAAAACGCAATAAATTTTTTGAAGGGTGTTGTACTGTTTGGGATTGCTTGCGTAAATATGCAGGTATCAACCTGTTTATCGACCTGTTTAATTACTCGAAAGTAAGCAAATGAAAGCGTTTATCGAAACACAAAAAACTGATTATCTGTTTAAAACTGTAAAGGTAAATAAGCAATCCAAGACAACATGTTACAAGAGCTAAAATGATAACAATCAGGTAAGCAGTTTGAATACGCAACTCTGACTTGAATGATTCAAGAACACTTGAAACTGATTTTTTGTTGTCTGAAAACACAGTAATCCGACAAGTAGTTTTTATTAAGTAATTCTGAACATCCCTTAGGTGATCTAAACTATAAAGCTTTCAAGCTGCAGTACTTGAGAATTGAGATGAATGCTCTGCTACACTAATGTTTATGCTACAAACGGAAGGAAGAATGCTTTAGTTTGTAGTACTGATATCCGTGATTAGACTTGATAGAATGTAGGGTTTGAGCGAATGTATGTAATCAGCCACTTGTTTATGTTACATGATTGATGGTATATATATCTGACTTGACCTTTATTCAGGGCAAATGACTGATGAGTTGAGGAACTTTTTGGAGATTAGTCTTCCTAAAGTCAAGGAAGGTAAGAAGCCTAAGTACCGCTTAGGAGTAAGTGATTCAAAAATTGGGTCTCACATCTTTGAAGAAACTAAGATCCCATGCGAAAGCAATGAGTTTGTTCTTGAGCTCATTCGTGGTATTCGTTTGCATTTCGACAAGCTCATCGAGGGTCTCAAGGTTTGATTATGTTGTTGCAGCTTCTTTTTCTCATAGTTGGTCGTATATGCTTCTTGCAATCCATTAACCACAAAGCTTTTATTTTCCGTATAGCCTGGTGACTTGGAAAAAGCTCAACTTGGTCTCGGCCATAGTTACAGTAGGGCAAAGGTCAAATTCAATGTCAACCGTGTTGATAATATGGTTATTCAAGCAATATTTCTTCTTGATACTCTTGACAAGGATGTCAATTCCTTTTCCATGAGAGTCAGGTTTGCTTCGTTCTCGAATTGTCATATATAGAATTTCAGGACAATCCTGTGGTTTAATCTGACTGTAATTTTCATCTTCTTTTATGGACAGGGAATGGTACTCGTGGCATTTCCCGGAGCTGGTAAAGATTGTCAATGACAACTATCTGTATGCTAAAACTGCACAATATATAGGGGACAAAGCAGAGTTGTCTGAAGATAGATTAGAAGGGCTAATAGATATACTTGGCGATGAAGATAAAGCGAAGGAAGTAATTGAAGCTTCCAAAGCATCTATGGGTATGTTTATAGTTACTGTCATATAGTGTCTGGAGGTGGCACATTGTGCGGATTGGGTAATGTGTCTTAACGAGCTCAGGTTAGAACTGGTCAAATCCTTTTCATATGGCGTGGTAGGTGCGGCGTACCAACTTATTTTGTTTAGTTTCCCATAATCTTATAATAACCCATGCATTAATTGTGATTAAAAAGTTATATTTTCAATATATTATCTGAAAATTTTTAAGTAAAGCGATTTAAAAGGTCATAAGCATGGTCAATTTCGTCTGGTTTGATCTTTATTATACATGACTAAGCTATAAAATTGTACCCGTTTGAGATATAATATAAACCAAGCTAACCTGTTTGTGGTATATGGGCCAAAATTTCTACCAGGAATGACATATCATTATCACTGTATTAATAACGCATGAAATCTTTTAGGTCAGGGTTTGTCACCGCTTGACTTGATCAATGTCAAGATGTTTGCACAGAAGGTGATGGACCTTGCTGAGTACAGGAAGAAGCTTTATGATTATCTTGTTGCTAAAATGAGTGACATAGCTCCTAATTTGGCTGCATTGATTGGTGAAGTCGTTGGTGCTCGTTTAATTTCTCATGCTGGTAGCCTTACAAACCTGGCCAAATGCCCTTCTTCTACCCTTCAAATCCTTGGTGCTGAAAAGGCTCTCTTTAGGTCTCTTTTGCTTTCTTGATAAATCTTTGGTTTATAGCTCTTAGATTAGAAATTCTTTCTTCAAAGTGCTGATTGCTTAAATACGTTCAGGGCTTTGAAAACCAAAGGAAACACACCAAAATATGGTCTCATCTTCCATTCATCATTTATTGGGCGTGCATCTGCTAAAAACAAAGGTCGCATGGCTCGTTATTTAGCAAACAAGTGCTCGATTGCTACTCGTATTGATTGCTTCTCAGGCAAGTTTACGGTCTTCTGTCAAAATTTCTCTTGCAGGGTTATCTGTTTTGCCCCGGGTGTAACCTTCTCTTTTTATGTAATATTTGTTTACTTATGCTGTGACCGCAGAGTCAAGTACTACTACTTTTGGTGATAAACTGCGTGAACAAGTCGAGGAGAGCTTGACTTTTATGACAAGGGTGTCGCACCTCGTAAAAACATTGATGTGATGAAAGCTGCCATGGAAATTGCTGCAAATCAAGGTTAGTTTGGAAAAGAATCTTGTACACATTTTTTGCTATATTTGTTTGTAACTGTACACTAGTGGTTGGCTAGGTAATGCTAAAGTCTATTAGGACCTCAAATTACAGTGTTCTCCTTTCATTTTATAAAGTAGAGGTTAGTTGGCAAGAGAAGTCAAAGTAAGGGGTGTTTATGGTGTCAGCTTATGCTTAAGAATTTGCACAATTTGGAAAAGCTCCTTGAAAGTAACTGAAGTTTTGTTTCATATTATATTCTTCATCACAATTTAGCTAATAAGCTGTTTCCGAACACTTTTATAAACGTTTTTACAGCACACTATTCTAATAGGCTTCCTAAACACCCCCTAAAACGGTTTTAAATGTCTTATTTGTAAAGCTTGTACTATGTATCAAAATTTGAAAATAAATCAGTTAATTGATATTCAAATCACATTAAACTTCTTCATTAGGGTTATATATATACTGTTGTGCTTTATGATGAGTTCCCATATTGTTTGATGAATGGTGAATTCTCAGATACAGAAATGGATGTTGACAAATCTGCTGAACCCGAATCAAAGAAAAGCAAGAAGAAGAAATCCAAAAGCAAGTCTACTGAACATGAAGCATCAGAGAATGTTGTTGCAGATGGGGATGCTGAGGAACCTAAACCTGAGAAAAGAAGAAAAAGCGATCAATTGAAGAGGAGGCACAACCCATTCACAATGTTGCAGATGATGCAGGTGAAGATGAGGGCACAAAAAAGAAGAAAAAGAAGAAGAAAAGAGTAAAGATGTGGAAATGGAAGGCGTTCCTGCTGTTAGCGAAGGTAAGAAGAAAAGAAGAAGAAATCGGCAGATTAAGTTGTGGTAGATGTATATGGCGTGTGGAACACCTTATGGTGGTGAAGAATGAAGATTGGTATGTATTTTGATAACTTGGTGTTGCCTTGACTTGAACTGTTATGAACGAAAATGATTAGAAACAAGTTTGGTAATCTTTTATGAAATTTTGTGTTGATGCTAGTCAATTTGGTACATTTTGTGTAGATTGTTTCTTACTTTCTTCTATGGTCATACAACTATTAAATGTGTTAATTTCAACTCAAAAGTGTATGGAAATTGGCCAGTTTGGGCTGTATTTGTTTGCTAACAGGAAAATAATACAGAAGATAGTATAAAGATTGCTAAAAATTATCTGGGTCAATTGTATTAAGGTTCTCTAATGTCTAATGTAGTATATAAAATGTTTACTTTGTCCTAAGTTGTTTCAAAAGAAAGTGCAAGTATTACTAAATTTATAATTTAAAATATTATATAAAGATAGACCAAAAATGTTTATTTTGGTTCCATATATTTTGACATGTTATCAACACTTCATATCTTTTTATATAATAAAGAATTACATCGTTTCAGTGTTTTTAAAAATCATTCTTATAGAAAAAAATTAAACCAATAGTAAAACTCCATTTTGCCACGTAAATAAATCAAACAATATAATTGATCGATAAAAAGTCAAAATTGATTCCATTTAATTGAACTTTATAAAATTTCGTTATATACAATGATTGTTAAAAAATTTCATAACACATGGGGTTGATAGTAATTGTTTAGTTCTGAGGGTAACAAGGTATGGATCGAATGAGAAATATAATTAAGATGAGAAGGATGAGAAAAACTACAATGCATTAATTTAAGATCGTCTACAAAATAGATCATCTCTATATTCTCTATCCTTATTATATGTGGCTAGTATTTCTTACTCACTAGATCCATTCCCTAGAACAAATGTAACTACTTAAAAAGCGAAACGGAGCCATGGATCAAAACCTTAAACTACCTAAAAACAAAACACGGAATCATCAAGATCGACAACTCAATCGAAAAACCTTTACCTCTTCACTAACAAAGAACATAATTGAACAACCCACATCATTGTAATCATCGTATCCTACACAAAATCATCCAAAAAAGTAATTACCACCAAATTTCTCAAACAGAAACCCTAAGTTCTTAAAGCTACGGATCGATGGTATGTTCTTGGCGTATTTATTGATTATGATATCCATAATTAATCATCTGTTTATATTTAATTGTTGATTTATGTAAATTTGCAAATATATAATTGGGTTTGCAAAATCATCTTTTATAGCCAAATTGGTTCATGAACTTTTTTTTTTTTTAGTTTTGACCATTATCTTATTTGGAACTAAGTGAACTGTTATTATACTCATATGTTATTATAGGTCGATAACAATTTTGTGTATCTCAAAATCGAACTTTTGAGGTTGTTTGCGAGCTATTGGATTTCTTGTTGTCAACTTAAATCGTAAATTATGGTTGGTGCGAAGGAGTTGATGACACGGAATTATGAGTTTAGCTTATGGATGTCCCGATCTTTTGCTTCGACTTATCGTTGTGTTTCTATGAAGGGTATGTTTTGATCATATAGTTGACATTTGAATATAAAACATTAGTTGTTCCTGTGAAATTTGTAAGGCAAGTTTGTTTCTTAACTATTTTAAGATGTGATTTTGAACATGTTTACTTAGGTTTGAATCAAACCATTATCAACTTAAACTCATAAGAAGTAATATTAGTCGTGACAAGGAGTTAGTGTAGTAATATCAACCAAAATTAGTTCATTTATATCGCTTAGTTTACACTTTAGTAAGTGCATAAGTGCATATAAGCACTTCAAGCAATCCTAAGCACCATACCATATTTATGCAATAAAGTGAAACCAGTTTTACAAAACAATAGAACTAAATTTCACTATATTTTTTTGATGCATAAGTATCAAGTTGAAACATGGCTATGTAAAGTTGGTATCAAATATATTGAATTGCATTTGATATTGGAAGGCTTATGGTGTTTCTTTGTACATATATAGAATTTGTGTTACCATAGAAGGATTTATAATATTTTGAAGCCTTAGTAAATGAAGCACATGAACATAGATAATCTTTCTGTTATGCATGTCTTTTGTAGATATATAGTAGATCAAGTGTGTAAACTATAAACATAAACCTCTACAATTAATCCACTAAATATCTTATAGCACTATACCTTTAGTTGCTACTGAAGTTGTGAACAATTTTTAACATGTTTTAGTTGTGAACATTTTTTAACATGTTTTTTAATCATACAGTTAATAGCCCATATTTGATTTTACCCTCAAGTTAATCTCAATTTACAAAGAATGATTGAAAACACTAAATCAGCAACGTATCATCACTTTTTGGTTGTGTGTCTATAGGTGGATGAACTATCAGTAGATGGTTCCTATAGAAGGATCATCTACTACATTTACGATGATTTGCGATCTTCCATTTGGTTTGTACAACGTATGATTGCGTTTAATTGTTAATTTTACATAATTGATGTATTAATGATGAGTGTTAAGTGCATATTTGAAGGTTATTGGATTCGTTTATAACATGTACTTGGGCTATTAATAAGTTTAACTTTTACAACTAATTATTGTATTATATTAGATAAACAGTTTTCACAAGCAATCCTAAACACCCTTCCTTTGACCTCTTTTAATCCAAATAAGAAACCGATATTAAAGAATTTGCACATCATCTTACAACGTACACATGCCAAGGTTAACAATCTCATTCGGTTTTTAATGTGATAAACATCGAGCGAATCAAGATTAAAGATTTCGTAGTGGAGGCACTTGAAATTCTAAAAGTGTATCGGATGGTAGCATCTTGAGACCACCAAGAGTAGTCATACTATCGTCAACGTGTTCTCCTTTACAATTTTTAGCTTCAGATTATCGCTTTTTCTAATCAGTTCTTCTTATATAGTGAAAATGTGTACTTGGTCATTTTTTTGCTTATATGAATGAGTAGCGATTTATGCTAAAATCTATCGTAAACTAATTTCGATTAATTCTATTCGTTTATGTGTAGTTTTATTTTCACGATATTATTTGTTTTAATGAGTTTGGGTTGTTTTAATGTGTTTTAACGTTAAGAACCACTCAAAATCATGTATAAAATGATATATGAACTCCAACTATAGTATAGATACAATGGAATTACAGAAAATGCAGTCTGTGATATAGACTAAATGGAACTAAAATGTTAAAAAAAAATTGATTTATGTGTAAATTTTGTGCGTGCACGAAACTTATAACTATATAATTATATGCAATTATCCTTAAAGACACAATATTGATATGTACGAATAATATTTTTCTGTCAAAACCGATGCGTCTTGCGAATATTATAACTAGTTTTTCTAGTGAAACAATAAAGTCGTATTCACTCTAGATCTAAGAGGGCTCAAGTTCGTCTCAACGACCTTAAACTAAGCTCAAACCTAATAGCTTGACAAGTCTTCATAATACTGACTCGAGTCATTCTCAATAAACTAAAAACATGTGTAGGCTCGATCCATATTCGAGGACTAAACTCATCAATAAAAGAGTACGCTCGAGCACAACTCATACATCTAGTGAAACAAAAATATGCATCTAATCTGATGCTAACACACATATTAAGAATTTGAGCATAGTCTATATAGATTATGGATTTAATGTGAAGAATTATTTAAATGAGAAGAGTGAGAAAAAATTGTATCCACATATTTTAAATAAGGAAAAAGAAATAATAAGGAGATGCATCTATTTTTATGGATGCATATAATATTTGTGGTTGTGGTTTCTTCTCATTCTTCTCATCTTAATTATATTTCTCATTTGATCCTACCTCAATCCATATAAGCTAAAACCCAACGTGTTACATGTTTCTATCGGACTTTGCTTAAACAAACTAAATTCAAGTAAGAGCACCGGGTGTGGGTGTCCTTTTTTAGCGTCAAACATCCAGAATGTCTATGCTAACATATAATCCTAACATGTTGTTCGTGTTATAGCATAAAGATACAACACTATGAAACAAATGTTTTGTCCTAACAGTGAGTTAGAATTTTACGTGAGTGTTACAGAACACGGAAAAGTTGGTTGTAATATAATTACGAGTGTTAGCACATTTTGATAAATATTTACAAACTTTTATTGGCATCTTGTTTTCGTACATAAACTTCAAAATATGTCATTAAATGGTACAAATTTTCAATAAAATGTTACAATGCATATTTTGGTAACTTGTCATACCACAACATCTAAAGACATTCATTATTTTTTTCACGACAACTCATCAATATAAAACACTCTTTAAAAAAAGTTTGTAAATTTAATAAGAAGACATTTTGTAGTTTACATCAAGATTGTCGGGATCGCGATCCTGATCCGATCCTACGATCTCACACGCAAAAAACGATCAGGATCGTAACAAGATCATGATTCAAGTATGATCGTCGGATTGCGAGTATGATCGGTTATGATTACGATCTTACAAAGCCAAAAACAATCTTAGGTAAGATCCCAATCCTGACAACCGTCGTTAACATGTTTTAAAGATTTAGGGCCTGTTTGGTTGGGGTGTATGGGTATGGATCTATAACTTTGAAAGTCATTAATGTTGTTTGGTTGGTTATGGTTCATACCTACAAACCAAACTCACCCTTAGTGAATGAGGGCAAAATAGTAAATTAGTAGGCACACTTTTCTTGAAAAGTGTATGCCATGCTTGAAATCCAAGCATTTATTTATCTCTAAAAAAAAAAGCTTCTTCTTTGTTCCAACTAAACTCCCACCGATCATCACATATTTTGTAAAATCCAAAAACCCTAACAACAATGGCGACATCTGCGGCGGTGAATTTGGAAGATGTCCAGTCAGTAGATCTAATGACGGAGCTTCTCCGTCGTATGAAATGCTCCACCAAACCCGACAAACGCCTCATTCTCGTCGGTATTAATTTTTTTGTTTTTCTCAGATCCGATGTGATAATTAGTTGTCATTGTACTTTAGTGTTATTAAAAAATAAGCAATTCCAAACACCCTCTAACGGGGTGTTTGTTTAACCTTATATATGGGCTTATGAGCTTATTTGTCTTTCGGCTTATATTTCATAAGCTTCAATTTTCCGGCTTATTTGGAGACTTATGGCAAGTTTATTATGATATAATAATAAACTTATATAAGCCCACATGTTTCCAAATAAGCCGAAAAATTGAGGCTTATGATATATATGCCGAAAAACAAATAAGCTCGTAAGCCCACATATAAGCTTAAACAAACACCCCCTTAGAGGGTGTTTGGAATTGCTTATTTTTTCTGCTTTTGCTTCTATGTTTGAAAATAACTACTTTTAGAAACAGTGTTTGGATTTGCTTATTTTGTAAAAGATTGCTTTTCTAAATAATAATTTGATGAAAGTTTTAAGTTGAATATGATACTAAATAAGTAACATGAAATATTAAAGTGTTTCGATACCAAAACTGCTTTTTTGCTCGGAAAAGGAGAAAAAGATAAGCAATGCCAAACACCCACTTAGTGTGATGTTTGAACTATTTTGTAGAGGTAATGTTGGAATTTGTTCATATATCTCTGAATTATCAACACTTCTATTGACACGGGAGGGTAAAATGGTCACAAAATACACACAGTGACGGAATTTGAAAGTATGGTTATATAAAACCAAGAAAATAAGAATGCTACACAAAACTAGAAAAAGTTTCAAGTTAGCTACTTTTCTGGATAATTATCTGATGCAAGTCAATTAAGCAAAGGGTCCAAGCCTAACAACCAAGTGAATAGAGGAGTACTCGAGTGACACAGCGTGCCTGCAAGATTGATGGAATATGAGTAAAGCTTAAGACTACTTCCACAACTAATTAGATAACAGTAGTATTAGTGCGTGGAAGAGTATCTTGTAGAGCGTTAGGCGAATCGAATGTTGGCTATAGAAATGCAATTCATACAAAAAAAAATGATAAAGAGTACACGGATTGACATTGTTTGGTTAAAGGGTAGCGGCCTACGTTCATGTATGCACTAGCGAGTCCATTTTGTTAGGTGGCAAAGATGCCCCCACCCGTTACCAACTGCAGTACGCGCCATTGGCGCAAGTCTATTTTGTTTTCTTGAATATGTTTTACAAGTGCATTCACACTGAGACTCCTCCTGCCTGATAGCATCAGATTCTTAGCCTGGGCCACCAGGCTGGAAAGAATTTTGCAGCTAGCAGCAGCATCTACAATCAAAGTGCACACTTCACTTGTAGTGAATTTTATATTATGGACAATTCAATTTTGGCACCTTTTGAATTTAGCATAATGGAAGTTATTAGCTGCGTATCATAAGGAACATGGTGTCCTTCATTCGCTTTTTTCTTGTATTGGGATTAAGTTATAAACAGTAGAACGGACCTCTATTTGTATTACGATTAATGTAAATTATGAACAGCTATTTGTTATTTAAGGTAGAAAAATGTGTTTCAGTTGACTTGATTTTTCTGGTATCGACACCATAGGTGTTAGAAGGTGATCTATTGTTAACCATAGTATGGCATGATAATGACGCAGTTATAAAAAATGTTTCTGGCTGATTAAAAGAGTAATTATTCACACGTTTTTCCTTGTTTAACTATTGTAACTACAGAATTCTCGAAAAAGCACCATTCATTGATAACTGAGTTGCAACCATCGTACTTGTCTTTAGCTTTTAAGAGAAACCATTTTGGATGATTAAACTTTTCTAAGCATACCCTTTTTTTTTTTTTTTTTTTTTTTTTTTTTTTGGTTTTCGAACTGCTATGGTTTCTCTTTGAATGCTAAAGACATGGAATAGTTCATCCGTTCTCTAAAGGTGAACAATGACACGTTTGGAACTTTGGGAGAAGCATTTTATTATGGGATGTTAAATGTTGTTTTTTTCCCTTAAGTTAACAAGTTTATGGCATACATCTCTGAATTATCTCTTATGTTTTTTTAAAGTTAAAGTATAGCTTCAATTCTTTTATCACTAAAATATAGATGAAATGAGGTCGTTTTTGCCTACATCTCTGAAAGTGCATATGTTCTGTGAACTTATATAACTCTATTTAACGAAGATCAGGTAAGGAGGGATTTATTTAAGCCATTTATTTGGGTTCATAATCTGTTTATGCGTCTTAAGTTTTAGAACTACATAGATTGGAGATTGGACCTCTTAGACTGACCTCAAGTAGGCAGTTCGGAAGTCTGAACATGTTTGAAGGTTAGATAAGTTTGTTAGAACCTTAGCTGACCAGCTTTTTATAATTTGGCAGTTGGTTAAGCTCACTACTGCTTCTTCCCTGATACTTTCTCTGTGTATATGTCAAATATTCTGTAGAATATAGAATTGTCATGGGTTTGGAAGATTTTTGTGATTTTGGTGCATACTCCACCCGAAGTAGGTTCTATGCTATAGTGTTTTCTTGCTTTAGATTGTGGATGGTACTGTCATTGTTTTAAATTGTTGAAATTGGGACTTTTTATTCAGTTATGTTTTTGGTTTTCTAAAAAAAATTAAATATTCTATGTAGGCCCTCCTGGATCTGGAAAGGGCACCCAGTCACCGATTATCAAAGGCAGTACTGTTTGTGTCACTTGGCTACTGGTGACATGCTAAGAGCTGCTGTTGCTGCTAAAACCCTCTTGGAATCAAAGCAAAAGAGGCCATGGACAATGTATGTGGTTGCTGTAGCCTGTATACATGCATATAGTTTATAGAAAGACACATATTTCTTGGTACTTACTTTCGACTCTCTGTTGTTCCTTAGGGACAACTTGTTTCTGATGACTTAGTTGTGGGGATTATTGATGAAGCGCTCAAGAAGCCTTCATGTCAGAAAGGTTTCATTCTGGATGGATTCCCTAGGACGGTGGTCCAGGCACAAAAGGTATCTCCTTTTCAAGATCAAGATGCTAATATAATTGAGGTTTTCCAAATTCTTTTATTTCACATATGAATTTGAATGTGATTATACTTCTTTGTCATGCAGCTTGATGAGATGCTTGAAAAGAGAGGTGTCAAAGTTGACAAGGTGCTTAACTTTGCAATAGATGATGCAATCTTGGAAGAACGAATTACTGGTCGTTGGATTCATCCTTCTAGTGGTCGGAGTTATCACTCAAAATTTGCACCTCCTAAAGTTCCTGGCATAGATGATGTAAGATTTTCATGTTTTTTTGTTTGTTAGAATGAAGAAACCATTTATGAGTGTTAGCTGATGGAATTTGTGGGACTATTTTGTTGCTGTGTGCAATTTTGAGGATGACAGAGATTATTAAGTCCTTGAACTCAAATAACCCAACTAATAAAGGGAAAAAGAAGCAGAAATCTGATACGTGTTAGTTATAATATTACTTATAGCTGATGTTTGACATGGTGTCAAATGACACCCATAGGTTGACATTTTTTACTTTCTGTAGTTTAACAACATTGTTATTCAACTGACCCTTTATAGTTGTTAAGACGGTCCATTAAAGTTATGTCTTATGCTCTAATGATTTCTCAACTTCTTGAAGGTCACCGGAGAACCTTTGATTCAACGTAAAGATGACACTGCAGCTGTTCTGAAGTCGAGACTGGAAGCATTCCATAAGCAAACTGAGCCGGTAAGTTCTCTAAACTTTTGGAATCTTCAATATATAATCCCAGTCCTTAAATAGTGGGTATACTTTTGGCTTTTAAGTGCAGTACAAGTTACATAGTTTCGAAATTGATTTACGTTAAAAACATTTGATCCATGTAAATTTCATAGCAAGAAATTATATATAGAAAATTGTTGGTTATAGAGTTTGTAACTGAACTTCAGCATTCTCAAGTTACTAGGTTTTATACCAAAAGTCAAAGAATCTGTTTCTTCGAATATAAGTAATGTAGCATATTATAAAACTCGCAAGATGGCTATTGTCATGGTTTACACATATGAGAGCCGTAGACTCATGGCTGCTTAGTTTTAGATGGTTATTTCATGTGCAATATGCCAATATGAGATTTTTTGAGGTGGCAAATTCGACCCAGATTACTTATATACGTGGTCAAATGAATTAATCTATTTGAGTTATAAACCTTTCCTAAAAGAGGAACAGGTCAAATAGGTTGACTGGGTCAAAGGCTTACAAACCTTTCAAATTGATTCAGTATAAAGTTCTACTGTAACAACATATTTTCTCATCTTCTTAAATAACCAAATATCTTTAAAACTAAAAAAAATGTGGAAAAATAAGTATATCAATGTGTCAAAGCCAACCTGACATGTCTCCCAAACCCGTCAGACTTACCAATTTCTCCACCCTTTTATTATTCCTTTAACCAAACATTTCATGTTTTTAGCATATGGCTTCTTGACGTGCAATGTTTTTTTGTTTTGAATTGCAGGTTATTGATTATTACAGCCACAAGAATATCGTTGCAAATCTTCATGCAGACAAACCACCACAAGAGGTCACAGCTGAGGTCCAAAAAGTGCTTTCATGAGACATTGCAACACTTCTCGTTATAGTGTTAAGTATTGGATCAAACATATGCGGATTAGGGTCTTTTTCTTTTTTCCCCTTGTTTTTTTTTTATATATTTGAACTCATATATGTTGTATTATGAGATCAATGACATGTAGGAACAACTTAATCTTGTGATTGGAGTCCTCAAATAAACACCAAGGTCTTTTTGATGCACAATTGTTTGTTGCAGAAGTGGTTTAGACTTCTCATTATGCTGTCCCCTACGTTTTATTTTATGCCGATGACGTGATTATTGTTTCTGAATAGAATCAAAGTGACATGGAAAATATTATTCGTGTGCTTCATGTTTTGTATATTGCTTCTGGTCTCAAGATCAACATTAATGAGTCCAACTTATATGGGGCGGGTGTTTCTTCGGATGAGGTTGTTCAAATTGCTGCAGGTTCAGTATGTATGGCTGGCCTCCTCTCATTAACATATATTTAATCAGTCTATCCATTCCCATCATCAACTTAGTTCCAATATTCATATTCATCAAAGACAGCTTCACATCAACAGACACAAAGAAACATAATCTAAGGACCAAACAAAGAGACACACATCAACACAACCTAAGCATCTGTAGTGTCTTCATGAAACTCCATTTGGGCAACATGGTGCTCCTTCTCCCTGATGCCGTCACGGGCTTCAGCTAGGATTGCAGTCAAATCCTGAAGCCTCTTACGCTCCCTTGCCAGCGTCTCACCCAAGCAATCAACGATATCAGTAGCAACCTCATGGACCGGACCAAAAGACTCACCCTCCTTCACAGTCTGCTCAGCCTTCTCAATCTTAGCCCGGAGTTTGCTGCACTATTCTCCAATCCTTATCAGAAAGCCCTCATCCTCCATGATCTCTTGAGAGAAGTAGAACTTGAAACACTGGGTGAGATTATCTGAGCCAGAAGCCTCTTTAAGCTCATTTAGGTTAGGTGTGGCAGCCATTGTTGCAATTTTTAGGTGAGGATGATTGGTTAATTGTATACAAAATGTATGGTTGAGAATGTATTAGAAATTTAGATCTGTGTATTATAAATAGAATTAAGAGATACACTGTTACACATAAACGTACCGAATAAGACACTGAAAGGGCATCATTAGGAATAATAATCTCCATTTAATTCAAGGTCTCTTCTTCTTCCCAATGCAGAGTAATAATTTTAGTATTTAACATAAAAGTTGAGAAGATAACATAAAACCCTTGATATTTAGCATTGTGACAAAAAAAGGCCATTCAATAAGACAATGCATGACATTTTGCAGCCAATATTAACATGCACATATTCTTAAATTTATAGTTTATTTAAATTAAAGCTTTATTTTAAGCTTAATTTTGAGACATGATAATGACCATACAACTAATTATATTCATTCATCTTCATAGCATTTCCTTCTTCCACACAAACACCAGCCTTCGCTTGAAAAAACAAGTCTGCTAACTTATGAAGTAATTCCCGATGCCTTTCTTGAGTTTTTCGTAGAGCTTCAAGCGTGTCCATGTTCGCAATCATACCTCGGTTTCTCGCCATTACCCTCCTCAAATGCTCACAATCAGCAATAAGCAATTTTGAAAACGCATCGTCTTCGCCAGCCTGTTGAACAAACCACATACGCATGCAATCATTCAATTTAAAAGAACCAGAAAGAGTGATTAAGTTCTCTAACATTTGAAATTGTGCCATTATATCAAAATACAAATGATTTAACATCTGAGCATGATAAAAGTTTCAAAATAGGCAAACACTCGCTTATGTAACTTATGCAAATTTAAAATGTGCAATTGAAAAGACTATTTTAAATAGTCGTTATTTACTACATAGTTGCTAAGTGCAATCAAATAGCCAAAACAAAAACCAAAATTATGCTAACGTAAATCAAGTAGGGAAAAAAATAGTCACAAACATCACGCCTTCCATATTTAGATGAGCCCGTGTGCAACGCACGGGTCAGAACGACTCGTAATACCTAATAATGCATATCTATATATACTAGTTACATAGCTTAGGGAAAAAGCAATTAAATCAAACCCTAATGGGTACGACCCATCTATACAAGTGGACCGACCCATACAATCTTATATGGTATAATAGTGACAATTAGTTGGAATGAAACAAATGTGTATTACAAATAGGGGTGTTCACGGCGGTTCGGTTGTTTAGTTGAAGATTTAAACTATACATCATGGGCGATAATTCATTTTACTACCGAAACCGAATCATATTAGGCGGGTAACTGAGACATGATTTACCCGGTTCGGGTTACTTTAACATTTTAGATGTTTAAACGAGTTTAACCGTATGAACAATAACATGATCTAAAGCGTAAAATTTCATTTAGTATATTAAGTAACTTTGAATAGATTAAATTTATATTAAAGTTATTATGTCACAATAATTGCATCCAAATAAACATACATAACACATAAACAAAAAAATTATTTATTCGATGTTTATTTGTTACAATCACATTAATTAGTTTTCACACATAGAAGTTTAGTAAATATTTTCTTTAGGACCAAAAAAGTCATTATACAATAAAAGTAATGCATTAATATAATCAATACTTATATAATTATTTTAATATTTAATTAAAACCTTCATATATTATATATCGTTCGGACGGTTAATCTGCTGATATCTAGAATAAAACCGAAAGAACCGTGATAAATAGTTTCTTTTTGTTTCGGTTTTTCGGTTTCAGATTGTACGGTTCGGCTTGGTTTGCCGGTTTCTCGGCTTTTTTGAACACCCCTAATTATCAATGTTTTAAATTCGGGTTAATCCGGCCGGTTGAACCGTGAACCTGAGTGACCAAAAGCTTGTTTTGAGCGAAAAACCCGGTTGAACGGACAATCAAACCGTGATCCAGTGGCTCGACCGGGTAAATTACAAAATCGGTTTTTAAACATTGCTAATTAAAAATATATATTTTAAGATTGATAGAGGTTAATGCGTGGAAAAGTAAACGGTACTTTGGTCAAATTTAATATAGTAGTTGAGTTGATGTCAAGTTATGGAAAATATTGCTTGATTGTCTGCTTTTGAATGTGCAAGAAAAATGCAACGAAGAAACAAAAATGCATTATTGTCTACTAGAAGATGCAATGTAATGCGGTCATGCGATGATTATTTTATAGCAAGCGGTCATTGGTTGCGAATCTATGGTTGAGGTGTAATCGTGGTTGAGGAGATACCGTGGTGGTAGTGTAACACCGTGTGGATGGAGAGTCAGGTGGGGTTGTTTCACTATAGTGGTGGTGTAATTGTTTGTGTTTTGTAAATATTTAAATAAAATGAAATTACAAAATAAAATGTATGCACATAAAATACCTTTAATTGTAACATATGTGTATGTATTAAACACAATGTAGACCTTTTATTAAACGAACTTAAAAGCGCTTAAAGTCGTATTGACCATTACTATATATACTATTAAAATACACACGCGCGTTCATACGCCACTGGTCAACATTAATTGTTAACTTTCATGAGTTGGCAAAAATAGTCACAATGTTTAAGTGTCATTTGCAGTAAGTCAAGTTGGCAAAAAATAGTTTTTCAAGGTTTAAGTGTCGTTGCAGTAAATTCGCTATATGATTTGAAAAATAGTCACTATCCAAATTCACGTCTACAAAAGAATCTCGTTAGATCGCGGGTTCATTGTTTTGACAAAGAGCTTTATTATAAAATGATTATTGCACAATTAAAAGTATTGTCAATATTATTAACAACATTTACTAAATGACTTATTATTTTTTAATAAAGAAATGTTTTGTTTCTTAAAAATTTCTAACACTACTTTATAGAAAGTCCCAACAGTAGTATAGATAAGTCCATTGGCATTAAATAGAAGTGTGGAAATTTCAAGGCAATAATAAAAACCTTGATTATACATAGAAACGTGGAAACCATTAATCATATGCACCATTTTCATCCACATATCTGCTATTTTTTCTGCTCTCACAAGAAACCAACAATGGCTGAAATCCTTTCGACTTTCATCGAAGTTGTTTTGGAGAAGCTGGTCACTGCAGCCGTTGAACAGTTTACTCCCTCCAAAGATACTCATTCCGAGCTGAAGAAATGGGAGAGGTCATTATCCCTGATCCGAGCTTTGCTTAACGATGCTTCTGATAAAGAAGTAACCAATGAAGCAGTTAAGCAATGGCTTAATAGTCTCCAACATCTGGCTTATGACATAGACGACATACTCGACACTTTAGCAACGGATGCTATGCATCGCGAGTTTGCAAACGAGTCTGAACCCGTCTCAAGGTACGAAAGTTCTTCCGGACTTGTTTCAGTAGGTTCTTACCAAGTACTAGTAATAGTATGGACGGCGAGTTAATTAATATAACCACCAAGTTACAAGAACTTATAGATGAAAAAAACAATCTTGGTTTGATTGTTAAAGATGGCGGGCAAAAAAGCAAGAACAGAAATTACCAGACCTCTTTAGTAGATGCACCTAGTATTATTGGGCGTGAAGGTGAGAAGAAGGAATTACTCCAGAAGCTGTTGGTTGATGAACCATGTAGTCAAAACTTTGACATCGTGCCCATTGTCGGTATGGGTGGCATAGGAAAAACGACTTTAGCTAGACTTTTGTATGACGATCAGCAAGTGAAGGATCGCTTTGAGCTCAAGGCATGGGTTTGTGTCTCTGATGACTTTGACATCTTCAATATAAGTAAAGTCATCTTTCAATCTATAGGTGGGGACGGAAATAAGAAATTTGCAGATCTTAATTTGCTTCAAGAAGCTCTTAAAAATCAACTTACAGGGAAACGATTTCTCCTTGTTTTGGATGATATCTGGAGCGAAAAGCTGGAAGACTGGGAAACATTAGCGGCCCCATTCTTTGAAGTGGCTCATGGAAGCAAAATAATCATCACAACTCGAAAGCAACATTTGCTTAATAAGTTGGGCTACGATCATCCATACGTTCTGAAGAAGCTGCCACATGATGATGCTTTATCTTTATTTGCTCAATACGCTTTGGGTGTAAAGAACTTTGATTTGCATCCGGTGCTGAGACCACATGGTGAAGGCATTGTTAGAAAATGCGGTGGCTTGCCTTTGGCTTTAAAAGCACTTGGAAGTTTACTCAGAACAAAAACAGATGAAGAAGATTGGAAGCAGCTGTTGAATAATGAGATATGGATGTTAGAAGACGGAGGCGGTATTGTTCCGGCTCTTAGACTAAGCTACCATGATCTTTCTGCACGCCTGAAGCAATTGTTTGCATATTGTTGCTTGATCCCCAAGGACTACGTGTTTAAGAAAGATGACTTGATATTGTTGTGGATGACGGAAGGGTTTTTGCACAATTCAACTACAGAAAAATCAATGGAACGCTTGGGTGAGGAATGTTTTCAAGAGCTGTTGTCAAGGTCTTTTTTCCAACATGTGCCTCATGAAGAATCGTTGTTTGTGATGCATGACCTCATGAATGATTTAGCCACATTTGTTGCACGAGAATTTTTTATGAGGTTAGACTTAGATGTGAAGAAGGATGTTAGAAACACAGATTTCAAAAAGTTTCGTCATATGTCATTTGTTTGTGAGAAATATAATACTTACAACAAGTTTAAGGCATTCGAAAATGCTAATAGTTTGAGAACATTTCTAGCTATGCCCAATGCGATGGGAGATGATAGATGGCAGAAATCCCACTTGTCAAGTAAGATACTGGTTGACACACTTCCCCAGTTACCATTGTTAAGGGTTCTAAGTTTGATTAGATTGAAGATAAAAGAGGTACCAGAGTGTGTCGGCAATATGAAGCACTTGCGGTATCTTAACGTATCTCACACTAGCATCACACATTTGCCAGAAAATGTCTGCAATCTTTATAACTTACATACATTGATTGTTTCCGGCTGTGATAAGTTGACTAAGTTGCCCGAAAACTTCTTAAAGCTTAAAAATTTGCAGCATTTTGACATTCGGGATACATTGCTTTGGAATATGTTGCCGTTAGGGATTCACGAGATGAAAAGCCTACAAACTCTTTCCGACAACATTGTTGTTGAAAACAACGCCTTCTTTATATCTTGGCTTAGGAACTTAAGGAATCTCCATACAGAGATTTACATTCGTGGGCTGGACAAAGTGCAAAGCGTAATGGATATACAGGAGGTGAATCTATCACAAAAGAGGGTTAGTAAATTACATATGGGATGGAGTTACGAGTCTAACGATGCTCGAAATAAAACACTTGAGAATGAGGTCCTGAATGCCCTCAAGCCTCATAGTGATAATTTGAAAGATCTAAATATTGTATCATATGGAGGTGAAGTATTTCCAAAGTGGATTGGGGATCCCTCATTTCTTCTATTGACTTGTGTTAGGATTGGGTATTGTAGAAAATGTACGTTTCTACCACCACTTGGGCAACTACCATCACTTAAGAAGTTGGATATTGAATGTCTGGATGAGGTGAAAGTTGTGGGCTCAGAGTTCCTTGGGACAGGTATTGCATTTCCTAAACTTGAAAGTCTGAGAATTAGATTTATGAGAAGGTGGGAGGTGTGGTCAACCAAGAGTGGTGTTGTAGGTGCAGTAATGTTTCCATGCCTTAAAGAGCTTTTTATAGAAGAGTGTCCTAACTTGGTTGAAGTCTCACTTGAAGCACTACCTTCGCTGAGGGTTTTACATCTCAAAGGCTGTGGTGATGGTGTATTGAGAAGTCTAATTCGTGTAGCTTCAGCAGTCACCAAGTTGAGTATAAGTTGTATTACAGGACTTAGTGATGAGGTGTGGAGAGGTGTTATGGACTATCTTGGGGCAGTTGAAGAAGTACGTATCTCTTACTGTAATAAAATAAGATACTTGCGGGAATCAGAAGCAGAGGCAAGTAAGGTTCTTGTGAATTTAAGGAAGTTGGAAGTGTATGATTGTAAGAATCTTGAGCGTTGCAATTTGCCAAACAACATTCAAGAATTGAGTATCAGCTATTGTGATTCGATTGCATCTGTCTCCTTCCCAACAGGAGGGCACAAGCTCAAGTCACTCCAAATTAAAGGATGTGAACAACTGCCGGATAAAGAGCTTCTCAACACAAGCATGCCACCGATGCTTGAGGTTGTACGGATATGCAGTTGGGCAAATCTAAATTCAATCAATGAATTGGCTTGTTTCATTCACATCAAAAAATTGGAAATAATTGATTGTACGAGTATAGAGTCATTGCCTGCTGCCGACTTGCCTAATCTTACCTCGTTAAAACATCTGAGAATTGTGAGTTGTAAAAGTATGGATGTTGATTCCTTTGGGGTTTGGCCTCCTAAGTTGGGTTTCTTACACATAGGGGGTTTGAAGAAACCCATATCAAAGTTTGGCCCACAAAACTTCCCACCTTCTCTTGTTGACCTATGGCTATGGGGTGGATTGGCAGAAGAAGAAGAAGAAGATGTGACTAGTGGAAGCCAATTGTCTCATATGCTTCCTTCATCTCTTACTAAACTTGTCTTACGGGGATTTAAGAAATTGAAAAAAGTTTCAAAGGGACTCCAACACCTCACCTCCCTCCAACATCTCGATATTCAGAATTGCCCAAAGATTCAAGATCTACCAGAAGAGTTGTTGCCTTCACTTTTGAGTTTGGAAATCGGAGGATGCACAGATATTCTGAAAGAAAAGACAAGTAGAAGAGGCTCCTATTGGCCCCACATCTCCTATATCCCAAATGTCGACATATATTAACGGTATGTCCCTATCTCTACCTTATGACTTTTTACGCATACTTCTGTATTTGAAGGGGTGTTTGGCATTGCATTTGATGTTAGTTATCTCTTATCTCATTTAATTTTCAGGCCACTCGTAATAAATTGCAGCAAAACTTATTATTTAATAGGAACTCATGACAATGATAACTTTCCATATAAATCAAGGATGATAGATTGTGCAACTACCTAATTATCTAAGTGATGCTTCTAGCTCCTTTGTTGATGTAAGATTCTCATGTATTTTAATCTGTTAGAATGATGAAACCATGTACGGAAAGTTTACATAGGTGATAGAATTTGTGGGATTGTTATCTATTTGTTACCGTAAGTAATTTAGAGGATAATGAGATTATAAAGTTGAAGCCAAATAATCACAATTAAAAAAGGAAAAAGAGACAGAAATCTGATATTTGTTGGTGATGATATAACTAACATTCCATGGTGTCAAAGTTCACCCATATAGGATAACGTGTCTTACTTTCCATACTTTCAAAATCGTTATTAATTTTATATCTTATGATCTTATGATTTCCCAACATCTTGAAGGTCACTGGAGAACCTTTAATTCAATGTAAAGATGACACTGCAGCTGTTTTGAAGTCAAGACTTGAAGCATTCCATAAACAACGTAGCTGGTAAATTCTTCTAAGCTTTTGGAATCTTAAATATAATCTCAATTCTAAAATAGTGAGTATACTTATGGGCATTATAAGTCCAATACAGGTTACAAAGCTTCAAAATTGATTTAGCTCAGAAATAATTTGATGATCATTATAAACATCATAACAAGAAAATATATATAGAATAATGTTTGGTTTTAGAGTTTGTAATAAATCTGATAATGTCAGTCAATAGCAAGTTGATCAGGTTTTAAACAAAAAAATACTAAGAATCTGTATCTCCTCTAAAGTAAGTAGCTTATTATATAACTTGTAAGATGGCTATTGAACGGTTAATGCATAGGATAAAGCCAGGAAACTCATGAATGTGTGCTTGTAGTTGGTTATCTCCATGAGCAATATGTTAGTATTTTTTAGAGGTGGCAAATTCGACCCGCATTACTATATGGGCTGATTTGGGTTGTTTATGCATCCAAATATCCAATGTAACTTACCTAAAAGAGGAAACGGGTCAACAACGGGTCAAATGAGTTGACTGGGTCAAAAGTCGCCTAATGATATTCCAAAGGCTTACAACCTTTTAAATGGATTTATTAAAAAGTTTTACTTTAGCAGCATAGTTTCTTCTTATCTTGTTGAATATCTATAAATTCAAATTAATGAAAAAAGAAGTATCGACGGGTTAAGCCAACCTGACATGTTGCCCAAACCCATTCAACACACCAATTTTGCCACCCATATTTATTATTCCTTGAACCAAACATTTCATGATATATCTATAGCTTCTTGACGCGCAATGCATTTTTGGTTTGGATGTGCAGGTTATTGATTACTACAGCCACAAGAAAACCGTTGCAAACCTTCATGCAGATAAACCACCACAAGAGGTGACAGCTGAGGTCCAAAAGGTGCTTTCATGAGACACTGCAACGCTTCTTTACATTTGAACTCATAACTTAATCTTGTGACTGGACTTCACAAATAAACACCAACGCCTTTTTGATACATAATTGTTTGTTGGAGAAGTGGTTTAGACTTCTCATTATGCTGGCCCTTTCATTTTTAAGTACTAGTAATTGTTTAGCTTTATGCTCATCATGTTACATTGGCTTTTAGTCTTCATCTCAAACATCAAAAGCTATTTCGCTATTGGATTTTTAATAAGATATTAGTGACTTGTAGATTATAAAGTCATAATACTTATTAGGAAGGTTGAAAGGATGGTATACTGAACAAGACAGTAGCTCGCTTGTAAGATGTTTGACCATAATAATTGTTTGGAGCCCTTAAATCAAGAAAGGAACTCTTAAAAACTAGGCAAAAGCCACTTGATGCGGTAAGCACACGGTATTCTTTAGTAAAAGGCAAAAGAATAGTTCTCTTTGTGCTCACCATTTGGTTGCATACCTTTTTGTATCCCTGCCTGCTTGCTTCTTGATGATAATGTGTAATGCTACAAAAATTTCGGATTTAACACTAGCTTTGGACGTTTTATGCATATTACACAACAACCAAACTTTTGTATGGCCGCAGGTCAATATGCGTTATTTTGAGGTGGCAACTTCAACCATTTTACTTAGAAGTGGGTCGTTTTAGGTTGTTTCATAATGAGTATTATCTATAAATCAAGGCTAAAATAGTAAAATGAATCAACAAATGGTCAAAGTCGTGACTCAAATCCTTAAACTCTTAACAGCTTTTATATATATTCTTGACGAGATCGATTTTACAAAATTGTGTTGATTCTAGGCATTTTCGTTTAGGTGTTTGAATTATTGACTACGATCACAATAAAAACAATGTTTACAGCTGTACAAAAAGTTAACTTAAAATTGGATCTAAGTTTCTATCAGTCAAGCTCAAAACCAGCTAACTGAAAAAGCTTCAACTAAAATTGGTTGGAGCCTTTCAATAAAAAGAGACTCTCCAAAGCTGGCGTATGCCACTTAATGCAGCGCAGACACGGTATTCCTTTGTAAAGGCGAAAGAATAGCTCGCTTGTGCTAAGTGCATGGTTGCGTGGCTTTCTCCTTCCCACCCGCTTATTTTATATAATCGCTCCAGACCTTCTGTTTCTATCAGGCAGCCGATGTGGGACAAATCCCAAATCCACACTGCACTTGCTTCACACGTAATAATTTGAGCTCAAACTTACGTGGTTCAGCTTAGTTAAGTTAGACAGCATCCCAATATTTCCAATTGAAGTTTGAGTTCAAATTAAACAAAGAGATAAGTTTGTACACTCGATTCGAGTATTTATTTGAAAAATTGTTTAGTGTTGATTTGTCATAAATAGAAGTCATTTGATAAGAAGTTCGGTGAAAAACTGTTTAGTGTTGATGTGGGACAAATCTCAAATCCACACTGCACTTGCTTCACACGTATACACAATGGGTTTCACGAAACTATTTGAGCTCAAACTTGACATTACGTGGTTCAGCTAAGTTAAGTTTGACAGCATGCCGATATTTCCAGTTGAAGTTTGAGTTCAAATTAAACAAAGAGATAAGTTTGTACTCGATTTGAGTATTTATTGAAAAGCTCAAATTGAACATAAAACAAACTTCATTCGAGATTATACATACTTAACTTGCTTTCTGGTCCAATATCAACTATACATGCATATTGAACTTGAGAAGTGTTGAAGCAAAATCTTGTCCCCGTCTAGCCTCGGCCGGTCCGGTAGAGAGATGGTCGCCTCACGCACAAGGTACGAACACGTTAGCCTCGCCTCGGGTGTTATTCGAGACCAAGCTCGGTGTGAGGATGAGTAAGGGTAATGAATGTAGTAGAAATGTAGGTGTAAAACTTAATGCAAAGTAATAAATGTGTTGGGGTATTTATACTACCCCAATTTCCTATTCATGCTACTATTCTCCCACTCGTCACCCACCGCTCCACGTGCCTATAATCATTGTACTTAGTAGGTCACGTGGCGAAATCCCTAAAATCACCGACATGGTCGGTGGTTGTTATTCTTTGACCGGTCATCGAATGATCGTCCGCCTGTGTGTCTTCTTCGTCCGGCATGTGTATTCACCGGATGTTGGATCGTCCGCACATACGTCAACATGTCCCCCGAGTGTTATATTATTGGCAAGAAGCCGATGATGTAACACTTAATATAGTTCATCCTGTCAAGAGAAAAAATGTGTTTGTACCATGACGGTCAAATTAGCTTTGTTGATGAGAATGGGCCGGTTAGTTGGGCCTGGTGGCCTTTTGGGCTTTTCCCGCGCTTGCTATTGCTTCACCTTCTGTCGTGTACGACCCACGTAAGCCCACGTCACCACTATCTCGATCGATTGGGCGCTTGTCGACCGGCTAGGGTTTCTTGAGTATATATATATCCCCTTCTCCTTATTGGCTTTCACTTTTACACACACACAACTGTTTTCATCTCTCAGGACGCCTTCTTCACTTCTTTTAAGGTTTGTCTTGCTCTTTCTCGTTAATATCGTAAATTGTCTCGCATCTTTTAGAAATGGCCGATATTGGAACCGAGGAGAACATTCTGTTAGAGAAAACATTTCGTTAAATCCCCACCAAGAAACCAATGAAGAGATCGTACAACCGGTCGTTCCTAAGTTTCATATGCATATACATACCTCTAGGTTAACACAACTGAAAGTTAGACGAGATAGTAGTCGAGTATGGTATTCCCATCGATCTCGTCCGGTCTTACCACCGGACGATATGACTATGGATCGATTCTTGGGAGGATAAGATAGGTATCTACCCTAAGCGATTAGAGATAGGGGTGAGAGTTCCTTTCTCGACTTTTTCACGAACGTGATCAAACACTTTAGGGTACATATTTCTCGCCTAGTACCGCTAGGATTGAACCGGGTGATGCTTTTCGAGATTAGATGTTACAGCCTCGATATACAACCCAGGGTCTCACTCTTCCGGGCGTTCTACCGGTTATGTAAGCAAGGACATTGGTTTTCCTTTGAGAATCGGACGGGTAAAGGTTCGTACAAGTGTTTCAAGGAGGTTCTATCCGGTCTAAAACACTGGAAGGAAAAATTTTCTTGATCGACAGACGGGCCATCCCCATCGCTATGGCATGGAGACACAAGGATTCGAAAATCACGGATACATTTCCACGGCTTTTCCCCAGCAGACGATACAGAGACTTAGTGAAAATCTTGTTAAGTTCTTGCCTCGACGATGAGTCTTTTATGGATGTGCCATCTATCCTCGGTTTTCAAGAACTCGAGTTCGAGCCCATTCTAAAAGATGCCCGGGGTCATGGTAATTACTTGTTTTAGTCTTGTCATCCTGGGATTGACATTTGTCTCCCCGGTTCTGTCCTTTGAAGTTTCTAATCAACTTGCTTTTGTTGTTGCATTCTTTCTTTCAGTTGTTAACATGTCAGAGTATCTTGAGCTTCCGGATTGGGAAGGAACGGTGGTGAGCAAAGGTCCGCCCGTTGAGCCGAACAGGGAGATCCCAAAAAGAACTTCCGACCCCGCCCGTGGGAGTGAACCCTCCCAAAGATCCCCGACTGAGGGTCAAGAAGCAAACGAAGTCGTTGCTCGAGGAGAAAAAAAGAAAGAAGCCCTGCCCGCAAGCGAAGAAGAGGAATGCCGGAGAAGGGACTTCCCAATCACACGACAAGAAAAGGAAGTCACGTCAATTCGTTGAGCGGATCTCTTCCGGGAACCTATCGATAACCCGGACCTTTGAATCGATCACCCGAGGATGTCCAGACGGATCCGAATGTTGATGCGGAGCGGGGGACCCCAACATCGCCGCCGAGGATGGAGGAGACAATGTCGCCAATGAAGGGATGGGCGATAATCTTCAAGCGGTGGTGAGCATCCGCAACAAATGCATATCACTCCTGTTAGGGAAGCGGTCAAACGCCACCAGTCGAGGAAGGTACGTATAAATTGTTCGGCAGTTAATACTTGTGATTTCTTCCAACTTATTATGTTGTGTCCTTCAGGTCATTCGGCCCACCACTCCCTCGGCCCACAGCGGATTGATAAAGTCAACCTGGACTCTGGTATGTTTTAGCTCTTCTCTTATTTCATATTATTATTATATATATATATTTTTTTCGCGTATGCCTGATTATTTTCTTAACTCCCTTTATTTATTACGTAGATGAAGCCACGAATGTCTTCATCCCTCCTTGGTCCCTTCGAGATAATGTTCGGATAAATTCTTATCGGTCCTGCAAGGAGCTCCTTGATAATCTTCCCACTCCGGCCGAACAAGAGGCTCTAGAACAAATGAACAACATTGAGCTCACTCGCCGGGCCTATGAAGAATTTGGCAAAAGTGTGATAGCCCAAGGCGAGTTGCTAAAGAGGTTCACCGGTATGTCGTCTACATTGTGGGAGCTCTCCCAGACTCATGAAGGTTGTCGAGGGTTGGCGGATAGATTGACAGCCACCGAGGGTGAAAACGAGAGGCTATCCGGGGAGTTGAAGAAACTGGAGACCGAGTATCAAGTTGTTTTAGGCAAGGGGAAGAACCTGGAGGATGAGGTGGACAGGGTGACCCGGGAAAGGGAAGAGTGGAGAGAGACCTCCGCTGCTCAGGCCGAAAGGATCAGGAAGCTCGAAAATGAGCTAAATGCCAAAGATCAGGCCTTAGAATCGTTGAAGTTGGAGAAAGGGAACTTGGCAGCCGAGGTGGCCCAGTCGGAGGTAATAAAATGTAATGCCGTCCGCTTTCTTTCCGGAGTCGTCAGAGACTATTCGGCAGTGTGGAATACAAGAAGAGTATGGCTAAAGTTTACAGCCTGACCTACCAGGCTGGGTTCGTGACTGGGGCCAGCGTAGGTAGAAAAGAGGAGGAGATCGCTGAGGCTTTGAAGGGTATTGCCAATGTCAACAGGGATGCTCCTAAATTATGGAAAGCTGAGTTCAACAACCTATTTGTGGCCGAGTATCCGTATATCCAGAAGCTAGCGGATTCCTATCGGCTACCCTTAGGCGATCTGCTGAGCATGGAACCCGCAGTCCCTCCTCGCAAAGACCCTGCCGGTCCCTCTTCTCAGCCTCCCGTCGTCACCTGTCCGGCTGGTACTCCAACTGTCCAGAATCCAGAGCCAATACTTGAAGCTCTTGTGTCCTCTGCTTGTAAACAATAGTTTGAACAATTATAATTGTAATAATTAACACTCTACCTTCTGTGATTCATGCTCGTCACTTTTTTGAGATGTAATCAAGTACTTAACTTAGATACATCTTTGTGTGTTGTGCATTTCGTCTTTTTGTCTTATTTCACATTGATGAACTTCCTTTAGGTTTTCTAAAGGGCATCCGGCGCATTGGCCGGGCATCCGTACATTCGGGCAACCTAACATTTTTTAGGGCATCCATTATTCGGGCATCCGGCAAGCGTGCTCGGGCATCCGGCCAGAGTGCTCGGGCATCCATCACCTGGGCATCCGAGTAATTTGTTTCGGGCATCCGGGGTGTTATCCGGGTATATATCTAGCAATCATACTCGACGGGGGCCAGCCGTCGGAATAGCCATGTATCATATTGTCTTTCCAGAAAATTGTCTTCCTTATCATAGGAAGACTTTCATCATTAAACTAACATACATAGATAGGTCGGGTTACATAATGATCATGGGATTCTTATCACAATAACAATTATAAGAAACAGTTTCTTAAGTTTATGGCGTGCCAGGTCCGAGGAACCTCCTTTTCTTCCATCGTCTGTAACTTATAAGAGCCATTCTGATTCGCTCCTATCACCCGGTAGGGGCCTTCCCAATTGGGTCCCAACTTTCCTTGATTTTCCACCCGGCTGGCTTCGTTCTTCCCGGACACCAAGTCGCCTACTTTAAAATTCACCGGTTTGACCCTCCGGTTGTAATACTGCTCAACCTGTGTTTTGTACTTGGCTTCTCGTATGGCAGCACCTTCCCTTTTTTCTTGCAGGAGGTCCAAGTTCAAACGCTGCTCCTCTTCATTAAGATCCTCCCGGAACATCATCGTTCGGTAAGTAGGCATCCCAATTTCCGCCGGTATCACGACCTCACTTCCATATGTTAAACTGAACGGGGTCTCCCCGTTGCTCATTTTAAGTGTTGTTCGGTGTGCCCATAAGACGTTAGGTAGTTCATCCGCCCATCCGGTTCGCTCTCGTCCTAATCTTGTCTTTATCCCTTCCATCAGACTTTTGTTGGCTCGTTCTACTAACCCGTTGGCTTGCGGGTGTGCTATTGCAATATTAATCTGCTTGATTTTTAGCCATTCGCACCATTTTTTGAACGGGTCGTTGACAAAATTAGTTCCATTATCGGTGACTATGATACCCGGTAGGCCATACCTGCACACGATATTCTCGTAGACAAATTTTATGACGTCCTTTCCCGTCGTTTTTACTAGCGGCTTTGCTTCTATCCATTTTGTGAAATAGTCTATTGCCACGATCACATATTTGAGGCGGCCTGGTGCTTCTGGGAAGGGACCCAACATATCCATTCCCCATTGGTAGAAAGGCCATGGGGCCATGATGAAGGTTAGTAATGTTTTGGGAAGTTTGGGTACCGGAGCATGTATCTGACAGGAATCACACTTCCTAATTTCTTCTCGTGTGTCTCGGTGCATAGTGGGCCAGTAATATCCTTGCCTCATAAGCTTCGCCACTATGGTTCTTGGTCCGAGTGCATCCCACAAAGATCCTCGTGCACCTCTCAGATTATGTAATTTGCTTGCAACGGACCCACACATCTCAACATTGGCACTAGGTATCCCTTTTAAATGTAACTCCTCCTTCCATAGTATATTGAGGAATTTTCATCCAGAGACTCGGCCTCATTGGGGTCATCCGGCCAAACCCCCTCTTCCAAACATCTGATGATCGGCGTCATCCAGTTATCCGCCTCTTCTTCCACCACGGTTTCAATTCTCCGTTCTTCTCCCGAAGGTTTTTCCAGGACTTCCACTAATACCTTTTTAGTGAGATGGTCAAAAGCTACCGATGCTAGTTTGCTCAGTATATCTGCCTTTTGGTTTTGAGCCCTTGGTATATTGCGGATTTTGAAGCTTTGGAATCCCACTATGTGTTCTTCGCTTGAGCCAAGTATTTTTGCATGCTTTCTTTTGTAGTCAGAATTCTCCGTTGATCCGCTAGCAACCAATTTGGAATCAACTCGCACATCCAAACTTCGATTTCTAGCTTTTTGCAATTGAGTCCGCCAAGAAGCTCTCGTATTCGGCCTCGTTATTGGTCTTTGGGAAAGTTGAGCCACAGAGCATAAGTAAGCTCCTCCTTCTCCGGACCGATGAGGACCGACTGCACCGCCCCTTTGCTATTGGATCGCCCATCCAGGTACAATGCCCATTCTCCTTCCTCCCTACTTCCATTATATTCGTATCTTTTCTCGAGCGGCTGGTGTCCGGATTCGACTTGCACTTCTGTGAGGAAGTCCGCCAATACCTGACCTTTGACCGAATTTCTAGGAGCATACGTGATGTTGTAAGCCCCTAGCTCTACGGCATACTTCACAAGCTTTCATGAAGCTTCCGGTTTGTAAAATATCTGCTTAACAGGTTGGTCGGTGATGACCCGAATGGGATGGGCCTCAAAATATCTTCGTAGTCTTCGTGATGCATGTAATGTATATAAAGCTAACTTTTCCATCGGAGCATAGTTCCTTTCCGCCTGTGCAATGTTCGCTTACGTAATGTACCCAAGAATCGCCTCCCGTCCCTTTCTACCACTAGAATCATAACGACGCTCCTTTTGATGTCGCTAAGTAAGTGGATAACTGCTCCTTCTACCGTGGGGTGGTCAACGAAGGTAATTTTAATATCGTGTTCTTCATCTCTCGAAAGTCGCCTCGGCTTCCTTCGTCCACCGATATTCATCCTTATTCTCCTTTGTGATATTTTCAAAGTTTCAAAGAAAGGTAAGGATCTCTCTCACGATTTTGACAGAATCTGCTCAAGGCCGCTAGTTTCCCACTCGGACTTTGCATTTCTTTCAATGTTCCCGGAGATTTCATCTCCATGATGGCCTTCGCCTTCGGGATTCGCCTTATACCTTCGGAGGTTACCATGTATCCGAGGAATTTCCCTTCTTCTACACCGAAGGAACATTTCCGCGGGTTCAGCTTCATGTTGATCCTTCTAAGGTTGTCAAATGTTTCCGCTATGTCTGCTATCATATCTCTCTCCGTCCGGCTTTTTATGACCATATCATCGACATACGCTTCCAAGTTTCTCCCTATCTGCGATTGGAATGCAGAGTCTACCAGCGCCGATATGTTGCCCTCGATTCTTCAAATCAGGGCATTTTGGTGTAACAATATGTCCTTGTTACGTATAGAATGTCGCTTTTCTCCTCGCCCTCTCGTCCATCCGAACTTGGTGGTATCCTTTGTATGCATCCGTAAAACACTTATATTTATATCCCATAACGGATTCAATCTTCCAATCGATTTACGTAAAGGATAATAGTCTTTTAGGCGGGAGGAATTCGATTTTGAAATCAATGCACATCCGCCAACTTCCGCACATTTCTTTACTAGTACCGGATTGAAATCCATGTGGGTATCCGACCGACGAACTATTCCGCTTTAACCCACTCTTCAACCTCTCTTGCAATCACTAGGTTTTTCTCGGGAGAACATCCTCCTTTTTGGGCGATCGGCGTCTCGACACGTTCACGTTAAGAGAGTCTTTGACGAAGCGCCTTGGCACCCCGGTCATATCCGCTGGCTCCCAGCGAATACTTCTTTATTTTTCTCGCACTCGATGAGTTGCCTCCTACACTCCCGGAGAACCTGTTCCTATTGTCACATCGCTCGTGGGTATGCGGCATTAACCAATATGTCTTCCGTCGGTCTTAGACCTTGAATTTCCTGTCATTGCCTCCATCTCGCTTCCGGGAGAAATCGTCCCTTGGGGTCCCGGCTTTCCTCAAATCTTCTACACTCCATGACAACTGCCCTCTTGGTGACCAAAGTGGCTACCCCTCCGGGAGTGGGAAACTTCATCATGGCGTGGATGGTTGAGGGTATAGCCCTTAACTCTCTTAGACCTGTACGTCCTAGAATCACGTTGTAAGGTGACGGAGATCTTACGACCGTGAATTTCATCATGACAGTTCTGTACAAACCATGGTCCCCGAAGCATACCTCCAGCTCAATCTTCCCTAGAGGTTGGATGACTTCCCCGGAGAATCCCACTAGTGGTGAGTTACTTTCTTGCAACCTGGATTGAATGGATGGACTGAAGTTGTTAAAGCAGTGTTCATACATTACTTGGACCGAAGCACCTTCGTCCACAAATACCCGTCGGACGAAGTAACCTTCGATTTCCGCCTCCAAAATCAGTGGTTCCTCCGATAGATCTTCCGTGGCTATGCGTGGAAATATATAGGATCGCTCACCACCGTCAGAAGTGCCGAGCCTTCCTTTGCGGTCTTCAACATAATGATTAACCATGTTGATCACTTTTCCTTTTCCATTATTGCCCTCGGCCTTCTCGTCCCTTTGTTGAACATTCTTCACCAAATGATCCAATTTTCCCGACTCGAAGGCCGCTTCCAACTGCTTCTTCTTGTGATAACAATCGTTGGTCGGTGTCCTTTCTCCCATGATATTCACGTAATCATCCTCGTTTTCTTTGCTTGGTTTTCCCAGAGCGGTGGTGGTGGAGGCAGTTCAAATGGTGCTCGTAGCCAAGATTTCTTAGGTCGTTTGGAAAGGACGGAGAGCATGGTCCCGTGATTACTGGCCTTGCTAAGATCGTTTCGTCGGAAGTTGTTTCGGGGCCGAGCGCCCGCTTTTGGGGCCACGTACGGAGAGAACACATCCCTGTGTCTAGATTCACCTCTTTCCCAAGCTCTCCTATCATTCCTTCTCCTGTCCGGCCCCCTGAGGTTCTTATCCCTTGCAGCCTGAGGGTTTCCTCTCCGGGGCCACTCGCCCGTTTCACCCTTCGGCATCTCGGTGTTCTTATAGGCCTCTTCCACGCGAATGTAATCGTCCACCCTAGTCATCATTTCTTTCACGGATTTCGGACCGATCGAAAACTTTTAGACAAGTCGTGGCAATCGATGAGCACCCATAAACGCCGATATTTTCATGAGCTCAGGAACTCCCGGAATCCGGCTAGCTTCGTCGGTCCATCGCTCTTTGAATACCGGGAGTGTCTCGTTTGCTTGCCTAACAATCCGAGTGATTTCAGTGGGATCTTTCAGGTTCTTTTGTCGTAGAGCAAACCTCGTGGTGAATTGTTCGCTCAGTTCACCCCAACTGTCAATACTTCCAGGTTCCAAGTTGCTGAACCACCCTTGTGCTGCTCCATCCATGGTCTGTTGGAACATCCGGCACCATACCGGCATTGGCCATTCTCCTTGATTCGCTGCTCCAACGAATCGGTTGATGTGGTCGTCCGGATCGGCCGAACCGTCGTACAACTTCAAGTTAGCGGGCATTATGCACTTGGGACCAGCGAACTCTACTATCCTTCTTGTAAAGGGTGACCGGCCAATTCCTTATAAGGTTTGCCGAGATCGCCTTTTGGTTTTGGGGCGGTGTTTTCTCCGTCTCATCGCCGTCGTGAAAGTGAGCGCCGGTTTGATAATACCGCCTCCTCGTCGCGTTGTACTTTCTAAAGAGAGCTCCAAAGATGCCATCTGGGCTTGTATTTGCTCCGTAATCCGGAGGTATGTGTATTGAAGACCCCACTTCCCTATATGTTCCGGAGGAGAGGTGGGTTCCGTGAGGTGGCGGTCCCGCTCTCGCATTCGATCCTCCGTAGAATGAATCGTGGTCCCACGGATGGCGCCAATTTGTTGAAGCAAAATCTTGTCCCCGCCCGCCCTCGCCGGTCCCAGAGAGATGGTCGTCTCAGACAAGGTACGAACACGTTAGCCTCGCCTCGGTGTTACTCCGAGACCAAGCTCGTGTGAGGATGAGTAAAGGGTAATGAATGTAGTAGAAATGTAGGTGTAAAACTTAATGCAAAGTAATAAATGTGTTGGGGTATTTATACTACCCCAATTTCCTATTCATGCTACTATTCTCCCATCGTTCACCCATGCTCCACGTGCCTATAATCGTTGTACTTAGTAGGTCACGTGGCGAAATCCCTAAAATCACGACATGGTTTGGTGGTTGTTATTCTTGACCACCATCGAATGATCGTCCGCCTGTGTGTCTTACCGTCCGGCATGTGTATTCACCGGATGTTGGATCGTCCAACACATACGCCAACAAGAAGCTAGGTGAAAAAATGTTTAGTGTTGATTTGTCATAAACGGAAGTCATTTGGCAACATCTTAAGCATGTAATTTGTATATTTACTTGAACTAGAACTTAATTAAGCTCCATATGATATAGCGTTTGATATTATCTTTTTTGGAAGCTTTTTTGTTAAAACAAAAGCTTCTAGCTCATGCATCCAAACAAAACTTAAAGCACCAAAGAGTTTGTGTCCCAATGGTACCTCATGTTGTGTGAGAAACTCCCCACCAAATGGTTGCGGGTTCAAGTCCTTCTTAGGACATGTGGTAGTATATCTACTTGGAACACATATTGTAAAGCAACAATAAACTTCGAATATGAATCTCGAACGCAACATAGAAGCTGCTGAACTCCACACACCAATTGCCCCTTCCATTTTCATGTATTTGTAAACAAACATGAATGGCCAAACAATCCATAGAAACAAGTAGTGTAATAACCTAAGTTGAACTCCACACAGTTTTTACCATTCCATTTTCGTTAGGAATTTTGGATCATTCATATAGTTTCGTTACATCGTCGAGACTTGAACCATAATTGAACATGAAAGGTGGCGGCGCGAATTTGTTGCCCGCTTACCTACCACCTTGATGTAAATCCCAAATTACATTAATAAATAAAAAAAAAACATGAAATAGAAAATTCCATATTAATATTAAGGGTTAATTAATTGAAATTGTGTCTAACTATTTTTTTTCTTTGTCATGTATTCATCTATTCTTTTCTAGATACATTTAGCTTGTTAATCATATTGTTTTTAATATTAAGTGCTGACATCGAAGTATGCAACTTTTTACATAATTGCATATGTGAACTATACTTGTCACAAAAACCTTTAGGCCTAGTGAACTATACTTGTAACAAAAACCTAACAAAGGGTTTCCTTTCTCCATAAACCCTTTTAACAAAACCTTACAGCCTCTGCAATGTCGGTAAACTCCTACTCCTCCCAATCACATTATTCATTCATGCTCATTATTAATTTGTCTGGTTGATTGATATTATAGTTAGCTTTTTGGTTTGTATGAAGCTAAGTAAGAATATTTTTTCGCTTTAGTTTGCACAATTCTTTAATGTGTGGTAAAAAGTTTGAGACTTCATTCGATGGAGAAGTCGACATAATTTGGATTTTTGATGGCGATTTATTTAGGTGACACTGGTAGACGCTATAAAATGAATGAACAGGTTAGGCATAAAACCTCCTATATTATTACATTTTTAAAAACTATACTATTATTAAATTAATTCATTTTTGTGATCATAATTGGCGAACAATGTTTGAAGCAAGCCCGACGAGACCCATACAAAATACTTACCATTTTAGCCCGCTATCCAACCCAACCATTTTGCCACATCCATGGATCATAGGTAGATACCCATGTGATACAATATCGGCAACACCCATCCGAAACATGCATAAAAGTTTTAACAAATTTACTACTTGTCAAGGCTACATAGAACCAATATGTCGACTCAATCTACCAAAATTCGAGACCAATGCCACCAATCTCTTAACTTTCGGCATAGAACAAGAACCTAAGTGTTTTATCCTAACGCCATCTAGTCAACAAGAGGTATTGCCTAAATGGAAATACATCAAGGAAATAATAGCGATGATGAGTATTGTTGCAATCATGATGCGGCAAATGATATGGTAAACATGCCAAATTAACCAAATGAAAATCGAAACTTATACATGATCCTCACCACATTCAACCGTAAACATAAAAGATATTTGACCTCTAGTGATTCAAAAGGTAAACGAAACTTGATTAGACGGGCTTAAATGGGTGGAAGTGACCGTCATGTTTTCAATGCTTTTAACCTCCTAAGTCAGCGTATTAAGAAAAAATTGACTTGTATTATTTCCGTAGTCACACACTCATATCTAAGACATATTTCAAAATTCAAAATATCAAGAAAAGAGGATAAAGAATATGTACAGGTCAACTCGACCTTTACCACTTATCTTATCTCGACCAAACTGTTAACTTGAAATGATATTAACATGGATTTTTCATTATTTTTATGTTTTCATTAGAGTCCGTAAAATATACAATTGATAAATCCTTCATATAGCAAAAATTTATTCTCATTGGCGCTTGTTCTATCTCAAGCTAGAACACCATATTGCTCCCCGCTCAACAGAGCCACAAAGATATTTTAAAACTACATGACCAAAAAATACCGAAACTAGTTATTGGAGCATTGATTAATATACGCCTCACCGACATATTTGCGTTGGCATGGCTTATACATTATATTTTATTATAAAGTGTGAAATACTAATATTATATGTTATTAGAGACAAACCTTTATATCATTGTGTTGCAAAGTATATATTCTTGAAGTGTTGAATGATAAAGTTAGTGCAAAAATCTTTTAAATTTTTATTGCATCCAATGGGGTCATTCATACTTTTATTAGCCACCATAACAATGAATTTATACCCACTAATCCATTATTAACGCAGTCGAAATCATTCTAATCCTTACCAATCTCGCTTGCGACTCAAATTTCACACTAAACCAAAATGGTCGAACTTGTTCTTTCCGCCTTGCTCCCGATTGTTTTGAGAAGCTAACATCTCGTAGTCGTGAACAAGATTACTCGCCTAAAGGAATTCATTCCGAGTAAGAAATGGGAGAGGTCGTTATCCCATATCCGATCCTTGCTTAATGATGCTTCTCGTAAGGAAGTAATGATGAAGTCGCTAAACAATGGTGAATGGTCTCCAACATTTGGCTTACGACATAGACGATATTCTTGATGCTTTGGCAATGACGCTATGCATCATGAGTCGATCAAGGAATCAAGAGTAAGGTAAGAAAGCTCATTCCAACTTGTTGCACAAATTTCTCACTAAGTACTAGGATGGACGGCAAGTTAAATAGTATTACCACCGTGTTGCAAGAACTTATAGATGAAAAATAATCTTGGTTTGATTGTGAAAGATGGCGGCAAAAAGCAAGAATAGAAATTACCGCACCTCTTTGGTAGATGCACCTAGTATTGTTGGGCGTGCGGTGATAAGAAGGAATTACCCGTGTGGCGGGTGATGAACCATCTAGTCAAAACTTTAGCATCGCTCCCATTGTTGGTATGGGTGGCATAGGAAAAACGACTTTAGCTAGACTTTTGTATGACGATCAAGAAGTGAAGGATCGCTTTGAGCTCAAGGCATGGGTTTGTGTCTCGATGACTTTGATGACTTCAATATAAGTAAAGTCATCTTTCAATCAGAGGTGGGGATAAAATGAGAACTTTGCAGATCCAAATTTGCTTCAAGCTCTTAAAATCAACTTACTGTGGAAACAATTTCTCCTTGTTTTGGATGATTTATGGAGCGAAAAGTCGGAAGATTGAACATTAGTCGCCCATTCTTCAAGTGGCTCATGGAAGCAAAATAATCATCACAACTCGAAAGCAACATTTGCTTAATAAGTTGGGTTGTGATCATCCATACGATCCAAGAAGTCATTACATGATGATGCTTTATCTTATTTGCTCAATATGCCTTGGGTGTAAAGAACTTTGATTTACATCCGGTCTTGAGACCACATGGTGAAGGCATTGTTAGAAAATGTGATGGCTTGCCTTTGGCTTTAAAAGCACTTGAAGTTTACTCGTAACAAAAATGGATGAAGAAGATTGGGCAATTGTTGAATAATGAGATATGGATGTTAGAAGACGGAGGCGGTATTGTTCCAGTAGCTTAGACTAAGCTATCATGATCTTTCTTCACGTCAAGCAATTGTTTGCATATCTTGTTGCTTGATCCCCAAGGACTACGTGTTTAAGAAAGATGACTTGATTTTGTTGTGGATGGCGGAAGGGTTTTTGCACAATTCGACTACAAATAAATCAATGGAACGCTGGGTGAGGAATATTTTCAAGAGTCGTTGTCAAGGTCTTTTTTCAACATGTGCCTCATGAAGAATCGTTGTTTGTGATGCATGACCTCATGAATGATTTAGCCACATTTGTTGCAGGAGAATTTTTTGTGAGGTTAGATATAGATGTGAAGAAGGATGTTAGAATGACAGATTTCAAAAAGTTCCGTCATGTGTCATTTGTTTGTGAGGAATATAATACTTACAACAAGTTTAAGGCATTCCAAAGAGTTAATAGTTTGAGAACGTTTTTAGCTATGCCCAATGTGGTGAGAGATGCTAGGGCATTCTACTTATCAAGTAAGATTCTGGTTGACACACTTCCCGAGTTACCATTGTTAAGGGTTCTAAGTTTGAGTAGTTTGAAGATAGAGGAGGTACCAGAGTGTGTTGGCACTTTGAAGCACTCATGTATCTAAATTTATCTCGAACTAGCATCACTCATTTGCCGAAAGTATCTGCAATCTTTATAACTTACAAACATTGATCGCTTCGCTGTTATAAGTTGACTACGCTGTCTGACAACTTCTTAAAGCTTAAAAATTTGCGGCATTTTGACATTCGGGATACATCGCTTTGGAATATGATGCCGCCAGGATTTAGCGAGATGAAAAGCCTACAAACTCTTTCCGACGACAACATTGTTGTTGAAAACAACGCCTTCTTTATATCTTGGCTTAGGAACTTAAAGAATCTCCAAGGAAAGATTTATATTGATGGGTTGCGTAAACCGCAGTGCAAGGGATATACTGAAGTGAACTTACAAGAAAAGAGGGTTAGTAAGTTACACATGGGATGGAGTGATGTGTTTGATGATTCTCGAAATGAAAAACTTGAAAAGGAAGTCCTTTATGAGCTCAAGCCTCATAGTGATAGCTTGAAAGATCTTGCAATTATGTCATATGGAGGAAAAGTATTTCCAAAGTGGATTGGGGATCCTCATTTCATCGCTTGACTAGTGTTTCAATTCGGGTGGTAGAAATTGTACTTTTCTACCACCACTGGGCAACCGCCATCACTTAAGAAGTTGGTTATTCAAAGTCCGGACGAGGTGAAAGTTGTGGGGCCGTAGTTCCTTGGGACAGTATTGCATTTCCTAAACTTGAAAGCTTAAGGTTTGAAAATATGAGTGGGTGGGAGCTATGGTCAACATATAGTGTTGTTGATGCAGTGTTCCACGCCTTCAAGAGTCGGAAATAATGGATTGTCCTAATTTGGTTGTATTCTCATATTACGCACTACCTTCACCGAGTGTTTTAGAGCTCTGGGGTTGTGGTGACGGTGTATTGACAAGTCCGATTCGTGTAGTTCAAGAATCACCAAGTTGAGTATAGATCGACATGTGACTTAGTGATGAGGTGTGAGAGGTGTTATGGAATATCTTGGGGCGCTTGAAGAATTAAGTATCCGGATGTGTGATGAAATAAGATACTTGTGGGAATCAGAAGCAGAGGCAAGTAAGGTTCTTTTGAATTTAAGAAAGTTGCAAGTATGGGATTGTTTAAAACTGGTGAGTTTAGAAGAGAAAGAGGGGGATGGATGCAACCAACTAACATCTCTTAGGATTTTGTACTTGTTGAATTGTAAGAATCTTGAGCATTGCAATTTGCCAAACAACATTCAAGAATTGTTTATTCGTGATTGTTCTATGATAGCATCTGTCTCTTTCCCAACAGGAGGGCACAAGCTCAAGTCACTCGCAATTTATGGATGTGAATATTCGGATAGAGAGCTTCTCAACACAAGCATGCTTGAGGTTGTACATATTTGAGTTGGGAAAATCAAATCAATCAATGAATTGGCTTGTTTCATTCACATCAAAAATTGGAAATAAGAGATTGTTCGAGTATAGAGTCATTTCCCGCCGAGTTGCGTAATCTCACCTCGTTAAAACATCTAAGAATTGTTAATTGTAAAAGTATGGAAGTTGATTCCTTTGGGGTTTGGCCTCTAAGTTGGGTTCTTTAGAAATAGGCGTTTGAAGAAGCCTATATCAAAGTTTGGCCCACAAAACTTCCCACCTTCTCTTGATGACCTACTCCTATATGGTGGATCGTCGGAAGAAGATGATGTGACTAGTGGAAGTCAATTGTCGCATATGCTTCCTTCATCCCTTATTATTCTTCATTTATGGGGATTTGAGAAATTGGAAACAATTTCAAAGGGACTCCAACACCTCACCTCCATCCAACATCTCGGATTTGGTGGTGCCCAAAGATGAAAGATCTACGAAAAAGTTGTTGCCTTCCTTTTCGGTTTGACAATATTTGAATGCACAAATGAACTAAAAGAAAAGACAAGTAGAAGAGGCCCTATTGGCCCCTTATCTCCTATATCCTAAGTCAACATATAATATTAAAGGTCGTCCTCTCAGATACTTTTCACTTTTTACGATATTTTCCGATCAGATTTGAAGGGTGTTTGACATTGCATTTTGAAGTTAGTTATCTCATTTAATTAAGTTTTGTGCCACTCAGAATCAATTGCAAAGAAAACTTATTATTTAATTACTTCTTCCGTCATTTACTCATTTTAAATGGAACTCATGACAACAACATCATTATTCAATGTAAAAAGGTGTTTTAGTGACTTGCTTTCTTTAGTACTAACACTATTGGTATTGGAGTGTGATATCGTTAACAATGTCAAGCATAACAAAGATGCAACTAATTAAGAAAAGTGTGTTTCGGGTGATTGGAAGAATCTAGTTATTTCTGCTTTTTCTTTGAACTACCGTGTATGTAAATTCCCACAAAGCAACATTCTTTGAGAACTTGAGCTCTTAACCATTGTACTTGGCTCTATCTTTAAAAAGGAACTTGGTTGCTTAAATTAGGTGAAGATCTTTTAGTTTCAAGTAAGATATTTCTTCCGGGAGTTTTGCAACAACTATCGATTTCCTTTTAATGCTAAAGAAGTGGAATAGTTACGAGATGTTAATCATCGATGTTAATCATCGCCTTACTAGTGTTGAACGATGGGCACCTTTTCATACTTACGAAAAGCATTGGCGCATTGCTATTATGTGGTACAAACATAAGTGTTGGTCTTTTCCAAAAGTTAACGGGCTTGTTGGTTTCTTCTTCTTGTTTCATGTGTTTATGTTGCGATAAAATAAAAGTGCAGAGGTTTAGATACTTGAACAAACGATATATATTCGAATTGTATTGATGTGATGTTGTGTTTACGCATTCTTTCCTATATATAGTTTTCTAACCGTGTAAACATTGGTACCGGTTTTATTCTAAACGTTATGTCCCTTAGGACTCTTAACCGCTATTTATTTACAGTATTACATACATATTTCCTAATAATTACACCAAGACCCCTACATTTAGTTTATACTCCAATACTCCTCCTTAAACTAAATATAGTTAAAGGTCTTCATTCTTGATTTGTCTTTATAGTAGTGCTGGTTCTTCATCATCCCACACGAGATGTGCCTCTTCTTCCTTTTCTTTCTCTTTGTCCCTTCGCTTTGTACATTCGTATGCGAAATGACCATACTCACCACATTCATAGCATTTGAATTTACTCTTGTCATTGCTTGTTTGACCAACACTTCTTCCACGTCCTGCTCCTCTTCCACGCCCTCTACCATTAAGCCTGCTTTCCAATTATTTGTACTTGCTAACAATTTTCCTTGGATCATACTCTTCCGTTCATCAATTACTCTTAACACGCTCTTCATATGTCGTTATTCTTCCAACGCTTCTTCGAATGGCATGGTATCTATTTCTGAGTATTGTTCAATGGTGGCTACAATCGGTAGAAACTTCTTCGGAACCGAGTTGAGTAACTTTCTCACAATTATCTTATCTTCAAGGGTAGTGCCAAGGCTTGCAAATTTGGCTTTTATACTGCCCAACTTTCCTGAGAAGTCTTGCACTCTTTCATTTTCTTTCATCTTCAAAGTTTCTAACTCACTTCTTAGCGTTTGTAGCCGTGCTTTCTGGACTAGGTCTGCACTAAGGTATCGTATTTTCACCTAATCCCATACTTCCTTCGCAGCTTCATATTGTGCAACTTGCATCAAAATATCCTGCGTATTGTCCGAATATCATAGCTTTCGTTGTATGCATCTTTGATAAGGTTTTAAAAGGTACCATTTTGAGGGTCATTTAAGTCCTTATTTGATCACTTTGTATCCGTTATTGCTTAATATCGTTCCTTTTCACTTTTAGGTCTCGTGAAGGCAAAATGTGGAATGGCACTTATTTGGACGAAAAGGCGGATATATGAAGAAATGGCCAAAGTCGAAATCGAGACACTCACGCTGTTTAATGTAGAAGGCGACGGCGTCAAAAGCTATTTGACGCCGTCCTGCACTATTGTGACGGACGTAACCCAAAACTCGTATTTTCAAGAGACGCGCCTAGTGGTGAAAGAGTAGGCCATCGCTACTCGCATCGCCTAGATGCAATCCGCACGACGCCGGTCAAGAGGACGGCGCCACGGACATAAGGTGACGCCGTCGCAAGGTTAACGTGGCCAAGACGAAACCCTAATGGCGGCGACACGAAGGCGCACTAAACATAAGGTGGCCGTCACGCAATTGTAATCTTATATATAGAATCCGAATTTTTCGCCTTTGTGTGGAGAGTCTTTGAAGTAAAACCTAAAACCGAACCTAAGGTGTCTTGTACAAGATTTTAGGGTTTTAACCCTATCTTACACCAAGATAAGTCTTTACTTCATTAATTCAATTATGTCTTTGATTATTTGTGTGTATGCTTGCATGTTCTCCATGTCCGGCTAATTTATTTGTGTGTTTGCTTAGGAAGTATGAAACTTAATTATTAAATATTGATTGGTTGTTTCTTATCTTAGTTGATTAATGATCTAGTAGTGCGATAGATCATTCGTTGTGCACTTAATGCTTGATTCATCTTTGTGAACCCTAGAGTATAATTACCGAGTAATTGTAGTCTAAACCATCCAAGAGCGCCTAGGTAGGAGTCTATAATCTCAGTGGGTTTGTAGACAAGACCCTTTGGTAAGTTCAAGAGTTAGGAGAAACGACACCCTACAACTTTAGAAACACAACGCAACTAGGACTAAGACGTGACACTCAACCATCAATAGGAGATAATTAAGTAATACAAACTAAGTAAACACATCTTTAAACTATCATACGAGCACATTAATTAGACATAGACTCCCACAACCTTAGTTTAGATAATTAGATAATAGTAGAGTAATCGGTAGAAATACCAACCCCCAAATCCAATACCCGAGATTCGTACCTTTCCATTTTCATAAAATATAAAAGATAAAAATAATCTTCCTCAACCTTAACCTTAGCGTAGTAACTCCCTACTAGCATTCCTATTCCCTGAGAACGATATCAATACCCGTGGCTTACCCTAATTACTACACTACAACGATTAGGTTCACCGCCTAGGGTGTTATAAAACTTGCTCAAGAAAAGGAAGTTCCTTTGACCCCGAACGATGCGTGTGGCGTTATCAAGTTTTGGCGCCACGGGAATAGAATAGCTAGTTAGTAGTCCACCTCGCTTAGGTTTCTTTGCTTGATTCCTATCAAGTAAACTTTTTCTCATTTTTAGTTTTCCTTAGTCTATCCCCTTCTTCGCGACCTTTGTTAGTAACCCCATCACTCTTCATCATGGAGAATGATAACCAACCACCACTCGATAACCAACAACCAACCAACGCTTCACCACCAAACAAATACCCATCGCTTGACCCACCCTCCGCTAACCAACTTCGAGCCCGTATCATGAGTGAGATTGAGAGCTTAGGAAATTAAATATGATAATTGAGAATACACTTAAGGAAACCCTTAAGGAATCGATCAACCTCTAGATAGTGATTCGACTACAAGTGATTCGGATGATGATCTAGAAAAGGAGAATATAAGATGTTAGAAATTATGAAGGGTAGTAAGGAGAAGGGAGAACTTAGGGAGTACTTTGATTTATACCCTAAAAGGAAAGAAACCGCTTATCACCATAATGTGGTTAATTTTCCAAGACCACCTTCGAGCCTCGTATAAGGAGGGAAACCCTAAAACATCAAAATACCGTGTATGATTGGATACTTATACGGTGATCACACCTACATTGATTATAAGGCACCCATGAATATAATGTCTAGGCTCTATTACAATTGGATCATGAGCAAAAGCTAGAGTTTATGAGGGATCCCTTCGCCCTAGGAAAGCAAGTAACTATGTGGGAGGGCTAAGGATTGCATGTGTTCATAGGCAACTTCACATATAGGTGTGACTTCATGATTCGGAAAATGTCAAAGGAATCATTGATGGGTTTTAGAGAGCGTGATACTTGGGAAACCATTTATAGAAGAGTCTAAGATGGTTTATGATAAAGAGGCAGGATAATCGAAGTTTTCAAATGAAACCGAGAATGTTAATATATAATGCCCCACAAAATAAGAATTTTGAGGGCATGGATAATTTAGATGTAGATAACATTCCGGCATTCAAGTAGACTGAAGAACAAAGTTTACTACATCGCTTGTCTTGAACTAGGGCCCGAATATATTCGTGATGAAAGAAGAGTTAAGGAGATCGAATGGGCCTCTAAGATTAGGGCAACGTGGGAGCACGACTATGAGTCTAGCTACAAGACTCTTAAATAAAGAAAAGCGCTTCGGGAGGCAACCCATGCTTAATTGTTTGCTTGTTAGTGTCATATATCTTTATTAATTGTTTATCCTCATGTTTAAATTTGTAAAAATGCTTTATTTTGTTTTAACCTCGCCTTAATTGCATATAAAGGTATTTTACATAAGGGATAAGTGTAGGAGGATTACACACGCCAAAAGAAACGTAAACATGAGAATAACAATTAACTAAAAGATATATATGTTTGTTTGTTCGAGTCAAATGCTTGTATCGAGTCATAATGGATGTTTTGCGAAATTTTTCGATTCTAAAGATGTAAATTTTCCGAATTTTTCCAAAAATCGCACCGCTTTTGTCGGGATAACTGACGGCGTCAGATTGCAACTGACGGCGTGAGAAGGAGTAAAACATCGATTACTTCTTCTCGTTTTCGAGCTACTTATAAATTTTGGAATTTTCCGTGTCTTAATTTTCTTAGAAATTCAGAAACATCCATTCCACAAGCATTATATCCTAGTTTAAATCGAGTCTTATATATATTATTACCGCCGATTTTACGAAGGTTTCGTTTGTTTTCTTCAAGTGTGCGGTGTTTAGTTTGTCAAGAAGAAGTTACATAAGATTGGAAGGAGCTTTTCACGCAATAATTCTTCTTGAAAAGAATTTAACCACCACTTTACACGGATCCTACCGAGCTAATCGGGGAGTATTAGTTTCTTTCGCTTTTAATTACCTTCTTTTATCATATCTTTGATATTTTCGGGAACATTGGGACAATGTTCAGTTTAAGTGTAGGAGGAAAATAAAACGAACTTTGAAACTATGCTTATCCTTGACTATTTGCTTTGTCCAATTGTATTTGTGTAATAAACCATGAGAAAATGTCGGTTAGGGTAATTTTGGCACCAAATTTAAAATTTTTCATGACATATAGGAGTGGGCCATTAGTTTTAACAAAATCGCCTCATGGATAGGAAGTTGCATGACTAGCACAAAACCCTTACCACCCAAATTCCACCCAAATGCGAGGATCGCCTTAGATTAGTAGGAATAAAAGCATTCATCTTTAATGCTTAGAGTGTGAACCGGTAGTATATTAGATTCTAGAACTTGTTTTGTGATGCATTCCGAGATCGCAAGTGAGGCTACACTTGTGTAGTTAGGAATAACTAAATGATAAGAGGCATTAGGATAACCCTTGTTTAATACCCTTAATATAATTACTTCTTCCACATCGGTTGAGTAATTCCCCACACCCTTTGCGTTGTACTCATTTTTAGTACACGATACCCCTAGTTAACCCTCGAGCCTATCCTTTTCGCGGTTCTCGTGATATTTCGGTTTTCCAATATCAATGAAGAGCATTGTTTACACCCCACCCCAAATATACACCCAAATCGCCTTAGTCTACCCTTATGCACTCACTTTTAGTGCAAATATTTGTTATCACCCTAAACCCTTAGTTCAATTATCCGTTGCTTGCATGAGTTGCTAAGTCGAGTCATATCCTTTGTATACGCTTTTGGGATGATTGGGATTCATGGAAAAGTTAAAGTTTATGAAATGACGGAAGGAACGTTAAATTCAAATTCCTTTGTTTGCGTAGTAATGTACCCCAAGTGTTTTGATCTTTTCAATTCGGGTCAAATTAGTGTTAGAGTAATAAAACTCAAGTGTAGGGATGTGCCTATAAATCCCTAGTATTTTGATGTTATCGTAGAGGATGGTAGAGTAAAAGTGTATGGAAAAAAAAAAAAAAAAAAAAAAATCGAAAAAAAAATAATAGAAAAGAGAAAAAAAAAATAGAGTGTGATTAAAAAAAAAAAAAATACGGGCTACCATCCTACATCTATCCTTTAAATTTATGTTTATTTATTTCATTATCTTGAGTTTAGAGTGTCGAGTCTTGGCTTAGCAACGCCATTCTTCATATGCATTTAACATAAAGATTTTTGACTTACCACTACTAAATAGCCTATCCCACCAAACCCTTTGTTTCCCTACCGTAAGCCTAACATTACAACCCTTTAAAAGACCTCTTTGATAGTCTTTCCTAGGTGCTTACGCCAAAGCGATGGAGGTTTGATCTATTCTCAAGCCTATGGTAATCTATGTACTAGGACCGGTTAATGAGTGTTTATCTTCCATTTCCTATATTGTTATATTTCATTTATACACCTGAGAGAGATGTGAGTATCCAAACACCCCATGTGAGGTGCTAGTATGTACTCCGTGCTTGTTATGACTTTTATGGGCTTATATGTGTTGTGGACCGCTTTGAATTAATGCCGAATGACCCTAACTTATAAATTAATTGGCTAAAGCACATTTGCTTGAGGACAAGCAAATAACAAGTGTAGGGATATTTGATAAGGTTTTAAAAGGTACCATTTTGAGGGGTCATTTAAGTCCTTATTTGATCACTTTTGTATCCGTTATTGCTTAATATCGCTCCTTTTCACTTTTTAGGTCTCGTGAAGGCAAAATGCCGGAATGGCACTTATTTGGACGAAAAGGCGAATATATGAAGAAAATGGCCAAAGTCGAAATCGAGACACTCACAGCTGTTGAATGTAGAAGGCGACGGCGTCAAAAGCTATTCATGCCGCGTCCTGCACTATTGTGACGGGACGTAACCCAAAACTCAGATTTTCAAGAGACGGCGTCTAGTGGTGAAAGAGTAGGCCGTCGCTACTCGAGACGGCCTAGATGCAATCCGACGATGTCGAAAGTCAAGAGGACGGCACACGGACATAAGGTGACGCCGTCGCAAGGTTAACGTGGCCAAGACGAAACCCTAATGGCGGCGACACGACGGTGTCACTAAACATAAGGTGGCGCGTCGCAATTGTAATCTTATATATAGAATCCGAATTTTTCACCTTTGTGGAGAGTCTTTGAAGTAAAACCTAAAACCGAACCTAAGGTGTCTTGTACAAGATTTTAGGTTTTTAACCCTATCTTACACCAAGATAAGTCTTTACTTCATTAATTCAATTATGTCTTTGATTATTTGTGTGTATGCTTGCATGTTCTCCATGTCCGCTAATTTATTTGTGTGTTTGCTTAGGAAGTATGAAACTTAATTATTAAATATTGATTGGTTGTTTCTTATCTTAGTTGATTAATGATCTAGTAGTGCGATAGATCATTCACAGCACTTAATGCTTGATTCATCTTTGTGAACCCTAGAGTATAATTACCGAGTAATTGTAGTCTAAACCATCCCAAGAGCGCCTTAGAGTAGGAGTCTATAATCTCTAGTGGGTTTGTAGACAAGACCCTTTGGTAAGTTCAAGAGTTAGGAGAAACGATACCCTACAACTTTAGAAACACAACGCAACTAGGACTAAGACGTGACACTCAACCATCAATAGAGATAATTAAGGAGTAATACAAACTAAGTAAACACATCTTTAAACTATCATACGAGCACACATTAATTAGACATAGACTCCCACAACCTTAGTTTAGATAATTAGATAATAGTAGAGTAATCGGTAGAAATACCAACCCCAAATCCAATACCCGAGATTCGTACCTTTCCATTTTCATAAAATATAAAAGATAAAAATAATCTTCCTCAACCTTAACCTTAGCGTAGTAACTCCTACTAGCATTCCTATTCCCCAGAGAACGATATCAATACCGTGGCTTACCCTAATTACTACACTACAACGATTAGGTTCACCGCCTAGGGTGTTATAAAACTTGCTCAAGAAAAGGAAGTTCCTTTGACCCCGAACGATGCGTGTAGCGTTATCAATCTTCTTTTCATCTATTGTACTACTTCCTTCTTTCGGGTTGATCGTCTCCCAAAGGCCATATGCTTTTAATATTGTTTCCATCAACATTGCCCATGTTGTGTAATTGGAGTCCATCAACTGTACGCATTTAAGTGCTATATTTTCTTGAACTTTAGACGCATCGCTTCCTTCTTTATCGTTGGTCATGCTTTCTTCCTTTTTCTTCTTTCTTGCTTTGACGTGCTTTTAGCCTTTCTTGCCTTCTTTCTTCCTATCTTTCTTTCTTTTGCTTGTACCACACAGTTTTCCGTTTGCTTACTTGATCGCACACACAAAAGTTAATACCACAAAGGTTTTACCACGAAGGTTTGTTCCATGAAGGATTGTACCACGGAGGTTTGTTCCACGAAGGATTTGTACCACTAAGGTTTTGGATTCTTGCTTACTATACCACAAAGGTTATGATTTCTTTCTACTTACACCAATCAATCCGAGGGTCTAAATAATATGGGATTCCAACTAACTATCAACAATCGAATTCTTAAACTGGGATTCTAACTTGCAAATAAAACTTAAAACTTTTAATTCCCACTAATTATACGTATCCTTCCCTTGCAAAGTTGCGACAGAAAACTGAAAACACCCACCAAACAATGTTTTCTTTCTTATCCCTCTACCCTTTAATATTTTGATTCAGTATTTAAAGAAAAACAAACCGAAATTAGGGAAAGCATACGCAACGCTCTTCTTTCTATGATGAGGATTTTCTTGATTAATTGCAGCCCAATACACGCACTTCCTTTCTATTTGGTTTTTTTTCGAACAACAATTCAATATGTCGCCTCAGAACTTTCAAAATCACAAAGACCCTTCAATCGGTTCTTCTTGATTTATGTCTTCTTACTTCTCAATGAATGAAACGGGTAATCCTTCTTTCTTCTTTATTGATTCCGGAATCGTTCTTGCTCTTGATACCAATTGTTGGTTTCTTCTTCTTGTTTCATGTGTTTATGTTGCGATAAAATAAAAGTGCGAGGTTTAGATCTTGAACAAACGATATATATTCGAATTGTATTGATGTGATGTTGTGTTTATGAATTCTTGCCCTATATATAGTTTTCAACCGGTGTAAACATTGGTACCGGTTTTATTCTAAACGTTATGTCCCTTAGGACTCTTAACCGCTATTTATTTACGATTACATACATATTTCCTAATAATTACAAGACACATGCATTCTCGTGAACTTATATAACTCTATTTAACTAAAAGAATGTAAGTAGGGATTGATTTTAACTGCTTACTGGTTCATCATCTGCTTCGGATCTTATATTTTAAAACTATAAAGATTGCGCTCTCGACCTCCCTACAAGAAGCCAAGATCATTGTATAGACCATGTTTGAAAGCAAGTTAAGTTCATTAAAACCTTAGTGACCAACTTATTATAATTTGGCGGATGGTAAAGCTCATTAAATGCTTCTTCCTTGATACTTTTTCTGTGTATATTTTAAATATTATGTAGAATATAGAATTGTCATATGGCCATCTGGGTTTGGAGTATTTTTGTGATTTTTGTGCTTACTGCACCCGAAGTATGCACTGTGAATCTTTATAAAAATTTATTTCTTTTTGTGATTGTGGATGGTATTGTGAATCTCGAAAATCGTTGAAATTGTGACTTTATTTAATGACATTATGATCAAAAATTAAATATTCTTTATAGTGTATAGAAAGACACATATTTCTTCGTACTTACTTTCGACTCTTTGTTGTTCCTTAGTTGTGGGGATTATTGCTGAAGTGCTGAAGAAGCCTTCATGTCAAAAAGGTTTCATTCTTGATGGATTCCCTAGGATGGTGGTCCAGGCACAAAAAGGTATCTCCTTTTTTAGATCAAGATGCTAATATAATTGAGTTTCTTCAAATTCTTTTATATTTCATATGTGAATTTGAGTGCTTATAATTCCTTGTTATGCAGCTTGATGAGATGCTTGAGAAAAGAGGGGTCAAAGTTGACAAGGTCCAAAAGGTGCTTCATGAGACGCTGCAAAACTTCTATTTAAAGTGTTAAGTATGGGATCAAATATCTGCGGATTAGGGTCTTTTTCTTTTCTTTTTTTTGAACTTATATATGTTGTAAGGCCTTTTTTATGCACATTTGTTTGTTGCAGAAGTGGTTTAGACTTCTCATTATGTCTTTCGCCCGATTTGTTTTTTTTTATTATTTGTGAGTTTTATGCTCGTCGTGTGTGTGTTATGTTCATTTTTAGCCTTCATCTTTAAATATCAAAAGCTGAATATACTATTGAAGGTTTAAGGCTTCAGACATTGGTAACTTGTAGATTATAAAGTACACAAAAAATATCTATACAAAGGTTTCAAGGATAGTAATAACTTCAGCTCCAGGAAATTCTACGGAACAAGACTATAAACGATTGCTCGCCTCTAAGTTTTTGAACTATGGAAACCTTCAATGAACTCCACAAAAATAGGTGTGTGCCACTTGATGCGGAAAGCACGGTATGCTTCAATAAAATGCATTCACGAGTGCCTCGTGTTCCTTTTTGTATTTCATCTTCTTGTTTCATACAAATGGTTTGATAACTTCACTCTAGCCTATGTGTATCCCGGTATGAAAGATTTTAGGGCAAATAACCTATTAAAGCATCATACTTGTCACAAATGTCAGTTCGACGTAGCGAATAAAAAAAATAGATCTTCTAGACATTAAACTTAATATCTTTGTCTTCAGTTGAGTATTATGACCATTTTACCCTTCCAAATTACATAAATGGTCCCGGTGGGTTTGGAAAATTGCAGCCATCGTCCCTAGGCTAAATTACATAAATGGTCCCTGTCGTTTGGAAAAAATTGCGTCCATCATCCCTTACATAACGGATTCCTTAACAAAAAAAAAACAAATAAAAAACATAAGTCCATCATTTGCTGCATTTCCATTTCGATCTGAACCCAAATTTACAACTACTTTTCCCATTTGTTTCTCAAGTATTCCTCTATAAAATAGTAGACATAGTTGTAAAGTCTAGAAACAAAACTTGGAATTATAAACTAAAAGTTCTGATCGATATCACATTTTCATAACACATAAGTTCCCGACAATATAAAAAACAAATCGAAAACACGATCCCAGTTAACAATGATAACTTACACATTGACAAGCAGCCATATCAATTCATCATATTTATTGCACAATCACTCCGTTTATATCGATCGAATCATGCTTGGGTTAGTATATGAGCATCCATATCTTCGATGCAAGCACCAAGCAAGTCCAGATATATTGTTGGATCAGGTATACCTTCATTCACCTTCTCGAAATCTATAGTCCAAATAATCAATCGCTTATTCCCCATCTCTTCAATATGAAAAGTGATGATAAAAGTCTTATATGACATCACCATAGACGAGGTGAAGAAATGTGCTTCTTTGGGGATCCGTGGTTTATTGTTAACGATTGGCATATCAAATGAAAGAGGAGATAATAAACAAAGGATTATCGGATTAGAATCACCAAAAACACCACGTAAATCAAGCGTGATGGATTGGTGGTTGTACAGACGAATCAAGATTAGATCCACACGAGATATAAATAAAACCGTTAGGGTTTAGTGAAAATGGAATAAATAAAACGAAGAAAACGGCGCGAGCTTACCCACGAGAGGAAGATGGGAGGTGGTGGCTCACGGTGGTGAGACTTGAATGTATCAAACGGGCTTTATGAGTCTCCAAGAACTCCGAAATGATGAGGGAAAAGATCTATGCGGCGGTAGTATTATTTGAGGTGCCGGAATCTTTGCCGGACGGCGCCGGAATAGTGATTCCACCACCACCATTATTTGGTCCCTGTCGTTTTACTGTAACTTTGATGCAATGGATAGCTTTATTTGGATGCAATGGATAGCTTTTGGATGCAATGGATAGCTTTTGGACAATGGATGCAATTTTTTAAAATTCAAGGGTAAAATGGTCATCACAATTTTGTATTTTATCTTTATTACTCAACTGAAGACAAAGATATCAATTTTAATGTCTAGAAGAGCTATTTTTTTTATTCGCTACATCGAACTGACATTTGTAACAAATATGATGCTTTAATAGGTTATTAGCCCAAGATTTTACGATTATGGTGCAGAAATACTTTCTGCTAACTTGTGGTCTTTATTTTACATTGTCAATGGAATTGTATGAATCTTAAATATGCTTTCGGATTTTTAACACCGAAACTCAAATTTTCCTAGAATCGAGTAGCTTATTATGATAACTAACAAACTGATTGCACAAGACACCGCCTGGATGTAACACTAGTTTTGGACGTTTATGCATATTACACAACCACGATATTTTGAGGTAGCGACTTCAACCATTTTACTTAGAAGCGGATTGTTTTGGGTTGTTTCGTAATGAGTAGGATCTATAATTTAGGATCTATAATTTAAAGTTTAAAAAGTCAAAGTCGTGTACTCTAATGCTTAACCTCTTAATAGCTTTTTATATTCTTGACAATTAAGATCAATCTCACAAAACAGTGTTGAGTCGAGGCATTTTTGTTTGGATGTTGGATTATTGACCGACCACAACAAAAACCATCTTTACTACTGTACAAAAAATATTTAGTAACTTAAAATTTAGATGCGGATTTCTATAAGTTCAGTTTAAAACCAGCTAACTCAAAAATACTTTGACTAAAATTGGTTGGAGCTCTTCAATCAAGAAGTCTCTCTCCAGAAATAGGCGTATGCCACTTATTAATGCAAGACGCACACGGTATTCTTTAGTAAAAGGCGAAAGAATAGTTCGCTCATGCTCAATGCATGGTGCGTGCATTTCACCCTTTCGACTTGCTTACATAATATAATCACTCTAGATCTTCTTTTTCTATCAAGCGTACCGATGTGGGATAAATCCCAAATCCACAATGCACTTCCTTCACATGCTTTTATCCCTTTTATGTTATCTTCCTTTTATTTTGATTAATGCAATCGGGTTCACAAAACTAGTCGAACTCAAACGTGACATTATGAGGTTAAGTTTGACAAGATGCCGATATTTCCAATTGGAGTTTAAATTTAGATTAAGAAAGAGAAAGGTTTGTACTGGTTCAAGTATATTTTCATGAAGGGATGTACTATTCCCACCCTCCCACCCTCCCTACTAGGGAGGGTTTGTAATTTTTATTCCTTTTGTCCCCCATTTGTTTCAATACAACACATTTTTCTCTCAGTTTCTGTTCCGTATTTCTGACAGTTTTAACCGTTTGACTTATTAAACTTTATATTTCTTGTTCCGCATTTTCAGGTTTATAGTTTTTTGATATAAACAAAATTATAAAAATAAAAAAATAAAAAAAAAAAATAAAAAAATGCAATAAAGTAGGGGGTGGGAATATAAGAACTAGAGAGGGTGAGAATATCTTGTCTCTTTCATGAAAAGCTCAAATTCTACCTCATAATACAAACTTTATTCAAGATCAAATTATGTATACATAGTTACCTTGCTTTATTCGAGAAGCTGGGTGAAAAACTGTTTAGTGAAGTCCTTTTGTAACATTTCAAGATCAAATTATGTATACATAGTGTTGATTTATAATCAAGTGAAGTCCTTTGGTAACATTTCAAGCTTGAAGGACAAGGCTACAACTAAGCTCACCCTTTCTCTCTCCTCCCTTTCTCTCCCCGTAACAGAAATTTCCCGCATTTTTTCGCCATTATCATTTTCCACTAAAAGCTCCAATTACTACATCAATAATGCATATTTTTCAAAACTAATCCGTTCATTAGACTCGTCTAATCATTGCGCATACAATGATTAGCTTTGATTTTGTTTTTGATCAGTTTTGTGAAATCCCCCAAATTGTTTGATTTTGTACTTTTCATCCTAATTAGGTCTCAGTTACCTGTATAGAGTTTCAATTGTTCAGAATTTGAAAATGTCACACAAAAAAAGGCAATTGAAAAGAAAAATCAAAATTCCAAACAAATATAGTGATTATATCAGTAATTTGGGGAAGAATAGAGAATGTAATGATAGTACTGAGATTGTGGATAAGCAGGTGGAAAGTGATGATGTAAGCATAAGTGGTTGTGAGAAAAGTGGGGATGTTGATAGTAGTAAGACTGCTGTTGGTGAGGGGGATTTGAGTTCTGGTATGGTTAGTGATGATGCTAGTAAAAGAAATGTTGGTGAGGAATTAAAGAAAGCTAAAAATCATTGGAGATTGAATTTCCACTGCTTAATGACACTTTTGGAACTGTTGTGCATAGTAAGAGCAAAGAATGTGATACTTGCTGTATGGACACTAGGGATACTGGTTCTAGCAAAAGTGTTGAGAATTTGGGAGAACCAGGTAGTGTGAATGGTAGAAATGAGACTGATACAACTAGTCCTAAATCCTATGCTGCAACTGTGAAACCTAATGTAGTTGAATTTGAGAATAAGCTTAGTCTAATCCAACTGTTATTGAAGAAGGAAGGGATGTGGTTGTATTTGATGATGAAATGATGCTAGAAGGTAGTATGAAGTGGTCAATTACACTGTGTGGGCACTTTGTTGGTTTCAAAATGTCCTGCAATGAGCTTAAGTACAATCTTAGTAAAATGTGGGGAAAGTATGGGCTAAGGGATATTGTAACTCAGAATGGCTTGTACGTGTTTAAGTTTAGAGAGGAAGAGGGAATGAATAAAGTACTTGAAAGTGGAATTTGGTTGGTGAATAATAAGCCATTGGTTGTACATAGATGAAATCCAAACATTGTTGTTGATAGGAGTGATCCAGAAGTGCTGCCTATTTGGATAAAGTTGTACAATGTCCTAATGGAAGCATGGACTGTGAAAGGTATCAGTGCTATTGCTGGTAGCCTAGGTAAGCCCATTATAATGGACAAAACTACTACTAAGATTTGTCATGAGGGGTCTGGGAGAATAGGCTATGCTAGGGTACTAGTGGAAATTAAGGCCGATACGGAGTTTAAAGAGAAAATTGAAATATGCTATAAGTGTACTGACCTAATGCACCAACTGTCAAAGTTTGTTAATGTGGAGTATACATGGAAACCACCTAAGTGTAGCCACTGTAAGGTGTTTGGGCATATAAACAGTAATTGTGGTGTGGAGACTATGACTGAAAGTAATGGCAATAAAGGAAATGATACAGAGTTAGGTGTTGCAGAGAATAGGAATGGGGAAGAGAATGAGGATGGGTTCATAAGGGCACACAATAGGGTGAGGAATAGAGACAAAGCTGTGAACAGTAATGTGAATAATGGACATCAGGGTGGAGCTAATAATAGAATGAATAAGGGACACAAAAATCCAAAGAACATATTGGAATTTAAGCCAGTTGAGAGGCAAGCTAATGAAAGGACTGAGAAAGCTAAAGGTGATGCTAGTAATGGAAACAAGAGTAGCAGCGAAAACCAAGCTATGCAGAATGACAAGAGAACAACTAATAAGAGTACAAAGAGCCCTTGGAAAGTTACGCAAGAGAAAGTGGAGAATATAAAGAAGACTGCTAATAAGTTTGCTATATTTGAAGAATTTGAAGACTCTGATATACCTGAAGTACAAGAAAAAACTGAGAAAGAAATTGTTGAAAAGTATGTGAATCTCCAAAGGCAGCCTTCTAAGGAAGAATCTAAAAAGTGGAACAACGAAATGCATAAAATGTTTAAAGACTTATGGGAATTGAAATGGGCCAAGGAAATTGGTGATACTGAAGATGTGTATGAAGAAAGCTCAGGGATTTCTAAAAGTATGGCTGAGAATGAGCTAAATGGAAAGGCTTTTGATCTGCTGAATAGGGATCAAAATGTTGGTATTGGTACTCAATGAAAGACATGAATACTGAATTAAGAGTTGCCACTTGGAATGTCGAGTAATGTGTAACAAGGATAAGCAAAAGAGGTTAAAAGTTCATTATTGCTGAGAAATTGAGCATATGTGCTGTGGTGGAAACCCATATCAAGGAACACCGATAACAAGGATATGTGATCTTGTATATGGAAGATGGAATTGGATCTCTAACATGATGAAGAGTAGAAGAGGTGTAGAATTATAATTGGATGGAATCCTGAGGATGTTAACATTATGGAGCTTCATTCTAGCAGTCAAGCCATGCTATGCATTGTGGAAACTGTAAGCACTCGCACTAAATTTTTTTGTTGTTTCATATATGCAGCAAATTTTGGCAAGGACAGAAGACAAATTTGGAAAGAATTGAATATGTATAAAGGCATTATTGGCTCTGATCCATGGGTTTTGATTGGAGACTAGAATGTGAGCTTGAATGTTGAGGACCATTCAGAAGGTGGTTCTTGTAAAACAAATGACATGTTGGAGTTTCAGGAATGCATAGACCAGGTGGAGATTGAAGATCTTAATAGCACAGGAATCCATTTCACTTGGGTGCAAAGCAGACTGAATCCAAGTAATGGGATCCTCAAAAAGGTTGACAGAGTTATGGGCAACACAAGCTTTATTGGGGCTTTTCCTAATTCATATGCAGTTTTTCTCCCCCACTTAACTTCTGATCATAGCCCATCATTACTTATTATCCCTAAAGTGTTGAAAAGGAAGTCTAAAGCATTCAGATTTGCCAACTTTATAGCTGATAAACCTGATTTTGAAGACATTGTTAGTAAAAAATGGGGAATTCATACTCAAGGTTGCAAGATGTTTAAGCTGGTTAGGAAGTTGAAAGCAATGAAATTTCGTATGAAGACTTTAAGTTGGAAGAATGGTAACCTCTTTAAAAGGGTGGCTATGTGGAAAGAAAAGTTGAAATTGATTCAGGGCAGAGTGGACAAAGAACCTCATAACACTGTATTAAAAAGGGAAGAAGCTGCTACCTTAAAAGAGTATAACATTGTTGTTCAAGAGGAAGAGAATTTTTTTTTCAACAAGCTAAAATTGATTGGATGAGTGATGGAGATAGAAATAGTAAATTTTTTCATAGTGTGGTCAAAGGAAGGACTCACAGAAATAGAGTTGATATGATATATGATGAGGATGGGAACATGTTTGAGGAAAGCAATGTTCCTGCACAGTTTGTTAGACGCTTTAAAAACTTCTTGGGTAAGGAAGTGCATGTGCAGAGTTTTAATAACAGTTCAATCATGTTCACTAACACAGTCAGCAATGAAGATGTTGTGTATATGACTAGAGATGTATGTGATGAGGAGATCAAACTTCCATTATTTGATATTGATGATAATAAGGCCCCTGGCCCAGATGGGTACACAAGGAAGTTTTTCAAAAAAGCTTACGGCACTGTTGGAAGGGATGTTAGTGATGCAGTCAAGGAATTTTTCAATAATGGAAGAATGTTGGGGGAGATCAATGCTACTCTCATTACTCTTGTTCCAAAGATTAGTACACCTCTTAAAGTTTCTGATTACATACCCATAGCCTGTTGTAATGTCATTTACAAGATTATTAGTAAAATCATTACTAATAGGATGAATAAGACATTATGCAAACTGATTAGTCCTTGTCAGAGCGCTTTTATACCTGGAAGACAGATTACTGACATTTTGATCACTCAAGAGCTGTTAAGGGATTACAATTGGAAGAATGGGGCTAAGAGAGTGGCTATGAAGGTTGACATACAAAAAGCGTATGATACTGTCAATTGGGACTTCCTTGAAAATACATTAGTGTCATTTGATTTTCCTCAAAGTATGATCACATGGATTATGACCTGTGTGAGAACAATTGCATTTACTATTTGTGTGAATGGTGAGAGGTTTGGGTATTTCAAGGGTGGAATGGGACTGAGACAAGGTGACCCAATGTCCCCTATATATTCACATTAGTAATGGAGGTTTTTAATATAGTAATTCAGAAGCATCTTAATGATAGCAGAAAGTTCAAATATCATTGGGGGTGTAAACAGTTAAAAATATCCCATCTTTGCTTTGCGGATGACCTCCTAGTTCTGTGTCATGGTGATTTGGAATATGTCAAAGTGATTAAAAGTGCAATGGACAAATTTAGTGCCATATCTGGTCTCATCCCAAACTTGGGAAAGAGCACTGTTTTTTTTTTGGCAATGTGAATGACACTACCAAACATCTTATCCTTGACTTGCTGCCCTTCAAGATTGGAAAGCTTCCAGTTACTTATCTGGGAGTACCTTTAATTACAAAGAAAATTGGTGTTAATGATTGCAAAGTCCTCATTGATAGGGTCAAAGCAAGAGTCAATAATTGGAAGAACAAGATGTTGAGTTATGCTGGAAGACTCCAACTAATCTCATCCATTCTTGCCTCAATGAAATTATACTGGGCTTCAGTCTTCATGCTTCCCAAGACAGTGATTAAAGACATTGACAAGCTGCTTAAGGGCTTCCTTTGGTGTAAAGGTGAGTTATCAAAAGGGAAAGCTAAGGTAGCATGGAAATATGTGTGTAAACCTAAGCATGAAGGTGGTTTGGGGATTAAGAATTTGAGTACATGGAATGAAGTTCTGATGACAAAACATCTTTGGATTATAGACTGCAATAAGGAGTCTTTATGGGTGAAATGGATAAATGAACTCAGGTTAAAAGGAAGGAGCATTTGGGAAGTTAAAAGTGATGTGAATGCTAGTAGTGGTTGGAAGCAAATATTGGCCCTAAGAGACAAAATGAAACAACATGTTAAGAAAGAAATTGGAGATGGTAAAGCTACTTTCTTCTGGCATGACAGATGGTGGGAATGGGGAATCATGAGTGAATTAGTTCCAAGTGATGTTTTGGAAGGTACTTATATGGGAGGAAAAGAAAAGATCTATGATATGATTGATAATGGTATGTTGAAACGGCAAAATGAATGAAACAGTAGCAGAGTTGATATTAGTAAAGTTCCAGTTCCAGTGTTGAATAATGACAAAAGTGATAGTACCGTTTAGGTAACTAATGAGGAACAGATTACTAAGTATTCAATTAATAGAGCTTGACAAGATTGGAGACAAAGATATGTCCAAGTCCTTTGGTGTAAGGTTGTTTGGTTTTCACACTACATACCCAAACACTCCTTTATATTCTGGTTTGCTATACTGAGAAGACTTGCATCTCAAGATAGGATTGCTAAATGGTACCCTGGGAGACTATTGCAATGCCCTCTTTGTGATTCATGTCCTGACTCTGTTGAACACTTATTTTTTGAATGCCAATATGCAAGAAGAATTTGGGAGAATATAAACAAAAAGATAAAACAGGACCAAATGACTAATAATTGGGAAGAGATATTTGAGGAAATGATGAATTTGCCCTGTAATAGATCCATAATGAGCATTTTGAGAAGGTTAGTGATTGCAGCCTGCATTTACTACATTTGGAATGAAAGGAACAAAAGAGTGTTTACTAATGCCAAAAGGAGCCATCAAGAGATAATGAAAGATATTACCAACTGTGTTAGACTGAAATTGGCAAGTCTGAGTGTGAAATGGTCTAGACCTGTGGATGAAGTTAGCAAGCAATGGAAAGTCACTATGAATATGAGGAACTTAGAGCTCCTCCTTATGAATGATTGAGGTTCTGTGTGGAGTTGGAATTTGGTTTAAAGCAGATGGCTAGTACATTGGTTCTGAAAACCTCCTCCTAGTTAGTTGTCTTTCCATCATATGTGAGGAATGCAAACTGCATTTTGATTGGGAGTAGTGAACTGGTTCGAGTCAGTAAGAGCCAAAATATAGTTTCCTGCTTTGTGTGTTTGGTTCAGTAAGATCAAATGTGGTGATATGTTGCCTTTTGAGAAGGAACAATGGTGGAGTGCCAGCCTGATGATGCCTGGGCGATTATTCAATCTATCTTGTTTGTGAGGGGGAGTTGAAAAATGAGTCTGGTTGGATAATTACTTAGGAAATGTAGTCAAGGTGGGAAGTGTCCTTCAGTGTCTAGTGCATATGAAGTGAAGCCAACTTGATTGGAAATGTAGCTTCTATGTAAAAAGGCTTAAGGAATTGGAGTTTTTCTCATTGTCTTGATGATGCCCATATACAAGAGCCTCTGTGCTTATGAAGGTGGCAGATTATTAAGCATAGGTAGGGTGTTTGTAATGTGGGAAATGTAGTCAAGCAATGTATTTTCTCCATGGTTGCCTAGTACTAGTGTTCTTGGCTAGTCTAGAAGAATGGGTGTTTGCTACTGTTTCATGGACAAGTAGCAGTTGTATGATGTTTATGTTGTATTCTAGCTATTTGTGTGTTAATGGGACATGTCCATTAATACAAGATTTGCTTCTCTATATGCTCAATGAGCAAAGTTTTATTAATAATATAAGTTCACCCATTTTCACTAAAAAAAACATTTCAAGCTTGTATATTTCTATATGTATTTGAACTTGAACTTAATGAAGCTCCCACTTGATCGAGCTGAAATTATGCAACACAACTTGGCTTTACTCTGATTTTTTCTCGTTATCTACTTGGACATTTGAAAGAGACTTATGATATAGAGTGTGAGGTTGACAATGACTCATTATGTTATATGAAAATAAAAGTTTATCAAATTTATAATTAGGGTTGATTGATTGAATGTTGATTGATTGACTATGAATGCACCTTTTTAGCTTTCCTTGTCATGTGTTCACACATTTTATTTTCACTACACACATATAAATATAATGGGTTAAGATCCTTTAATGTTCACTTCAACATGAGATGTCCTATTGACTAATCAAATGCAAGTTAAATAGATACATATTTTCTTTTAATTAAAACTAGGCGAGTACTGCGCTTAGCGAAATTGCTCCTAGCGACAGACAATTAACGATATGCGATATTGTGGCAAGTGTTTCGTATAACATTAAAATAGAACGTGAAAAGATCAAAATGTAATTGTAAACGGCTGTAACATGTGATAATTCAAGTGTAGCAAAATTCTTAACATGTATCAAACGACATATAAAAATTCTTAACTGAAAAAGAAAAATTTTAATCAATTATGAGATACTAACTAACAAGACATCGTTACTCAATCACGTAAAACTTCTTGATACACGATATTTGAGGCATAGACTCCTCCTTGACCGAACTCTTTGACCGGTTTAACCAATACCTTTGTTGTTCTACGAGATATCCCTCTAGACAATGCCACATAAAGTCGGCCATGCGAGAAAAGCGAGTTGGGCAAATAGACACCCACATTTGGAATTGTTTGCCCCGAGCTTTATTAATAATCATCGCAAAGCTAAGACGCATTGTGGAATTGTGTTCTCTTTAGTTTGAAAGGAACATGTCTTCTTCAAATGGAGCAAGAGGAATTCTTGGCAAGAGCACTTTAACTCCAGTGTTGTCCGGTCAAAGATTCTCATCATTAATGACATTACGATCAAAACGCTTGCATATTAACCTCGTGGCATTACATAATCCATTTTCCGGATCGAGATTCCTTAAAAGAAATATCGGGCATCCAATTTTCAAACGCAAGTAATGAGGAGGAAATATGCTCACGTTGAGCGAGTTTAAGAATTCCAAAGGATAGAAGTTATGGGTGTCGTCTTCTGCTTCATCGAAACTATAGTAAACTTTCTCTTCGCCAGGAAATCTGTCAATTAACATATCATTAATGTTGTCAACATGTTCATTTTTAGTGGATAAAATTACGCTTGAAACTATATCAGTAGGTTAATGAGCGTTGCCGGCGAAGGAAGGAAATACTTCATCGATCAATGCATCCTTTGAGGCAGCATCTTCTGTGTATGGAATCGTCATGTCATCAGGTATACGTACATAGTATTCATCGATGACCTCTTCAGCTCCGTCACCAACCCGTAATAGGAAGTTTGATGTTACACCCAAAACCAATTTTTAAGTATTAAATAATGAGAATGCCATTGAAATAGTTTGGCTAAGACTTTTATGAGTCGGAGACTTGATATGATTGGTTAGTCAACGAAAGTTAAGTTGTAGTCAAACCCGATAGTCAAACTAATTGTCAAAGAATGTGTAATGTGTTATAGAAATATGATACATATACTTAAGGGACTGAATTTTGCAAGTGTTAAATAAGTTATAAAGTTGATTACGCCAAAGTAGAAAGAAACGGACTTGAGGGACCAAAAGTGTCAAGTGGTGACATAACTTTGGTGTGAAGAAAGTTTTAGCTAGAAATCTCCAGGATATTCATAATTCATGATTATCCAGGAGGTGTATATGTGTGTACGGTTTAAAGAGAAAAAGAGAGAAACAAGGTTCTCATCAAAAGACCAATTTGATGAAGGATTAGTGCTCCAATAAAGAAATAAGCTTATATTGATGATCCCTCAAGTAAGTAGTTTTTGATTTTAGTTGAATTGATGGATTATAAATTAGGGTTCATCATATACCTGATTTGGGGAAATGGGTAAATGATAATGTTTAAGCTAATTAAATGGGTTTAAAGATTATAAGGATAATAATGTTGATGTAAAGTGGGTAATTTTATAAGATGGTTATCATATAATCAATATATGATTATATGACGAATTTTAAGTATTAAGAAGTGGGTTAATGGTTGAATAACCATTATTATGGTTATTTGGTTATGTAATCAATTGTTTATGTGATAATGATTATGGATTATGATGTGGAAGGATAATGATAATGATGATGTTATTGGTTTCATTAGCTTGGAATCAAGGTAAGTAAACCAGTTATAAGATGATGTTATATTGAGTTCATCATATTATGTGTTATGTATCATGTGTTAAGGTTATGAATGTATGTGCTTATGTGAAAGTGTGTTAAAGACTAGTTTGGCATAACTATTCATGCAGAGTTAGATGTATGTTGATGGTTTGACCTATAAGGCATGTTGTTGCGTAAGTGATATAAGGTATGTGTTAATGTTTAATGTTGTAAATGAGTGATGGATTATGATGCGTAATATGTGAATGGTTATAATTTTATGTTATGATAATTTTACTTACTAAGCCTTGTGCTTACGATTTTAAGATGTCAATGTTTTGTAGGTGCTTATGCTAAGCCAGTAAGGTTTGTTCTAAGGCCTAAGGATGATTAATGCGGAAGATTAAAAGTATGGTAAGAAAGTAAGAGCTTATGTAAATACCGAGCTCAAAGTTAAAGTTGAACCCCCGATGGTCTTTGATGGTTTGTAAATGTGTTATCTAATGTCAATGTCTATGTTAAAGCTTGTTTAAGTATTGTGGTTGTCAAGGTTAAGCATGTCAAGTCGATTGTTATAGTTTTGTGTGATAGAGTATGCAAACGGGTCAAAACGGGTGTTTGGTAAAACACCCGTCAATTTGCAAAGCTTGTTTTCGAGGGTCGTTATGACCAAGTTTATATATAAAAATAAAGTTTATGATGTGCTAATGATTTTTGGAAGTTTTCATGTGTTGTCGTGTTCGGAAAGTTAGTTTTCCGGAAATTGTGCAAAAGTTCTTCCCTGATCATAGATCTTAAGATCTATGCTCATCCCAGAAATTTTAGTTTAAAAGTTTCTTCCCTGAGCATAGATCTTAAGATCTATGCTCAGACCAGAAAGTTGGTTTCAAAGAGTTCTTCCCTGAGCATAGATCTTAAGATCTATGCTTATACCAGAATTTTTATAAAGGGTTTTCAGATTTGGTCATCATCGAAAATCACATCTTTTAAACCATAAGTCATCACGATCGTGCCACCCGTCGTTATAAAGGTATTGAGTATAGTTTCATTTAAAAATACTTTAAAGGGGCTAGTTAGTAATACATTTTATCGCTTTATTAAAGAGTAATGGAAGGTTCGTTATAGTCATGTCGCTTCCACGAAAAGTTTTTAAATTTTTAGTCAAATCGGACAACGGGCGTAACATTTGAAAACCATGGGTCTCTCCGTGCCTTTATGTTGATGGTTAACCGCATTTTCGAATTCTAAACCAAGAGGTGACATCCTTAGACTCGAATCTACAATATGTGCTCGTGTTCCACGCCTTATAACCGTAACACCTGCCTAAAATCCTCCTAAAACCATTACCTTGCCGAATGGAAGTTTGACCCAGAATGTCTTGCATAGTTCGATTAACCGCCTCCACACCTTGCCTTTTAGCCATTGATGCTTCATCCCATTATCAACTTGGCTTAGCAAAGTAGCTTAGCACGGCCACTTTGTTTTTGATTGCATACCGAGTTTGTATTAAGATTGATGGGATCTTAAATCGAGAGTGAGCGCTTCTTCCCTATCATGTTATTTTCCGCAACCCGGACGAAACGGTGGCAAGTGCAATAAGACCACGAGCGAAATAAAGGCAAGCAAAGCTTTATAGAATAATCTTTTACCGCCTCTAGGGCCATCAATAAAAACATGCCGGATAATCACCATCAACATGTCTCATGATGGTATCATATGCGCTTTTGATCATTGTTGAGAGGATGTCGGCAGTATATCTTCATCTTGTACAACTATCGAACACTTCTCTTGTAACTCACGGCAACCAAATGATTCTAAACTTACATCTACGGTAACGTTTGGAAGGCCAAAGTCACTAAGACTCTTACCCATAGATTGTAGAATTAATGATATGTCCGTTAGAACCATATTTTGAACCCGCTCAACACTTGCACAATTTGGTGTAGTCTTCTAAAAGTGATTCGTAATGGTCATTACATAACTTTCGAACATCTCCTGGCTAAAAAAAGATTAGAATACCCGCGCCTGGTGGCAGCGGTGTATAGTTTTCGACAAAATGTTGCGGCATCGACGTATAGTTTTCGACAAAATACGGCTAGTGGCAGTGTTGATTTGTGTGTTTTTTCCTATGTTGCGTATATATGTATCGTTTAAAGATAACAATCGCACCCTCATGTTGACTATCGATGTTTCTAGTTTGGTTTTGTGATTATTAGCAAGGACTCACACATAATGGCGTTGCTAAACTGTTTTTGACATTTCTTTTTTCTTGTTGAGAAGGTCTTTGTCTTTCGGTTGTAATTTCCGTTTAAAAAGCACAGTGGTGGTTAAAGAGGGTGTTTGTTTCGGCTTATATGTGGGCTTATGAGCTTATTTGATTACGGCTTATATAACATAATCCCTAATTTTCCGGATTATTTTGAGAATTGGGCTTATATAAGTTTCTTACTACATGTCATCTCCTTTTAATACAACTATAAAACAAACTATTTGACACATCACTTATACATTTTCTCACTCTAAATCTTCACTTTTAATTTTTACACTTGACATCATCTTATTCTTAGACATACTTTTAGGCATAAAATCATTTTCCTTTGACAAATTATGTACGCGTCGATGTGGCCTTGTTCACTTTTCAAATTTCAAAAGTTTCAAAAGTTTTGAAACTAAAAAAAAAAAAAAAAAGCAAACCCTCAAAGGTGACAAAACAACCTCAAATACTACCATTGTCATTTCCATGTCTAAATTAAATTCAAGACCATTCAAGATTTCGATTCACATAAAAAACATTGTTGTTCGTGCGTTTGGTCTAGAAACAACCAACATCTAACAAATAATCTTAGATCCAAAACCCTCAAACCACAAATAACCAACAAATTCAATATTCGGTGACAACAAAGAAGGGTTTATGTGTGTTTTGTTTCGAAGAGAGAATATGTGTGATGGCCACGGTTTTAGAGAGAAAGAAGAAAAGGATAGCGGTGAAGAGTAACCCCTTTAGGGTTTGTGTTGGTTTATATAAAGTTGCCACCGTGTAAGGGTTTGGGTGTTGCCGAACTCTATGCAACTTCTTTGTTAAGCTTTACAAAGTCTTATTTCAAGTAGTAGAGATTACATAAATAAAATTTGATTTTTCAATGTTTCCTGAATTAGTTTGCACCTTTCATTACTTTTTGCAAGGTTTGATACTTTGAATACTTTCCAAACGCCATACTTAATTTCAAACGCATGTAGTTTAGATAAGGTTTTGTCCAACAATCTTCCAACAATCGTCATTGAATACTGTGGAAAACTAGAAGGGACGGGGTGAATAATTTTACCAATTTAAAACTTCCTTTTAAATATTTAGATTGACTTATGTCAATCTATTTAGAAGTGGTGTTGGATGTTGATAAACAAACATATAGAAGTATGTAATGAAAGATAAGAGTAAGAAGCACAAAACCACAACGCGAGTATTTATAGTGGTTTGGCTACAAGGACACCTTCCTTGCCCTACTCCACTCCCGAGTCACCTACTCGAGAGTTCGTAATCACTACACCAACTCCTTATGGCGGAGAAGCCTTCACAACGTCGCCTACCCTTTTTCCGGTGCTAGGCTAACCACCGGTTCTTTCACCCAAGGTGAACCACAACTACACAATGTCGCCTACCCTTTATCGTGTACTAGGCTAAGTACCTAGTTCTTTCACACCAAGGTGAACCACACCTACACAACGTCGCCTACCCTTTATTAGGTACTAGGCTAAGCACCTAGTTCCATTGCAATGGAGGAACTACTACCCAACACTACACCAACGACTAATCCCAAAGGAGATCAACTCCTTTTTACAACATTATCAAGGATATCAATATCCTTGGATCTAGTACTAATCTATTTTGTACATCGAAACACACCATATCGAATGTACATCTAAGACACCTTTCACTAATGCCTTTAACTAGATCTTCAAGACACCCTTCACTAATGTCTTGTGTCTTGACTTCTAGGCACCCTTCACTAATGCCTATAATACGGACGATCGACACCTTTCACTAATGTCTTCGTCTTGAAACTTGAGACTCCTTTCACTAATGTCTTCAACACTACACTTCTTAGAAGAAGAAATTGATAAGGTTTTAAAGGTACCATTTTGAGGGTCGTTTAAGTCCTTATTTGATCACTTTGTATCCGTTATTGCTTAATATCGTTCCTTTTCACTTTTAGGTCTCTTGAAGGCAAAATCTTTGGAATGGCACTTATTTGACGAAAAGGCGAATATATGAAGAAAATGGCCAAAGTCGAATCGAGACACTCAAAGTCACGAAAATGTAAGGCGGCGGCGACGGTGTTAATTACGGCGCGTCGGAGGATTTTTGTGACTCGGTAGCCAAATTGCTTTTTACACTTGACGGCGTCGAAAAGCGACGCGCCACAACCACAAGGTGACGCCACACAAGTCGATCAAGACTATCACAACATGCTGCCAAGTAGTTGATATTGTTTTGGCCATAACTTTTGCATACGAACTCGGATTTAGGTGGTTCAAAAGCCCACGCGACCGAACGAGAAAATCTACAATTTGTTGAAAAAATGGTCGTGACGCCGTCACTCTATAAGTGTGACGCCGTCACTCTTTGCCGACAGAAAATCGCCTATAAATATAACATTATAACTTCACTTTTTGTAAGCCCTAAACCCTAAGTCCGATTCCGTGGTTTAGGTAGGTGTTTTTCCAACAACTTAAAGGGTTTCAAACACTCTAGAAACATCGTGTAATGGTTTGTTTGTTAATCCAATCCTATGGTATGTCTTCAATTATCACAATTGTTGCTTGCTCTTCATTAATTATGCTTGGCTAATTCACCTTGTGTTTGCTTATGATTGTATGAAACTTGTATATAATTAATTAGATCTTATTGATTTCTTAGTGATGCTTGTGTCTATCTTCATCATTAGGGGTGTGACAATTTCAATGAGTCTAATTGGTTTAGTTTATAATTCTTGCACCCTACTGCTCTTGTTTGATTGGTTGTCTCTTATCTTAATTGTAATTAACTTAGGAGTGCGACTAGGCTATCGTTGTGTTTAATACTTGATAAATCTTTGATAGTTTATGAATGACTTGGTGGATTTCGTTTACTAAACCAAAGATAACCTTAAAGTTAGTTTATGAATGACTTAGTGGATTTTGTTTACTACACTTAAAGGTGACTTCAAAGAGTTAGGAATGCACACCCACGACCTTAGAAAACACAACGCGTTAAGAATAAGGACGTGACAATTCAACCATCAATAGGACGTGACAATTCAAGAGGGTAGAATTAGATAGCTAGCAAGGAGTAATACATCATAAGTAGATACGCTTCACGCATGGTAGACCTCTAATTTAGTTAGTACCTTTTGGGATAGTTGACTAGCAACTAATTCCACCCTCCCTCCAAAACCGAGATTCATAAAATATAAAAATACAAAAATAATCATCCCTCATCTTTAGACTTAAATCGACATATACTTTAGCCTAACGACACTATTCCCCTAGAGAACGATATCAATACCCGTGGCTTACCCCTAATACTACACTACAACGATTAGGTTCACTGCCTAGGGTGTTGAAAAACTTGCTTGACGAAAAGGAAGTTCCTTTGACCCTGAACGACGCGTGTAGCGTTATCAGAAATGAATCATCAACAAGAAGACTTCAGTAGTCTTGATGATGAGGAAGCATGGCAACTCATGGACTTGAGCTTGCTTGACTTCAAAGGTGGTGATCTCGCCTTTAAGAGGAACCTAGAGAATCACACAAAACAAAACTACAAACATATATATCTTGGATTTGGGGTTAGTAAGTTTTAACTCGGGAGAAAGTATGTTAGAAAGGGTAAGGAACAATGAAGAAATGGCTCATTATTTATAGAAGAAAAATCTCGTTCCCGGATCCCACGGATCCCTCCCACAAAGGATCCGTCTAGCGTAAAGCTAGGGATCCGTGGACGCCCTCTTTACCCATGGGTATTTTGGTTATGGGTCATGGGTCATGGGTCATGGGTCATGGGTTGATCGATAGGTCTTTAGCTAGATACAATGTATCTCTTTAGTGCAATGCACATAGTCACATGGGTATGGGTCAATACCATGGGTTATGGATATTATCCAAATATGATATAAGCATGATGTCATGCAATGGGTTATGGATCAAGCTCCATGGGTCATGGGCTTTGGGTTGTACCCAACTACATTCAATGCATTTGGTCAATGGGTTATGATACTTAAGTTTCTACCCATTTATATTACCCAATATACTACATACTAGTTATATGTATATTTTACCCAAATATGTAAACACTAGTTGTTGTACATATGTAATATTAAATCATAAAATCACTTATACTTGTTTTAGTGTTTTATGTGAAAATGTGAATATGTTAGAAACTATTAGTTCAAACCATTTACGATATTATCTGTTTCGTTAAAATGATTTTACGTTTGTTATCGACAAAACATTAGAAGATCGTAAAATATAAATAAACGTTTTCGGCTTATTTGTATTAACAATCTCCCTTTTTGTTGATGACAAAACTTAAAATTATTTTAAGGAAAAGCTAAAATTGTAAAAGTTTGAATTTGTAGTTTTACTTTCTTCTCCCTTTTGTCGAAACAAAAGAGCTTCAAGGAAAACTAACGCAATGTTTTAAGAAAACATGTGAAAATAGAAAAGAAAGAATAATTAGGGAGCAAGTAACGGGAAATGATCTCGTCTTAACTCCCCCTTGACGAGTCCATCCATATGTAAGGGCGTCAAGAAAGTAATACTAAGCTAGTTTGTTTGCAACTAAGTTTGCAAAAGATTTCGTCTATGTGACGAATGTGCTCCCCCTTGATGATTGCAATTTTGTAAAGGGATGTCATGAAATGTAATCTTAATATTGCAAGTAATTTGCAATGTATTGCTTTGACACAAAGCTCCCCCTAGAAATAAGTACCATGTATTTTCATTTAATAAAACTAGAGATATGATATACATGACTCTAAAAACTAAGAAAATGATCGATACATGACTTGGAATTACTAGACTTATCTAAGTAACACTTGAAACTAGGACACCACTAAAATCCTCTAGCTCAAGTTTGTTTAGGTTTAATCTCGTCGAAACGTTCGAGGCGGTGATAGAACATGAAACGTTGGTCTTCTCGTACTTCATATATCAAACTTTCAACATGTTGACAATGATAACAATCTTTGTCATAGTTAGGTAGTGGTGGTGGAAGAAATGAAATTGCTTGATGCTAAGGATCAAGTGAAGCGGCTTGGAGCCTCAAACGACGGAGGGATTGGTGGAGGCGCATTTGAGAATGGCTCGACCAAGAATGATGGTGGTGGTAGAGAAGTGTCAACTTTCATATGGTCGGTGGTTGACTTTGATGATTTCTCATAATCCAAATGGGATTATATGATGGAAACGGCGAAAAGGAAGCGGAGCTAATGTTGACTCAACACCTTGATTTTGTACCATTATTCCTCCTAATGAGGAGAATGTTCTTTGGTGGAGGAGGATGAGAAGGCCTAGGAGGCAAATCCTCTAAATTGTAGAGGTGTGGTGATGATAATGGAGTTGTAAACGAGATAGCTCTAGGAACCAATGGTGATGGTTTAGTGGAGATGATATTGTTTGGCCTAGGAGGTATGGTGGTGTTTGGCATAGGTAGTTTTGTGGGTACTATCCTTTTAGGAATTGGTTTGATTGGTTGAGAAGAAATCCTTGCATTTGATGGCTTAACCGAGATGATTCGGTTGAAGAAATTTCGTGTACAACACGAGCAATTTTCTTGGGTGGTTCTTTGGTGGATAATTTGCTACTTGGAGTTTTCCTCATGATGAGATGATTTCAAGTGGTTTGCAAAAGGTTTCTAAGTGCTGAAAATGAGGATGAAGATGGTGATTTTGGAAGTCCTAACAATGTGGTTTATAAAGCAAGAATTTGGCAAGTGCATTCAAGACTTAAGCCACTAAAATTCATTGGAATGTGATGATTAACATGCACAAGAGTCAACTTCAGAGTTGTACTGATCAAGGAACTCATTTAAAATGAGATGGAGTGTTTAAGTTAGAAAGATGAGCTTGAAATGATTGTTTTGGCTAGAGTTTGACATAATCATCACCCGGATCCCACGGTTCCCTCCTTTGAGGGATCCGTCTAGGCTAATCCTAGGGATCCGCTCTCACAGATATGAAAGGATATAAATGATGTTTCTAATGTCTAAGATCTATACCATCTTGAGTGTTTCAGTCCTCCAAAGTGTCTTAAATGAAGGGGTGCTTAAGTACTTGAGGGTAATGAGTGATGTAGCTAATGATTGCCTTTTATGGAAGAGATTGGAACTATCATGAGTACCAATGGAAGAACAAAGATGACACTAAAGATTTTAAGAGTGTCAAGTGGAGCTAAATGATCCTAGAGATCATATAGTGAAATGTTTTGGAGAATATCCTAAAGGCTTTAAGATGGAAAAACTAGAATTTGATCAATTTCGACCAATTTTGAGGTAAGGATGATTATGATCAATTAAGCAATAATTGAAAGATTTCCAAGGCTATATGTGAGGGATCATGTGAAAAATGATGTGTGAGTTTAGGATAAGTGCACGAAATATTTGAAAAATTGTTTAGCGCAACACTTTCCTTCCTTTAGAGAGCGGGTTGCTATCTGAAATAATAGCAAGCCATTGTTTAAGCACGGGTTACAGTCAGAAGTAACTGCAAGCCATATTTAGAGACATGTTTTGAAAAGAATATTTACACCTCCTGCTCGAACTTCATCTATGGTCCCGTGCCATTATTGAATGACATTTCTAAGACCGTAGATGTTATCGATACCAGAAGACATGTCTTGAGAAAAACATATTTTTGGTATTTTTAAATATTATGATTTTTATGGGTTTTTGAAGATTTTATATTTTTCTATTTTGATTTTGCTGGTTTTATATTTTTGTATTTGGTTTTTATGAAAAATATATACAAAGATAGAGTAGATGATATAGATTTAAGAAGATGATGATACGAGTACCAAGATAAGGGTATCGAGCAGCCCCGTTGTAGAAGATAGAAGTCATCAACTCTTAAACATTCACCACCAAAGCTTCGTGGCTCTTGAATCAAAGAAAGAAATTGAACCATCTGAAAGTGAGACTTTGGCAGCTTCCCCCCAAACCGAAAAACCTTTAGCAGAGCAGATTCGAAGCTCTATTTCAAGCTTGCCTTAGCCAGGTGTACGAAGAAGCACACCATAATCATAAATCCCGCTGCTCCATTTAAGAACGATAATCGAGGTTCTCCGTTCGGGGTTAAATCATCCAATAGAAGAACAACAATGTTTCATCCCACACTTAAATAATCTTCTCAAATTCCTTTTTCACTGAAGTCTGAAGCAATCCATTCCAAAAGGTGTCAAGAGAACAATTCCCCCAAGTAGTTGAATTGATGCAGTCAGTCTCTTTGTATAATGCTCAAGAACTCTCCCGAATACACATTATGAGGGTAATGAAGAACACCTCCCCAATGTTCACATCTTTCGTCCCTGATGATAGTGTATGAAGCTCAAGAACCCGAGTACACCAATATCCAAGAGCTCTCCGAATACACATCATGAGGGAATGAAAACACCTCCCATGTTCACATTTTTCTTCCCGATGATCGTGTATGAAGCTCAAGTATCCGGTATACTCGATAACGCTACACGCGTCGTTCGGGTCAAGGAAACTTCATTTTCTTCGAGCAAGTTTTATAACACCCTAGGCGGTGAACCTAATCGTTGTAGTGTAGTAATTAGGGTAAGCCACGGGTATTGATATCGCTCTCTAGGGAATAGGAATGCTAGTGAGAAGTTACTACGCTAAGGTTAAGGTTGAGGAAGATTATTTTTTATTTTTATGTTTTATGAAATGGAAAGGTACGAATCTCGGTATTGGATTTGGGGGTTGGTATTTCTACCGATTACTCTACTATTATCTAATTATCTAAACTAAGGTTGTGGAGTCTATGTCTAATTAATGTGTGCTCGTATGATAGTTTAAAGATGTGTTTACTTAGGTTATACTACTCCTTAATTATCTCCTATTGATGGTTGAGTTGTCACGTCCTTATTCTTAGTTGCGTTGTGTGTCTAAAGTTGTAGGGTATGCGTTTCTCCCAACTCTTTGAACTTACCAAAGGGTCTCGTCTACAAAACCCACTAGGGATGATAAACTCTTACTCTAAGGCACTCTTTGGATAATTTAGCCTACAACTACTCGTGTAATCATATTCTAAGGTTCACAAAGATGAATCAAGCATTAAGTAAACAACGAATGACCTATCGCATTACTAGATCATTGATCAACTAAGATAAGAAACAACCAATCAATATTCAATAATTAAGTTTCATACTTCCTAAGCAAACACACAAATAAATTAGCGGGACATGGAGAACATGCAAGCATACACACAATAATCAAAGACATAATTGAATTGATGAAGTAAATACTTATCTTGATGTAAGATAGGGTTTAAAACCCTAAAATATTGTACAAGACACCTTAGGTTCGGTTTAGGTTTTCACCCAAAAGACTCTCTAAAACCGAAAAATTCGGATTCTATATATAAGATTACATATGCGACGGCGCCATCGTATGTTTCAGGACGCCGTGTGTCGTCGCCATTAGGGTTTCGCCTTGGCCACGTTAACCTTTCGACGACGCCACCTTATATCCGTGACGCCGTCCTCTTCGACTTTCCGACGTCGTCTGGTTGCATCTAGGCCGCCCGAGTAGCAACGACCTACTCTTTTAAAGCCCGACGTCGTCACTTGAAAATAGGGTATTTGGCTCACCGTATCGTCACAAAAATCCTCCGACGGCGCCGCAATCAACACCGACGCCGTCGCCTTACTTTCAGCACTTTGAGTGCCTCGATTCGACTTTGGCCATTTTCTTCATATATTCGCGCTTTTCGTCCAAATAAGTGCCATTCCAAAGATTTTGCCTTCAAGAGACCTAAAAGTGAAAAGGAACGATATTAAGCAATAACGGATACAAAAGTGATCAAATAAGGACTTAAATGACCCTCAAATGGTACCTTTAAAACCTTATCAAATATCCCTACACTTGTTATTTGCTTGTCCTCAAGCAAATGTGCTTTTAGCCAATTAATTTATAAGTTAGGGGTCATGAAGCATTAATTCAAAACGGTCCACAACACATATAAGCCCATAAAAGTCATAACAAGCACGGAATTACATACTAGCACCTCACATGGGGTGTTTGGATACTCACATCTCTCTTGGGTGTATATGAAATATAACAAATTGAAATGGAAGATAAACACTCATTAACCGTCCTAGTACATAGATTACCATAGGCTTGAGAATAGATCAAACCTCCATCGCTTTGGCGTAAGCACCTAGGAAAGACTATCAAAGAGGTCTTTTAGAGGGTTGTAATGTTAGCTTACTGTAGGGAAAGTTCATCCACACTCATATCATTGTCTTTTAAGCATTTAACACAGGTAGGTCACCCAAATTTATTATGCCTTTGCATATTTATTGACCCATGTTTATTAATGCATTTATGAATTTTCCAGCATTTATAATTCATTTGAATGCTATGTTTTCATGTTATATTGGCTCTCACAGTGTTTCTGTTATTTTATTTTATTTTTATTTTATTTTTTTTTATTTTTTAAAAGGGAAAAAAAAGTAGTTTCAAAAGAGAATTAACCAAAAAAAAAAAAAAAAAAAAAAAAAAACTAATATTAGCTGTTTGTCTACATATATAAGTATAATATATACTATTACTATCTTCGAAATAACTTACTTTGATATGGACAATCACGCAAGCAAAACCAAAGTTCCTTTTGGTGGCGAAAATTTTGTATGCACCCCATATGAAAATAATGAACATAAGGTTTCGTTAAGTCCTGTAAGAGAAAAAAAAACAGATAACCCGTTCACTATATCTGATATGCAACAACTGTTATGTGACCAACAAAAATGGTACCACCTCTATTATGAGTGCCTGAATAAAAACCAAAACGAAAGTATAAATAGTGGTACATACCGGCCTGGTGATACAAACGCACACAAAAGAGTGTCATACAATGATGGTATTATTAGCTACCAACATCAATTCTCAAACAGCAGCCCTGCGTCCAGCACAGTAGCGCACATACCATCACCTTTGTCAGCAGAGGACAAAAATCATTTTCCTGTAAAAGAACAACAAAAGACACACCTATTTTATCACCAACATACAAATGCTAAAGAAACAGATTTGGCTTCGCACACTAAAAATATCCCAAAGAAAAGATTTGCAACTTCACCGTTAGAGACTACACGTGGAAAAAGGAAATGCCAAGAACCAAACACGCACACTGTTATACAAACTTCCACTGTGCAGCATACCAACAGTCCGACTCATTCAGATAAAGGTAATCATGTAAAAAAAAAAAAATTTTCCATACGAATAGCTTAGTTACTAATATCATATGCAACTAACCTTCTTCATTCCAACTATTATGTCAGGATGCTCAGGTGCAACTTTGGCAAAAAACAAAGGTTGTTGTTCAGATGAAACAGATATGGGTTTACGCATTAAAAAAAATTCAAAGAAAAGATCTGCAATTTCACCATTAGAGACTACACGTGGAAAAAGGAAACGCCAACAGCCAACCACGGGTGTTGTTATACAAAACTCCAGTGTCCAGCATGCTAACAGTTCCACTAATTCAGATAAAGGTAATCATAAAAAAAGTTACCAGACAAATAGCTATTGAAAGTGAATGAAAATTATTAGATACTAACCTCTAAATGTACAAATGGTCAACACGCAGATGCAGCCTTGCACAGTGTCACAGAATCAAAGAAAAGGGATGCAGATGTTAACTTGAAGAATCCATATGAAAAAATATGGTGCCATCAACAGTCTTTTAATGCTACCAACACATTTCCCATTCAACATGGTCATCATACTTCAGCTAATACAACTAAAAGTGAGTATAAAAATTGTAATAGACATGCCAGTAACGAAAGTGGCAATAATACCATATGTTGCTTACTATTTTCATTCTTTACTTATTTACATATTTCTATATTTTGGTTTGGCAGGTACATTGGTACATCCCTTCATAAATACAGATACAGATGTCACATATAACAGTACATACAACCTTCATTCAGAATCGACTGTAACAGGTAACTTATTAGTCATAAACATTTTAGCCAACACAAGCATTGGCATTTACTAATTATGTGAAACCAAAAAAAAATTCAATGATGACAGCCAAATTAACATCTGCAGAAAATATAACACAAAAAAGAACACGACGGCAAAAACAAGATCGGGAATCTAACAGATCTAATAAATCCACTTATACAACATCCAAACATGGTACAGGTAAATTCAATTTCCATGTGTTTTTCAACTTTTTGGTTTTCAGTTATTGATACCGATTATCTCACAGATACATCATCTTCATACATTGATCTCGGAGACTGTGATTGGAGATGTGAACATTGCGGTGCAGCATTTTGGTACAACGAAAGACTCAAGAGTGGTTCCGCACAAGCCTTGCCTAAATATAACCGATGTTGCGGAGGTGGAAAAATACAACTTCAAGAAGAGCTACGGCCACCGGAAATTGTACAGCAACTATTCATGGACAAACACTTCTTGGAAAACATTAGAGCTTATAATCAGATGTTCAGCATGACATCCTTTGGTGCGCAGGTGGATGACACCATTAACCAAGGTAGGGGGCCTTACGTTTTCAAGATCTCTGGTCAAATTCACCATTGGATAGGATCGCTATGTCCACCAGATGACAAAGACCCAAGATTTTTGCAGCTATACATATATGACACACAAAATGAAATTGAAAACCGGATAAAATCCTTTGGTGATCAAAATTCAGGGAGACTTAAACCACAAATTGTTCAAACATTGATACATGTTCTTGATGAACATAACGAGTTGGTCAGGCTATTTAGAGCTGCAAGAGATATTTGTGGGAATCAAAACTTGGCTGATTTTAAAATTGTGCTCTACAATGTGGCTGGTGCGCGTGAATACCAACTTCCAACTTCAAACATGGTTGGTGGCATACTGTTTGAAAGTGGCCCTAATTGTGTCTCTGATTACGATGTCATTGTGCAAAAAAAAAGTGAACATCCACAAAGAATAAACAAACTTCATTCATCTTACATGTCACTACAATTCCCTCTGCTCTTTATCTACGGTCAGTCAGGTTTTAATACGAAAATGACTCTCAAGTCAACAACTGGAGATAAATGTGGAAAGAAGCTATCAATGAACATGTACTATATGTATCAGATTCATGAACGGCCCCCGAATATGGTTTACTGTTTAAAGGCGGCAGACTATTCCAACAATCGTCGTCTCTGTGTACTGCGCATTGGAGCAAGACCGTCTCGACTTCATAAGAGCTAAGCAAAGTACCATTCGCAGTGAATATCTAGCAGGTATCTATGACGCTATTTCCAGGGGAGACCATTGTGGTTCTGAAATAGGAAAAAAGATTATTCTGCCTTCAAGTTTTACTGGTGGTCCAAGATACATGTACAGCCACTACTTGGACGCTCTTGCAATCTGTAGAGTCCTTGGGAATCCACAGTTTTTCATAACTTTTACATGTAACGTGAACTGGCCAGAAATTCATAGGCATATGAGAAGGTATCCACAATTGACAACTGCAGATAGAGCTGACATTGTGGTGCGTGTTTTCGAGCAAAAAGTTAAACAGTTTGTAAACATACTTAAAGACGACAACATATTTGGCCGCGTAAAAGGATGTAATAATAGATTCTGTGCATACTATTTTTATATTACTCTATTTTATAACCCACACCCTTCATTAGTACATTTAAACAACAAATAAATTAATATAAGTTAAAAAAAAAAATGACATCAATTTATTTATGTATTGTCTAAAAACTGACATATATCTTATCTTACAGTTCTCTACACAATTGAGTTCCAGAAACGCGGCCTTCCTCACTGTCATACATTGTTATGGTTAGATTCTGCCGACAAAATACAATCAGCTGAAGATATTGACAAGTTTATTTCAGCAGAATTACCAGACAGGGTAACTGACCCAGAAGCTTACAAAGTTGTTTCAGACATGATGGTTCACGGTCCTTGCGGCGCTGCTAACACAAAATCACCATGCATGCAAGACGGAAGCTGTAGTAAGAATTTTCCAAAAAAATACAACGACAAAACTTTCTTTGATGACAACGGTCATGTACATTACCGCCGACGGAAAACTCACGCTTACGCTACAAGAGGAAATATACGTTTAGACAACAGCTATGTTGTGCCCTATAACCGTTCACTTTGTCTGAAACTAAACGCTCACATAAATGTCGAATATTGTGGATGGAGTATGCTTATAAAATATTTGTTCAAATACATTTCCAAAGGTGCTGATCGGATTGCTGCACGAATTGTGAAGCCTCTTGGTGAAACTACGACATCAAAAAACAACCCAACCATACAGATAGATGAGATAAAGAACTTTATAGACGGTCGTTTCATATGTCCGTATGAGGCATGCTGGAGGATACTAAATTTTCCAATCCATCACAGAGAGCCAGCAGTACAGATTCTAGCCGTACATTTACAAGATATGCAACAAATAAGATTTGGAGAAAAAGAACGTTTGTCAACTATTATTGGCGATGATAAAAGAAAATTAACAACACTCACAGAATGGTTCACATTCAACAAGCTATATGGAGATGGGCACCATTTAACATACTTAGACTTTCCTAAAGAATTCATTTGGTATGACCATTTGAAAACATGGAAAAAAAGAAAACACAAAAGCAAATCAGCAGTTGGTAGATTGGCATACGTGCACCCTGCAGCTGGCGAACTCTTCTATTTCAGAATGCTACTATGTCATCAAAAAGGCTGTAAATCATTCATTGATGTTCGCAAAGTTGACAACTGTGTGCTACCCAACTATCGAGCAGCATGCCAGGCATTAGGACTTCTTCAAGATGACAAAGAGTGGGACACAGCATTGCAAGAAGCAGAAGCATCAGCAACAGCATCGGAGTTACGTGCTCTCTTTGCTCATATTTTAATCTACTGTGACGTCGCAGACCCACTACACCTGTTCGAAAGGCATTGGACACACATGATCGATGACATTCCAAAGAGAGCAGCTACAATGGCTCATGTAAAAGATCTCCACATAAACCACCCAGAAATAAAAGGGTATCTTTTATATGAGCTAGAAATAATATTAAACAGCTGCTGCAGATCAATAACAGATTTTGGTTTCGCACCACCACCGACCATCTAATTGATGATCTCGACAATGATTATTAATGGAAGAAAAAATTACAATCGAGATAAATTAAAAGAAGATGTTGCGTCTGTTGCCAAGCAATGAAGAACAAAAGAAAATTTATACACTTATTGTACAAGCATCGGTGAAAAAGACAAGAATTGGTTTTGTCTATGGTCACGGAGAACGGGAAAACTTTCTTATGGAAAACAATTATCAACACACTACGTTCAGAAGGAAAGATTGTCTTAGCTGTCGCATCTTCAGGCATTGCATCATTACTACTTCCAGCAGGACGCACTGCTCACTCAAGATTCAAGCTACCATTGGAATTGACTGACCAGTCAATGTGTCACATAAAAAAAAACACGTTGTTGTCAAAATTGTTATCAGAAACTGAATTGATTGTTTGGGATGAGGCGCCAATGAACGACCGAAGATGTTTTGAAGCTCTTGATAGAACTCTCAAAGATGTCCTAAATGAACCAACTAAGTTATTCGGTGGAAAATCGATAATGTTGGGTGGAGACTTTAGACAAACTCTTCCAGTAAAGAAAAAAGGGACAAAATCAGATATAGTTGGTCTTATAAGCGCATCATACCTTTGGCCCTATTTTAAAGTACACTTTCTTAAAGAAAATATGAGATTAATGCAGACGGGCCTTGATGAACAGGAAAAACAGAAAAACAAAGATTTTGCATCTTGGCTATTGGACATTGGAGATGGTAAAATAGGCGATCCTGAAAGAAGACCCGCAATTGTAATCGGATTACAATTCCTACTGAATATGTAATTCCGGATCATCGAAAACGACTATCGAGCTAATCGACTTTATTTACGATAAAGATACTTTAGAGTCACCGACCATAGCAGATCATCGCAAGAAAAGGCGATCGTTTGTCCCAAAATGAAACCGCAGACACAATAAACAAACAAGTTATGTCAACATAGGCCGAGAAAGCACTACTTACTTAAGCTCGGATGAAGCCATTCCATTAGGAAAAAATGGTCCGAAAGCGAGTTGTTATACCCACCGAATACCTCAACACACTTAAATTCCAAGGTCCTTGACCCACAACTTACCTTGAAAATCGGAACTCTATTATCTTTTTAGGAATGTTAATTTAGGGGTGGTCTTTGTAATGGGACAAGGTGATTATAACGCAATTGTTGTCGAAATTAATTGAAGCGAGAGATCATCACAGGGGAACGAATGGGCGAAAAGTTTTCATTAGAGAATACCCTAATCGCACGAGATCCTAACTTTCCGTTCATATTTAAAAGAAAACAATTCCCAATCAAAGTGTGTTACGCAATGACAATTAACAAAAGCCAAGGGCAATCTCTAAAGAAGATTGGAGTCTATCTTCCAGAACCCGTTTTTGGCCACGGCCAGCTTTATGTCGCACTTTCTAGATCTACAACACCCTACGGGCTAAAAATCCTTATTAAAAAACAAAATGATAGGCCACCAGCAGTAACAAAAAATATAGTCTATAAAGACTTTTTACAAACGATTTTAAAAAAGGTCTTTGCACATATCATTATATGTTACATATAAGTTTGCATTCTTTAAATTTTTCACTATCAGTCTCTACATTGACATTCTTTACAACTAGGCTAGATTTCTTATTTTATTATCATCTACCATAAACACTAACCATTCTATTCTCATCTGATTGCAGAATGGAATTGTCAGCCATTAAAGACCTAAAACCAGGCATGACAGATAAAGTTGTTGAACTGAAGGTGTATCGTGCGTGGACAGCAAGAGATCCTCCAAGTATAATAGAAAAAGGTTATAGGGCAATTCTATTAGACAGACAGGTAAATATTAGTACCAAATAACTTATGTGACACTTATTATAATTCAACATTATTGTAACTATCAAGTAATTTATACAGGGTGACGCAATACAAGGAAATGTTGAAGCAAATGACATTGAGCATTTCAAAGGTATACTTATACCTGGTCAGGCGTACCGCATATCAGATTTTGAGTGTGTCAAAACAGACAATTGGCAACAGACTCTTGAAAACCCAACATCCCTTTCATTCAGCCGCACAACAAAGTTTGACACCATACCATCTGAAACTTTCCCACTCCATTACTTCAACTTTATCTCTTACAATCAGCTACCAGCCAGAATTGTAGATCCTAAACATAGAACCAACAAAACATACCCAATACTCACAGGTGACTTTTTTATTCTAAAAAAAACTATTTAATATACATTATTTAAAAAAAAAAAAAAAAAAAAAAATCCAAAGATACTAAAATATACCTTTCTATTTGCGCACTACATTGGATGTTACATAAGCTCGGAGAAGTTGAACCAATTGGTAGTGCGATGAGGAACCGATGTCACATCTGAAGGATCGGAATTGAAAATCTCAAGTAAGCGCCATTACTAAATTTACAAATAAATTTCATATTAAATATGTTACATTACACTAATACAACATACATTCACAACAACCAAAAAAAAAAACAGCCGCAACTTTGTGGAACTCACCTTATGGGATCACCTTGCACATACGTTTCCAAAAGACGCCATTGACAAACTTGAAAGGCCAATAATCATAGCGGTTTCATCCTGTAAAGTATCAAAGTATCGAGACAGAGGTACGTTAGTATAAAACAATTATGACTTACAACTAATTTACAATCAAAAGAAAAACAAACTTTAAATGTAAACACTTTTCCTTCACAGCTTTACAGTTATCTTCGACACCAGCAACCTACTACTACATAAATCCAAGAATCCCACAACTCGCACAGTTTCGAGCAGAGTAAGACTACTACATTTAGTTACTCTTATATGTAACACATAAACTTTTCAAAAAAAATTTACACTATCTGCATTCAACAGGTACAAACAGATGTATGAACATAAGGCACCTCTCGATGTGGTCAGGTATCGTATAAATGATCCACTAGAAGAAAAAAAAAGGAACCGCTTCTCTGTCATCACGACTACTATCGCAAAACCCACTAACCTATGAGGTTACTTATTGCACAAATAGCTATTATAATACATTGTTGATAATAACCGATCACAAACACTGATTTTAACAACTTAAATTAAACAACTACAGGGTGTGCGTTTCACTTGCGAAGGTACCATTGTCGGTCTCAACACAAACCGTGATTGGTACTATAGTTCATGTAATCAGTGCAGCCTAAAACCCAGTAAAGACGATCAGACTTACAAATGCAGACAGCATGGAATTATAGAATCAACAGTTTACAGGTACTAGCATTACTAATAAAAATGTAGCACATGACAAAATCTTTTTAACTGCCTCATCTATACAGGTACAATTTCAAAGCATCCATCACGAGACACAACCCGAAACGACAATTTACTTTCTTTACACCTAAAGCGGATATAATAGTTGGAACTGATTGTCCAACTTTGATAAAATCAATCCCACCCAGACCACGCATTTCCCACGAAATTCATGCCATCATTGGCCAACAACACATATTTCAATTCTACTTTAGTCCTACTTGCAAGGAAGGTGCCGTGGAATTCATCCTTAGTGACATCTTGGATGATGTGGGCCAGGTGCAACAAATTGAAGATCAACCACACAGTAAGGCCATTAAAATTTGCATATCTGTTTCTTCATTTTAAATAAAAATTATACATTTCTTAAAAACTGATCACAACATGTGCTTACTGCAGGTGCCATGACAGAATCACAGTCGCCCACTGTTATCGAGTACACACCAATCAGTGAAGCTCCTTTAGACAAAACCGAATCATCAACCCAAGCAGTTCACAAACTTCCAGGTAACATTAAAACAGTAAACAGATTATGCATAAAATTATAATGTAAACAAACTAATAATCACATCATTTATTGTCCACAGACATCATGCCAACAGCAGAAGAAACTCCCCAGATAGATGAGACACCAACCAAAGACAACACAACAAGGGAACACTCATCAGGTAAAAATCATATTTATAAAATGCTCTAGATATTCAAATATTAACCACCCACTAAACCTAATCAAAATATTTTTATAAACCTATTACAGAACTGAAGACACCATCACCAGCATACACTGGGATGCAGACAAGATCAAAATCAGACATGGGAACTGACACACACTCAAAATCCACTAAAAGAGTTCTTTTCCCAGATGAAACAATCGATCCCAAGAAGAAAAAAAATTAACAACTGCAGCAAACACAAGACTTTTGTGAAACCAATTATTTCCACCCAGTGCATGTGGAAATAATTATATCTTTTGATAGCAGCAATGAAAAATGTTACGACTGCTAATCTAAGTCTGTAAGCACTGTCCAGGTACATGCTCACAACATGGGTTGCTATAAATATGTCACTAGAATAATAATAAATATGCAACCTTAAAGAGCATAAAAACCATATATGTAACTATGTCTTTTGTCATTTCACTTATGGAACATCATCTATCTTTACTTCCACTGTTGACACCTATATTTGTGGTCACTACCATTTTCACAAATTCTAACATTCCTACATTACACCATCAAAACTGAATGAGACCGGAAATATTTCTGCAGCACAAAACATTACAAAAGAAACTTGCTTATCATCATATAATGTACTACACATACTGCTACCATTAACAATAAAACTTATGCGTTTAAAATCATTTCAGTTTCTTAACTTTCTTGAAAACACTAAATTTCTCACCAGCTTTTAGAACAACAGCATGTTTCTTCTCAACATCACAATCGCCCATAAACTTTTTCAATTCAACAATCAGTCCATGTCTATGCTCAATCCTTGCCTCTACTTCTTCAATCATTTGACTATAAATACTTCCATCATCCATATAAGCTTCTTCTTCTTCTCACAACAATCTAAGGAAAATGAATAAAAGTCAAAACTTTATCTACAAAAATTTTTATCTAAAACAAATCCAATAATTAACCCACCAAATCAATGTAACACTTCAGTGATGGATGGATCTGAAAGTTTAGTTGCTTCTCCAAACAATGAATTTGAAAGTTTAGATTGCATAAAAGAGGAAAGAGGCTTTAACAGCACACCACAAAATACTCCCCGCCGCCGCTGTCATTGGTGAAGGGATACAAGATTCCGACCACTTTGTTTTGAAAATTAGTGTTATGTGTAAGATTAGTTTAACTGTTTGTGTATTAGGATGATTCATAGAGTTGTTGTAAGGAGGATCATTAACAATTTAGCTTATTTCAGTCTCTTTCTTTCACTTCCTTCTCAAAACTACACTTAGGAACACAGTGAAAATAAACCTTAAAAATTGGGCTCCTCACACTCTTTTAAAAAAAAAAAAAAAACCCCAATGTACTATACAAAGCCACTAACTTTTAACAAAACAAATTTTTTAAAAAAACAAAAAAAAACAAAATACATGTAATAAAAAATTGTTCACATACATTTTTAATAACAATTCTCACGCATACAATAGTAAAAACACCAAAACACAAAATAAAAAGCAACAATTAAAATATTCACAAACGAAAAAAAACAAATACAACAACAAAAAAAACCATTACAAAACACGCATGTGTCATTTCTCTATATCAAAAGTAAATTTAGGCGTAGACATTAACCGGCTTGAGATGTGTTTAAAGATTCAACATGTCTTTAACAAAGTGAAAAGGATATTGTTACTATATACATGGATTCTTTTACACATGATTGCTATTATATTACACTACCACATTATACTACTACACCACACGATATCGTTTTGTACATCGACTACTTGATACTAAAGTTGCTATATACACATAAACTTTCTTATGATGAAAATTGATTTCAACCATCATAATAGGTCTTAGAAAATAAAATTATAAAGAAATAACGAGATATCCGAGATGGGTGAAAAGTAAACATGTATAACAACTTACCTCACGTAGCGTTTGTGCATTATGAGTGTACTTTCTTTGGGCTTGGTGATTCATGATGGTTTGCACATTTACATCTATCTGATCAAAAAAGTTTGAACAACATGTCGACTTAAATGATTCAGCTATACACATATCGAGAATTCTATACTACAAAATGCATTGATACAATTATTTAAAAAAGAAAACAAATGAAAAAAAAAAAAAAAAAAAACATGTATATGATGAATACGTAATGAAAATAATGTACATATCGAGAATTCTAGACTAAAAAAATGCAATGATACAATTATAAAAAAAATAATAATAATAAAGAAAAAAAAAGGAAAACATATATAGGATGAATACGTAATGAAAATAATTCCGTGAAAATGATGTTCGTATACTAAGCCAGTACAACTATTAACATACCTGCAACCGCTATAATTAGTCTATCATTATGTAAAACCGGTTAATCATGTACAGCTATGGTTCGTATATTTACACCTATTAAATTATGGCAACACATATAAGAAAAAGTTAAACTCACCAAAATAAAGTGTAACGACATAAGAATTTGTGCTTTCTGAAATATTGACCTCTACTAAATATTTGCGCATTATCACTATTGCTTGGTGAGTGAAATGATTGAACTATGAAAATGTACTAAATCAGTACAATTATCAACATACATGCATCCGTTGCACGTGATCTATCATTGTCTAAAGCGGTGCGACATGTATGTCGATGGTTCATATATTTACACACATTAAATTAGGCGGTGGCGAAACTTGAACACTTATCTTCGGTGGCCGAATTTACCGATGAAGTTCTTTGTAACTATAAAGTGTTCACATAATCACGTACTATAGAAAAATAAACTCGTATATAATAAAACTAACAAAAATTAATACTATTAGGATTAAGTCTAAAATCTCGAATACATAAAGTCAGAACTCATAATTGCTAATCTGGATTTCAAATTTCAAACATGAAAAAATCAATATATATAGAGAATATGAAGCAATTTTTATACAATAGTACACATCAACATGAATTATTACATTACAATTATAAAATTATAATCTCTTCAATTATATTCATAAGTTATATACGTTGACATGCTATTTTGGAAAGAAGTGAAAATTTTTGGTTATTTATTGTATATATTTTATAAGGGGTCTAGTTTTTAGAAAGCGGATCAATTAAAAAGTTGATAAAAGTTAAAAAGTCTAGAAAGTGATTTGAGCCGTTAGATGATCTAGATATCTAATCAATGGACCTCATTTAAAGAAAATATTGTTAAAAGGACAGGTCATATTCGGGGGTATTCTCGTCACTTAAAGTCTTAAACAGTTAATTACAAATCTGGGTTTTCAATCTTCTTTCCCATCTCTTTCTCCCTGATCAAATTCACTTTTTATTATGATCTTCTCTATGTAATCAAAATCAAATTATCCTCTAATTATTATTAATAAAAGTTCGATTAACAAAAAATCTACAATAAAGACGAAAAATAAAATCCAAGTGAAGATGATGAATCAAATAAGAAAGGTACCATCAATAAAACTTATTAATTTAGAAGTCCTCATGTGCCCATATACTCAGTCGCATAAGTTTTATTGATGCTATGGTATCTTTGTGGAAAACTGCTGCATAAATGTCATTTTTTATTTGCTTTTATAAAAATGGTATCTTTGAATGGATGGTTTGGTATCTTTGTGAAAACTGAACAAATGCATAAATGCGAATGACACCTAAAGAAGTGCTGATGCGGCACATTCTTTACGAAGTTGTAGTTAATGAAGTTTGTATATTTTCTAACAATCGAAGGTATTATTAGTTGTGTGATTTTTAGGTTGTTAATGAAGTTGGTATGATTTGGTGATGTAATTAGTAGCATTTGGGTTTTTTTTTTTTTTTTTTTTTCTCATATAAGGTGTTTGATGAAAAGTCATGAGGGTTTTTGTTATAAAAAGTGTGTTTTTGGTGTGTGAGATAGTTTTGTGTAAGCCCCTTGTGTTAAGATGTTGAAAGTTGATGTCAACTTGTGTTTTTTGTTGCTTGGCGGTATCATACTTACTCCCATAAAGTGTGTATTTTATTTATATTTTCAAGTGTGGAGTCTATCGTCGATAAAGCGAGTTGTTCGTGAGTTCATTTAACTTTGTTCATGGTTTTATTTCATCGATAAAGCGAGTTGTTCATCGATTTTATTGTTCATCGGTTTTATTCATCAATAAAGCAGTTGTTCATCGATTTTATTGTTCATGATTCTTTAACTTTGTTCGTCGGTTTATTTCATCATAAAGCAGGTTATTCATCGATTTATTGTTCATCGGTTTATTTCATCAATAAAGCGAGTTGTTCATCAGTTTATTGTTCGTGATTCTATTTAACTTTGTTCATAAGTTTTATTTCATAAATAAAATAGGTTGTTCATCGATTTTATTGTTCGTCGTTTTATTTCGTGATAAAGCGAAACATTCATCATTTTATTGTTCGTGATTGTATTTAACTTTGTTCATCATTTTATTTCATCAATAAAATGAGTTATTCATCGATTTATTGTTAAATCGTTTTATTTCATCAATAAGCGAGTTGTTCATCAATAAAAGTATTGTTCATCAATAAAAATTTGTTCATCGAGTTGTTTAAAGAAATCGTAATGTTAATCTATTTGAGTCACAGTGTTCATCGATTAGTTTTCTTTAATCTTACATTATAATGTTCATCAGTTTTCTTTGATGTTACATTATAATGTTCATCAATTACATTATTTGTTCATTGGTTTTTTTAAACAAATAGTGTTGTTCATCAGTTTTCCAAATAAAGAAAATTACATTGTTCCTCAGTTAGGTACAATCAGTCTTGTTCATCCGTTAGTCTTTTTTTTTTATCAGTATTAAAAAATATATATTAATCTTCATTAGTTCATCAGTTATTTTTGATATTGTTCATCAGCTATATTTTATAACGTTCATCAGTTGTTTTTTATATTGTTCAGCAGTTTTGTAAAATAACGTTCATGATTCTTTTGATATTGTTCGTGATTGTCTAAAAGAAATCGCAATGTTCATCATTAGTTGTTCATCGTTCATCGATTAGTCTTGTTCATGATTAATATTGTTCGTGAATAAAAAGATGTTCATCAATTCTTTTAAATTTTGTTCATCGGTTTATCGGTATTCAAAAAAGTCATAATGTTCATCAATTGTCGAAAAAATCATAATGTTCATCGATTATAGTCATGATGTTCGTGATTTATCGTTTGGTTGTTCATCATTTAAAATAAACAAAAAATAACAAAAATAACAAAAATGTATTTTGGTATACCAATTAGTGCATTTGAATATATTTTTATAAGAAAATCTCTTTTAGGCGTTTTATCAAACACTTTGTAAATATGATTAAGGCGATAAATCGTTAACGTCTGATATCTCACTCATATACATATCGGTTTGAGTGATTCAATTCTGAGTAAAAATGGTAAAGCCTACAATTTTCATGTTTTAAGTTTTGTAAAATTAGACTTTTAAACTAGTCAAAATTAGAGCCAAAATATCAAAAAATTTCAAGAAAATCAACACCCACTTAAAGTTGAAAAAAAAAGTAACTATTTATATATCAAAATGCATACCAAATTAAAGAGAATCAAATTTAAAAATTATGGTGAAATCGGTTTTATAAAAGTTTGTCGTTTGAAAGTTATTTACGTTTGAAGTTTTGGGGTGAAATAAAAAACGTGTTAAAAGGAAAAATGCCCTAACCAAATTTAATAAGGAAAAAGGAGGATTGGATGAATGACACATGCTGATCGATGATAGAACTTTCTGGCGCTTTTTTTTTTTTCACTGCGAGGATCTCAACTCACAGTTTTAATCAAAAACAATAAAGGCCTAATTTATACAAATCATAAGTTATTAAGAAACTCATTGATACCGCTTTATCGGTTCCACGAAAGTCAAGAGTCACAATCTCACTTTCACCATCTTCTCCTTCGTCACTTTCCCGAGCCAAAATAATGGCGGAAGGCGTTTTAGGCTCCGACCATGCATCTAAACCTATAATATTTATCTTGGTTCTTCTGACTTTACATATGACCAAAAGTTAAACACACGAAAAAAAATTCGAACGATATAAGAATCCATGTATTCTAAAATATTAGCAGACATCACCTTTAGTTACACAACATTCAATTGTGCAACGATAATGAGCAGCAGCTAAAACGGTGAACCCCTTGACCATGTAGACATACAAACCATTTAATGTAATTACTACTTGTATTTGATTTTCGATCTAAATTATTATGTATTTTGCTATATGCATAACATAAATTATAACTAGGACAATATTGGATATTACTAAAGTTAATGTCATTATTTATATGTTATATTCATAATTTTGAAAAATAATATTATATTGTTTTGAAACTTACAGAATGAGTAAACTCCATAATATATTCTTGTGGTTTACCATTTTCACATTATACATCCACTTACCGATAAGTTGAGGCATATACATCCCTTCGTTAATGAGCGTTAATCACCGTACATCCTCCGTTAGTATGAGGACTAACGGTGCAAATTATTTATTTGTTATCTCTTAGCGAGAGAAAAAATTTGCAGCGTTAGTCTCACGACTAACGGCATTTGAAATAAATCAAAAAGACAGCAATGCTCGAACTTAGGTCTTTTGCCTCACAAACAACGGCCCGACCATCGACTAGGCGTCGTGGTGTAAATATCCCAAAACATATTTGTTTTAACCATTTTTGTTTGTATTTATAGTATATTAACTTGTTTAAGTTTGATCGATTTTTCATGATGAACACAGGTGGTTCTTGGGGCGAGCTAGATCCATTGGACTCGTTTTTGTGCTCTTTCTTGCGGAATCACTAGAGTTCACTTGATAAAATATATACGTTATCGATACTTGTCAGAAACTTCACGTTTTGCTCTATTTTCAATTCTTCATACATACAAGTAAAATACTCATCCGAAAAGTCATTATTTTAATTTATAGGTATGAAGAATGAAAACAGTAAAACGTGAAGTTTCGATAATATCGATCACATATATTTTATCAAAATCAAATGAAGTCCAAATATACTACATGATACGGAAGAAGAGCATGAAAAACAAGTCCAATAGATCCGAGGATTCATTTGGACTTGATAAAATATACACATGATCGATGCTTGTCTCAAACTTGCGTTTTGCTCCATTTCAATTCTTCATACCTATAAAGTAAAATAATGAATTTTCGGATGAGTATTTTACTTTTAGGTATGAAGAATTAACGAGAAAAAATGTGAAGTTTCGACAATGTCGATCATATATATTTTTATCAAATCCAAATCCGACTCGATGATACCAGAAAAGCACGCAAAAAGGAGTCCAGCGGATGCGCCGCCCGAAGGCGGTTCATCGTGAAAAGCCGGCGAAACTTAAGCGGTTTAATATACTATTAATACAAATAAAAATGGCTAAATGAAATATGTTTTGGGATATTTACACCACTTGATCGCGCTAGTCTAGTGGTTGGGGGCTGCTTATGGACAAAAGACAGAGTTCGCGCCTTGCCTTTTTTAGTTTATTTAAAAAATGCACCGTCACGAGGACTAACGATGCAAATATTTTCTCTCACATTAGAAGATACCCTTAGTCCTCATACTAACGAAGGGATGTATGGTGGTTAACGTTCATTAACGATACGGATTATATCTCTCAACTTATCGGCGATAATGTATGTCATGAAAATAGGTAAGCAACATGGATGTACTTTGAGTTACACATGTCATAAACATGTTGCGTTTTATACATGTGTGAGTTCGGATAAAACCAATTTGCCACCTCGATTGGCAACGAACATAACTTAATTACCACTTGTGTAAAAAGGATGTTAAGTTGTTCCATGATTATTTTTATTTGATTTGCACACAATATTATTATGTTGTACATGTATTACATATTGTTTAATCAATTATCTGTGTCGTGTATCCTTCAAGTAAAATGGTTTATAGTAGGTTTTCAAGATCGGGATTTTCTTGGGATCGTTTTGCTTTTGCAAGAACGACATCGTGAAGATCATATCGAATACTAACATCATACTATAATGTCATTTGTTAATAGTCTTTGTAATATTATTCAAGCCTACAATTTAATATATATCGTTAACACAAAATTATATGAATGTTTCATGAAAATTTTGCCTTAAATTATGAATATAGAATGTTTAAGAAGATTAACATGAGGTTTTTTAAATTCTATAAAACATGATTCATAACTTATTAGTTTTTTTAGTTCGCGATTTGATAAAAGTAAGATCAGATCGGATTAGATCTTAAAATCCTATGGTCAAGATCAGGATCTTATAAGATTTTAAGTGTGTTAAGATCCTACATAGGATCCAAATCGTTTTTTATTCGTAGTATCGTAAAATCGTGAGATCCTAAGATTAAGATCGGGATCCTGACAACTATACTTTACACTAAAGGGCTTTTTGTTTGAGTTTATATAGCGGACTTATGTTTTATAAGCTCATTTTGTGACTTATTTTAAAATTTTCACTTTATATAACTTTATCTATTTATAATAAACTTATATGGTGATTTGTTTTAAAAATAAACCATAAAATAAACATGAAATATAAGTGAAAATCAAATAAACCATAAGCTACCCACCCTACTATATACACTTAAGCAATAAGATCTTCATAAAATCGTATTAAATGTCAGTGTTTGAATTTTAGTCTTTTTTACTGTTGTGTTAAATATTTTCTTTGTGTTATATAATATTAGATAAAATAATACGTGGTGGAAATATATTTAAAACTCAATCTATTATATTTTGCGTTAAATATTATATAACACAACTTAATATATTTATGGTCAAAGTAAAAATAAAACTTTGAAAATTCAAACGTAACATTTAATATGGGACGAGCAATATTTGAAAGTGATGTGTTTTTGAGACGATGGATGATGAGCAATGATCATTTCAAATTTTAATAGTCGTTTAACAAAAGAGCGATGATTTTAACTAAATTTTAAAAAGACTAATTTTTTTACTGCTTTTTTAAAAAAACGATGAACAGTAAACTCATGGCTATTCATCAGTGTTACTTTTAACAAACCAATCCTAAAAAGTTAGTATGTAATATTTTTGTGTAGACTAAAAAGATACGGATATGCAATAATGCAAAAGAAGCAAGTGATGTAAAGGTCCCCCTATTTAAACCAAATTCTTCCCAAAAAATAAAAAACCAACAAAATCAACTTTAATAAATCACTGTGACATAATAGTATTCCACTATCTAAAGTAGTACAGTACAAAAATTAAAACCTCATTAGTTTATTTTATATAAACCCTAGACATTTGGCCAACTGTACCCCGATTCTCCAAAGATAAAACCAAACCAAACCAAGCCAAGCCGCCAACATGCAAGTCACAACATCATCATCATCATCTTCAATTAAGCCCCTTGTTCCACCTAGTCCAATCCGAGGAGGTAAAACATGTTTGGGTTTTTTTTGTTTCAGTTATAAATGATGATGGTTTGTTTGGTTCTGAGTTTTTGTTAACTGAATGTGAATGTGAATAGATTTAGGAGCAAAAGCAAGCGAGTTTCGTGGAGTTGCATTTGTTCAAAGCCCACCTAGGACTCTTTCACAAGTCTGTAAATCAAAAGGTATTATTATAATTATCACCTTTATTACTTCTGCATTTCATATACCAGTTTATTATAGGTGGTAATGAATTATTATATATATTTTAGATATGGAGTTTATACGGAAATGTAAAGAATAACAGAAATGGAATTTAATTTTTTGCTCGTTTCGGTTTAGAAACAAAGAAATTGAGAATGGAAGGGTTTTTCTTCTCTAGGAAAGAGTTAAGAAGTTGGAAAACCCCGTTTAGATGGTGTTACATTTTTCATTTTCTACTGAAGAGAAAAGTAGAGAAGGGTGAATTAGACTTTTCATATTTTTGGTTACAATTTGAGAAATGAGATTTTCATTATTTTAGAAAACTAAATGGGTTTTCTGTTTTTTTCATTTTTCTATAAAAAATTTCCTGGAAAAACGAGGTATTTCTCACCAGCTAAACACACCCTGGGGGAGGGAAATAATGTTTTTTTTCTTCTTCGTGTTTTGAGTTGGATAGAAAGGAAGAAATTTGTCTTCTTGCAACAGAACACTTGAACTATGTTCGGTTTCTATTATCTATTAAAGAAGCAAGAGAAATTACCTGCAAAGATTAGCAATAAACTAAAATTATTTATGATTAATAATTAATGCCAAAAATGTGTTTATTGTGTCATGTTTACCAGATGTAGCTTAATCTTTGTGTTGATCACCTTGTGCTAAAAGAGTGAATTGATAAATAAGACTTTACTTTGACATTGTCACATTTGTATACGGAGTTCATGTGCGTGATATTAATTCGTTATGCTGATTAACATATACCCTATATTATGTTTGAATAATTCCTAGTACGGTTGCATTGCATGTGTGTTTTTATGGTACCTAATACAAGGAATTTGTTGATGGACAGCAATTGAAGCAGTGATGGCTAGTGACAAGGGAACTGATGCATTAAGTGCTACTAACGGAAAGGGTCTTCGTGGCAAATTGAACAAAGTTGTCTTGGCTTACAGTGGTGGTTTGGATACTTCAGTAATCGTTCCTTGGTTAAGGTACCATCCTATGTACTTTACCTTTATAAGTACCAAATCCAAACAGAGTTTTCAGAATTGCCTTAAATCAATGCTATATGACTATGGAGTTTTTGTTTGGTTTCACAAGATGAAAAAGATAGGTTTTATTATCATCTGATACATGTACATTAGACTTCATATAGTGCAAACGAATTATACAGCAATATGTGAACTAGTGAAAATTTGTATTTTTGATTTTTTTTTTGTGTTTGTTTCACAGATGTTCCACAATGAACGTAATATTTATCTTCAATAACCTATAAATATATTCATATTCTTTTGACCTATGTTATTTAACCTGTGCTGCATCTGAGGTACTCACTCTGCCTTTAAATGCTGCAGGGAAAACTATGGCTGTGAGGTTGTTTGCTTTACCGCAGATGTTGGTCAAGTAAGTTCTCTAGTGTACATGATATCTTGTTGGACTAACTGGCTTCCAAACCATTATTCTTACATAAATGCATAAAAAGACACACTATGCTCTATAAAAACAAACAGATTAAATGAATAAGTTTGTCATATACTATCTTACTTTCGACATTTACACGTGAACAGGTCTGTCTAAAATCACTTATTATGGTGAACTATATTGTTCTATTGGCATTTTGCTAAGAATGATGGGCACTTCAAATAAAAGCATTCTTGTTTTTTGTAAAATTTTCTTTATTGATTTACTGAAAAATGAAAGGGCATACATATACTTGCAAGAGTGGGAGATAACCTCGTAACTTCTTAACTAAATTAGCTATATATAAGTGAACCTTAAGTAAAACATTACTCGCTCAAGAACTCTCAACATATCGTTGTATCTACAATATTTCACAAAACTCCTTGGGAACACTTTGTAATTTCTGGGCATTTTTTAGTGAATTTATTTCTGTTCTGTGGAATATACTCTCAATAGCTAGTTTGCAATATGAAATTATGAGTCAATCATTCTATCTAGTTGTCAATATAAGGAGGCTTGGTGGTCCACTTCACTCGTATCACTCTTATTTGCTTTGTACACTAATAACTTGAGAATGTGAAAGCAAATGGCTCGTTATGACTTAAATCCTATTATTTATATTCTTTGTTTGTTTAGGGGATCTCGGAATTGGAAGGTCTTGAAGCAAAGGCTAAGGCGAGTGGAGCTTGTCAATTGGTGGTGAAAGATTTGACAGAAGAATTTGTGAAGGATTATGTATACCCTTGTTTGCGAGCTGGGGCAGTATATGAAAGGAAGTACTTGTTGGGAACCTCAATGGCCCGGCGGTTATTGCGAAGGTGAAGTTCACATATTAGGATAATAGATCGACAATGATAATCTCTAAAAATCGTAACTAGATTCATAACAAGTGAAAGATATGCGTGATAGCTCTATGTGGTCATTAGTTGCTATTAAATATTCTTTTCCTTCTTGATCTGTTTCAATTATCTATTTATCCATCTATCCTGCAACGATGCACTTTCATGTACATGGTTTTAGTATTGGTTTTAGTAATGTCTATGTATGCTTTACAATTAGGGGGTGTTTGTCTAAGATAGTTTAAAATAAGCAACTTATGGCTTATGATGAATAAGCTCGTAAGCTCTTGTTGAGTGTTTGGATTAGCTTATGTTGGTAAAAATGAGTATAAATGAGCTTATGAAACAAAATAAGCATAAGCGGTTTAAAATGCAACTTTAGTAGGCTTATAAGCTCCTTTTTTTAACTTCTTATCATAAGCTATTCTAAAGTCTAAACACTTAGGTAGAGCTTATGAGCTTATTCATTATAAGCCATAAGCTGGGTGAATAAGCAATAACTCACAAAATAAGCTTAGACAAACACACTGTTAGCTGACACGGACATCCCCAGTAACTTGTTGGGGTGTTTCTTTTTCGTTAATAAGTCTTAATGGGAAATAGTGGTGGGACCACATATATAATATGTTTCTTTTTCTGTTAACCGGTCTATATGGAGAGAGGAAGCAAAGGGTGCTCCTCCCCATTAAGACTCATTAACAGAAAGGGACCCACCCACTTAATCCAGAAATAAAAAGAAACAAGCCCACTGTTAGCTGACACAAAATGGGCATGTAATAACATGCATAAGATTTGAATGCATGTGACTGTAATTATTATGTGAATACTGTTCAATGAGTTCTATTCTTGCTCAATGATTCCTGTAAACTTTATGAAAGGGCGGTCAGTCAGGTTGGGCAACAAGGAAAATGGGTCGAGTTCCAGTTTGCCAGAGTTACTTTTGGTTGAACATTTGTTTATTTGTCTAAATAGTAAAATAAATGTTCTCTGAGGCTGTGTGCATAAAAAATACACCACGGGAAGCTCACCCGTTTGACCTTTTTTTGGCCTGTTAGAGATAACATTACCTAAATCTTTCCATTTTTATAAATTATAACAGGCGATGGTTGATGTAGCTAAAGAAGTTGAAGCAGATGCTGTTGCCCATGGATGCACAGGAAAGGGAAATGATCAGGCAAGCTACAAAATTTTGCTTACTTTTGTGCTAGATTTATACGATAGAAATGTTCATAATTTTTATTTGTTTTGACTCCTACTACAGGTGCGTTTTGAGCTCACATTCTTTGCTCTGAATCCTGATCTTCAAGTTGTGGCTCCTTGGAGGAATGGGATATAACAGGAAGGAAGATGCTATTGAATATGCCAAGAAACACAATGTACCGTCCAGTGACAAAGAAATCCATCTACAGCAGAGATAGGAACCTATGGCATCTCAGTCACAGTACGTTTTTTTATTGATAGAACCTCTTACGTTGTTTTTATTAAAATATTTATATTATTATTGTAATATTATTGTTTTTGCAATCATAATTAGCGGTTTAACCCATTGTTTATCCATAGTACTTGGAGAAAATGGGCAAAAAAGTATCTGGTGATTAAGACAAGCCCAAAGTGTATTAACACCGTTACGGCGTTACCCAAATTACCTGACCCATCCATCTTGCCAGCTTTACTACATATACCCGGGCTTATTTTGTGGCAAGTAAATTTAATATTTGCTTTGTTTGTTTTTGTTCCTGTTTTTATGTGTGTGGCTTTAAAGGGTGATATCTTGGAAGACCCTGCAAACGAGCCCAAGAAGGATATGTACATGATGTCTGTTGACCCAGAAGATGCACCTAACAAACCTGAGTAGGTTCTGTTTGTTTTTTTTTTTTGCCTCTTAACAGCGTCTGAACGGGCAAAATGTCTGAATCGGTCAGACATTTTGCCGTTCAACCGTTATTTTTCCTGTTCGGGCGTCGAGCGGCGTCGAACGGAAAAATGTCGAATCTGTCAAGACCTGAGAGGGTGTCTTAACGCGTCTGAATGCTTCTTGTAGACACAAAATAACCAAAAAAAAAAAAAAATCCCGTTCAAACATGCGTTTTTTTCTTCGTTCGGATCGTTGATTGAACATTTACGCATCAGATTGATTCAGACGTGCAGTTCAGATTCAGACCCTCTTAAAAAACAAACACCACCTAAGTTTTGTCTTTTCGCATCTGTGTTCTTTTCTTGGTAGAGTTTCTGATCTACAGTATTAAAAATCTACCACTCAGTAGCAACACAAATATTACAAAAATAATCTAAATCTGTGAATAAAATGTTCTAATAGGCTTTATGTATTAATAATAGACTTTGTGAAACTGTCGACCCATTTGAGCAGAGCAACTTGGCCCATTAGACATCTTCCCAGTTTAGCTAAATTTTGTATTTGGCGCGATTGAGATAAAACACACCTAAATTAACTTATTGACTAGTAATTGGTTAAAATGGACCATTATAGACGAGTTTCTCATTTATTTCAAACACTATCACATCAGGTACCTTGAAATTGGTATTGTCTCTGGGATCCCTGTTTCTATCAATGGTAAAGAACTCTCCCCTGCATCTCTTTTATCCAAACTCAACGACATCGGAGGTCGTCATGGTATTGGCCGAATTGACATGGTTGAAAACCGTCTAGTTGGAATGAAAAGTCGTGGGGTCTACGAGACACCCGGGGGTACTATCCTAGCTGCAGCATGCCGTGAACTCGAGTCTCTAACCCTTGACAGAGAAGCCATCCAATTCAAGGACACCATGGCCCTAAAATACGCTGAGTTGGTCTACGCAGGCAGGTGGTTTGACCCACTTCGTGAGTCTATGGATGCGTTTATGGAGAATATTACTAAAACCACCACTGGATCAGTGATGCTCAAGCTATACAAAGGGTCAGTTATTGTGGCTAGCCGGAAAAGCCCATTTAGTTTATACAGGGAGGATATTTCTTCGTTTGAAAGCGGGCAAATATACGATCAGGCTGATGCTGCTGGGTTCATTAAGTTGTATGGGCTGCCTATGAGGGTCCGAGCCATGCTTGAAAAGGAGCAGGGTAAAAAGTAGAAGATCTTTATTGATTGTTAGGGTTCTTGGTTATCTTTGGTTTGAAATGTTGGATTATATGGCATTTTAACTTTTAATAAGCTCTTATCTTAGTTTCTATTTTAGTAATGTTATTTGCGCAATATATATGTGGTTTTCAGTTGCATGATCAAGTTATATAACATATTGTTATGTTACTCTGTATTTTGCAGCAAAATGGGTAGGTGATAAACAATATATTACAGTCATTATGATCATCTCTACAATTATTGATGTTTTTTGTTAAGTAATCTATAAAAAGTTCGATGAAAACGATGACTGATATATTAGTTTTTGCCGGACGTAATAGTCAACAAACCATGTACAGTAAGAACGCCAGCAATCAGCTGCTATATCAGTTTAGCATGTCTAACGACTCTTATTAGAGCAACTGAGCAAGGGATACATTTAAATGATAGTTGCGCACCGTTGATGTCAAAGTCAATTCATTTTTCCTTCCTCACCGTTGTCCGACCACTTTTCTTAAAAGGTGCCAGTGGTTGGAACTACAAACTTCTCCACAAATGACCATTAGTTGTATTGATGAATGACTGAATGACGATCCTTGTATAACGTCGCCTGTATAGTGTATACTATAAATGCAACTTTAGGCTTCAACAATAGTGATGGTCCACAACAAAAGAACATGTACTTGTTTTAAACGGATTAATGATAAACGATTACCAGGGTTTTCATCAGAAGAGCAAATGCACCTACAATGTTGCTCTTATTTCGCTTTAGCATATCTAACGACTCTAGAACACACCTACCACTCAAGGAACCTAGGGTTAGCTCAATAAACTAACAAAACACATGTAGTTTGAAATGGGACACTTTTAATCTCGGCAGAGATAATAATTTTTTGATACTTGTAAAATCGATTGTTGCCCACAAATTCATAGAGATAATCAAACCTGTGAAAAAAAACGATCAAATTCCAGAAATTGAAATATTTCGAGACTCGTTAGATTGAGGCGCATTTTGGTGAATTTTGTGAAGTTTGTACATTTTGTTTGTTATTAGTGAAATTTTGATTGTCATCTTTTAAAATGCTAGTCAGTTTATGGTAAATAGACACTATTAAAATAGATAACTTAGGTATATGGGAAAGCAGAGATAGAAGACTTTTGAGAGGATGTTGTACATTTTTTTTAATGATTATGAGTACTAAAGTTGTCGTATAAAGAGTTTGTTAGGTAAAATTAGAGGTTGCACGTGCCTATAAAAGACATATTTATAAACAAATTACATTTGATAACCTAAAATCAGATGTGGCCTGTGCCACACTCGGCTCCCTGTGAGTCTTATTTTAATATATGCTTATTTTCAGACAGTCTAACAAAAGCGTTTATTCAATTGATTTTTTATTTTTATTTTTATATTTTTAATATATTTTCTATAAAAGGATCTTTGACCTCGATAAGCAAATTTTTATATTTTATTTATTTATTTATATATTTATTTTTTAATTTATGTCGAACAGTTTTTAAGAAACATGTGTAACATATCTGTTTGAGATGCCACACAAATTACTATTGATTAGATAAAAACATTTTTTTTCTAAATATTTTTTATTAAATACTAAACACCTTAAACTAGGGTGTAATCATGTCGAATCAACTAACGAACAACTAGAGATCAAATTGCAAAATACTTGAGATCGACACAATTGTTGTTCTATACGAGCTTGAAGTGCTCAAGTAACTTGAGGCGGAATATTTTAACATTTTACATCGATAGTCTATAAGAGTATAGTAGAGTTGAGACAAACTCGAAAGAATTCATTTATGTCACAATACGCGAGCTTGAAGTGCTCAATGTTTGAAGAAACTTGAGTTTTTAGGTCTAATTAGTTTTTGAGCTTAGTGAGACAAGCTTATTTTCAAGTTTACAAGTTACATAGTTTGGTTTATATTTCATTACCTCAAATTTTCTAAATTAATCTTATTTGCAAATTTTAGGTCATAACAAGCTCATAAGTCAAAGTTTTAAAATGCACAAACAAAAAGAGTTGCCTACTCGTGGAAAATCGATCTTTTGTGACCTTAATGTACGCAATTAAACCAATACTTTTTCTGACCATCATAAAATGTTAACCAACACAGTTTGAACCCAGATAAATGTGTTCAAAAAATCGAAAAACCGCACCCGCTAAAACACACAAACGATTGTTATCAACTATAGTTATCAAGTTCGTTAAGAAAAGAAAAGTAAGTAAATAATAAGTAAACATTTTCAGCCTAATTTTAGAGAAAAAACATTTAACTTCAAATGAACTAAATCATCATTCTTTTTCGGTCTATTTTAATTTTTTTCCTTCTTAAGTGATATTCGAGAACAAAACATTTTTCTGTTTCATTTTGTTTTCACTATTTTTCCCGTGAGGTGATAATCAATAACACAACGTAAATTGCACATTTTACCCTCATATGAAACCCCACATTACCCTCATATAGGGTGAGCATCTGGTCAAACCCGGACCAGATCGAAAAAACCTGAACCGGACTGAGACCTTTTTAGCCCAAAATCACGGACCAAGGACCGAACCGAATACGTTCGGTTTGGTCTGAGTTGGTCCGGTCCAATTCGAGAAAGCAAAATGGTCGATTATACTTAAGATCGGACCGAACCGAAGACAAAACATGAGGTAAAGCGTGGTCCGTTATGACCCTTACCCTCATATGAAACCCAATTGTGTAAAAAATTACAAAAACACCCCTGGCACTCCCACTCGAACACAGTACAAATACCGAGGGTTCATCTAAAACCCTAATTTTATATTCCAAAAAGAGGCAAAAACAAGCTGCTGCTGTTGTTATTCAATGGGGGCGTTATATATTTTACACGAATCAGCCTCTGGGTACGGTTTGCTTATAGCAAGTGGAATAGATGAAATAGGTCAAAACACTGAAGCTGTTTGTAACTCAGTTACTGATCTCAACCGTTTTGGAAAAGTTGTTGAGCTTATTGCTTTTAGTCCCTTTGCATCTGCTCTTGATGCTCTTAATCAGTGCAATGCTGTTTCTGAAGGTATACCCACTTTTTTTTTTGTCTGTTTTAGTTAATTTTTTGGGGTTTATTTGTGTTATTGTGTATCATAAGGTAACTCGGTTAGGCCGCTAGTCAATGACTTTGCCGCGTGAACCTGTTTTGTGTAGTTGTATATTGTGAGGATGCTGTGGGTGTTTGTTACCGCTTATATAGCGAGCTTATGACTTATTTGGTTTTCGGCTTATGTTTCGTAAGCTCACTTTATGTGGCTTATTTCGAGACTTTTTGGCTTATGTAAACTTATCATGTTATAATAAGCTTATATAAGCTAAAAAGTTTCGAAATAAGCTACAAAAGAGAGCTTATGAAACATAAGCTAAAAACTACATAAGCGAAACAAACATCCCCCTAGTAGTTAGGTTTTTGTTTTGTAAATGGATGAGGTTTTCCTTGTTCACGTTACCTCGGAGAGAGTGTCCCTTTGCCTGAATCCTAGACTTATTGTGAGGATGTTAGGTGCCTTACCACTAGGCCATTTGGTGGTGATTTGTATAGGAGTTAAGGTTGTGTGAAAATGATGACTAGTTTGATGTTGTTTTTGTGTGGATGATGTAGTTTGCTGAAATTCGTTTTGTGTTTCGGTATACTAGTGTGGATTGGTTATAAAAGCTGTTTTATGCCTTTTGAGATTATTAGGATCAGATAATAACTAGATACTGTTTGGGTTTTCTTTTGCTCTAACGAAACGCAATAAATTTTTTGAAGGGTGTTGTACTGTTTGGGATTGCTTTCGTAAATATGCAGGTATCAACCTGTTTAATTACTCGAAAGTAAGCAAATGAAAGCGTTTATCGAAACACAAAAAACTGATTATCCGTTTAAAACTGTAAAGGTAAATAAGCAATCCATGACAACATGTTACAAGAGCTAAAATGATAACAATCAGGTAAGCAGTTTGAATACGCAACTCTGACTTGAATGATTCAAGAACACTTGAAACTGATTTTTTGTTGTCTGAAAACACAGTAATCTGACAAGTAGTTTTTATCAAGTAATTCTGAACATCCCTTAGGTGATCTAAACTATAAAGCTTTCAAGCTGCAGTACTTGAGAATTGAGATGAATGCTCTGCTACGCTAATGTTTATGCTACTAACGAAAGGAAGAATGCGTTAGTTTGTAGTGCTGATATCCGTGATTAGACTTGATAGAATGTAGAGTTTGAGCGCATGTATGTAATCAGCCACTTGTTGTCTCATTTGCTTTCAGCCATCTACATGATTGATGGTATATATATCTGACTTGAACTTTTTTCAGGACAAATGACTGATGAGTTGAGGAACTTTTTGGAGATTAGTCTTCCTAAAGTCAAGGAAGGTAAGAAGCCTAAGTACCGCTTAGGAGTAAGCGATTCAAAAATTGGGTCTCACATCTTTGAAGAAACTAAGATCCCATGCGAAAGCAATGAGTTTGTTCTTGAGCTCATTCGTGGTATTCGTTTGCATTTCGACAAGCTCATCGAGGGTCTCAAGGTTTGATTCTGTTGTTGCTGCTTCTTTTTCTCATAGTTGATCGTATATGCTTCTTGCAATCCATTAACCACAAAGCTTTTATTTTCCGTATAGCCTGGTGACTTGGAAAAAGCTCAACTTGGTCTCGGCCATAGTTACAGTAGGGCAAAGGTCAAATTCAATGTCAACCGTGTTGATAATATGGTTATTCAAGCAATATTTCTTCTTGATACTCTTGACAAGGATGTCAATTCCTTTTCCATGAGAGTCAGGTTTGTTTCGCTCTTGAATTGTCATATATAGAATTTCAGGACAATCCTGTGGTTTAATCTGACTGTAATTTTCATCTTCTTTTATGGACAGGGAATGGTACTCGTGGCATTTCCCGGAGCTGGTAAAGATTGTCAATGACAACTATCTGTATGCCAAAACTGCACAATATATAGGGGACAAAGCAGAGTTGTCTGAAGATAGATTAGAAGGGCTAATAGATATACTTGGCGATGAAGATAAAGCGAAGGAAGTAATTGAAGCTTCCAAAGCATCTATGGGTATGTTTATAGTTACTGTCATATAGTGTCTGGAGGTGGCACATTGTGCGGATTGGGTAATGTGTCTTAACGGGCTCAGGTTAGAACTGGTCAAATCCTTTTCATATGGTCGTGGTAGGTGCGGCGTACCAACTTATTTTGTTTAGTTTCCCATAATCTTATAATAACTCATGCATTAATTGTGATTAAAAAGTTATATTTTCAATATATTATCTGAAAGTTTTTAAGTAAAGCGATTTAAAAGGTCATAAGCATGGTCAATTTCGTCCGGTTTGATCTTTATTATATATGACTAAGCTATAAAACTGTACCCGTTTGAGATATTATATAAACCAAGCTAACCCGTTTGTGGTATATGGGCCAAAATTTCTACCAGGAATGACATATCATTATCACTGTATTAATAACGCATGAAATCTTTTAGGTCAAGGTTTGTCACCTCTTGACTTGATCAATGTCAAGATGTTTGCACAGAAGGTGATGGACCTTGCTGAGTACAGGAAGAAGCTTTATGATTATCTTGTTGCTAAAATGAGTGACATAGCACCTAATTTGGCTGCATTGATTGGTGAAGTCGTTGGTGCTCGTTTAATTTCTCATGCTGGTAGCCTTACAAACCTGGCCAAATGCCCTTCTTCTACCCTTCAAATCCTTGGTGCTGAAAAGGCGCTCTTTAGGTCTCTTTTGCTTTCTTGATAAATCTTTGGTTTATAGCTCTTAGATTAGAAATTCTTTCTTCAAAGTGCTGATTGCTTAAATACGTTCAGGGCTTTGAAAACCAAAGGAAACACACCAAAATATGGTCTCATCTTCCATTCATCATTTATTGGGCGTGCATCTGCTAAAAACAAAGGTCGCATGGCTCGTTATTTAGCAAACAAGTGCTCGATTGCTACTCGTATTGATTGCTTCTCAGGCAAGTTTACGGTCTTCTGTCAAAAGTTCTCTTGCAGGGTTATCTGTTTTGCCCCGGGTGTAACCTTCTCTTTTTATGTAATATTTGTTTACTTATGCTGTGACCGCAGAGTCAAGTACTACTACTTTTGGTGATAAACTGCGTGAACAAGTCGAGGAGAGGCTTGACTTTTATGACAAGGGTGTCGCACCTCGTAAAAACATTGATGTGATGAAAGCTGCCATGGAAATTGCTGCAAATCAAGGTTAGTTTGGAAACGAATCTTGTACACATTTTTTTGCTATATTTGTTTGTAACTGTACACTAGTGGTTGGCTAGGTAATGCTAAAGTCTATTAGGACCTCAAATTACAGTGTTCTCCTTTCATTTTTATAAAGTAGAGGGTTAGTTGGCAAGAGAAGTCAAAGTAAGGGGTGTTTGCGGGTGTCAGCTTATGCTTAAAAATTTGCACAATTTGGAAAAGCTCCTTAAAAGTAACTGAAGCTTTGTTTCATATTATATTCTTCATCACAATTTAGCTAATAAGCTGTTTCCCGAACACTTTTATAAACGTTTTTACAGCACACTATTCTAATAGGCTTCCTAAACACCCCCTAAAACGGTTTTAAATGTCATAAAAAGCTTGTACTATGTATCAAAATTTGAAAATAAATCAGTTAATTGATATTCAAATCACATTAAACTTCTTCATTAGGGTTATATATACTGTTGTGCTTTATGATGGGTTCTCATATTGTTTGATGAATGATGAATTCTCAGATACAGAAATGGATGTTGACAAATCTGCTGAACCCGAATCAAAGAAAAGCAAGAAGAAGAAATCCAAAAGCAAGTCTACTGAACATGAAGCATCAGAGAATGTTGTTGCAGATGGGGATGCTGAGGAACCTAAACCCGAGAAAAAGAAGAAAAAGAAACGATCAATTGAAGAGGAGGCACAACCCATTGACAATGTTGCAGGTGAAGATGAGGGCACAGAAAAGAAGAAAAAGAAGAAGAAAAAGAGTAAAGATGTGGAAATGGAAGACGTTCCTGCTGTTAGCGAAGGTAAGAAGAAAAAGAAGAAGAAATCGGCAGAGTAAGTTGTGGTAGATGTATATGGCGTGTGGAACACCTTATGGTGGTGAAGAATGAAGATTGGTATGTATTTTGATAACTTGGTGTTGCCTTGACTTGAACTGTTATGAACGAAAATGATTAGAAACAAGTTTGGTAATCTTTTATGAAATTTTTTGTTGATGCTAGTCAATTTGGTACATTTTGTTTAGATTGTTTCTTACTTCTTCTATGGTCATACGACTATTAAATGTGTTAATTTCAACTCAAAGTATATGGAAATTGGCCAGTTTGGACTGTTTGTTTGCTAACAGGAAAATAATACAGAAGATGCTATAAAAATTGCTAAAAAGGTATCTGGGTCAAATGTGTTAAAAGGCTCTCAAATGTCTAATGTGCTATATAAGCTCAAACCTGACAGCTTGACAAGTCTTCATAATACTGACTTGAGTCATTCTCAATAACTAAAAGCATGTTTAGGCTTGATCCATATTCGATGACTAAACTCATATCAAATAAAAGAGTACGCTTGAGTACAACTCATACATCTTGTGAAACGGAAATATGCATCTAATTTGATGCTAAAACACATATAAGAATTTGAGCCGAGTCCATATAAGCTAAAACCCAACATGTTACATGTTTCTATCTAACTTTGCTTAGGACGAACTAAATTCAAGTAAGAGCCCGTGTATGATGTCCTTATGTTGGCGTCAAACATCCACAATGCCTATGCTGACATACGATCCCAACATGTTAATGTTCGTGTTATTGCATAAAGTTACAACACTTTAAAAGAAGTGTTTTGTCCTAACAGTGAGTTAGAATTTTCAGTGAGTGTTACCGGCACGGATAAGAAATGGCTGTGTGTAATTCTCAATGTTAGCACTTTTTGTATTGTGTTACCAAATTTGGTGCTCTAAGATAAAAGGGTTTGGGTCATTAAAATGTAGCAAACTTAGTTTTTGAAGTCTTGTTTTCGTATATAAATGCAAAATATGTCATCAAATATTACAAACTTTCAAAAAATATTACATAATCTGACACATGTCACTAATTTTTACGCAATAACTCATCAAAATGCACATATTAAAATATCGTTTCCGTACCGTTCTTAAAAAAAATGTTTCCGTAGTATGTTTGGCAAAATGGGCTGGGGTTGAGATTACAAGCCAAAACTATAATTTTTATTTTATAAACTTGTTTGGCAAATTAGTTTAAGTTGAGACTTATTATTATAAAATTACTAAAAAAAATATATAATTAAATTAACATATGTATATATTAGATATTTTTGTGAGTAATTAAGTAATTTAACATATTATAAGCCCCGGTCTAAAAATTTTAGCCCCATTTTTTGGGCCAAGGCTTATAACTTCAAAAGTCCGAAGCTAATAATATAAGTCTTTTGCCAAACGAAGCATATTTTTAAGCTGAAATTTATTTTTGAAATTTAAGCCAATTTAAACTCCACAATATCTCCACAATATCTCCATAGATTCCAATTTAAACTCCACAATAACTCCACAATATCTCTTGCCAAACGAAGCTCAAGGTTTTATCCAATTTAAACTCCACAATATCTCCATAGATTCCACCGTATTGTGCCAATGTGTCAAGGAATGGTTTACCAAGAATCAAATGCTCCTCTTTGTTGTTCATATTATTGACTACCACAAATTCGGGGGCTGAGGTAAATTTATCGACCTTTACGCACCTACCACCTGTAATACCTAAAGGGGTAATCTTAGTTTCAGTACCTGAATCAATCACGATATCCGTTTCCCAAAGGTGGATTATCCTCAGTCTTAAGAATATGGATAGAGGCATGATGTTTACACAAGACCTAAAGTATACTATTCCCAAAATATCAATTTTATCAGCAGAACATGGAATGATTACCCCGCTTGCGCTAACATCCTTAACCGAGAATAAACTGGATCCTAACCTGGATATGCATTCTGGAGCATGGTTACGCCGAAACTCAGGGAAGTAGTTACGACGTAACTCTTCCTGTTGGTTGGTATTTTCGACATCCAATATGTCGATTGAAGAAATACATTCCTCAATTACTTTTTGAGAATCATTGGTAAAAACAGCATTGCATTCCTCCTTGCGCTTGGCTTCATTAAGTTCAATTCCATCAATCACAGCACTGAGTTTTTCGATCATTTCTCCAAGATTTGTTAGGGTTTCGTCGTGCCTGGAAAGATTCTTGTTAGTGTTTTCCCGGAACCCTTTAACCAAATATCTTGTTCTTTTTGTTTTTAGGCTGAAATCTCCAGGAATTTGTTAATTGTTTCTTCAAGACTGGGCTTTCTTTCTCCATAAGGCCCACGGTTGTAATTTCCACGATAACCATTACTATTTCGATTATCACCGTAAAATGGTCAATTTCTCCATACTTAGCTTCTTCATATCCTCTTCGTCCATATGAGGACAATTCTTAAGTAGGTGTCCTCCTCATAACTTCACAACCCACTGGATGGAATGAACGGTTTATCGACCTTCAACATATCTCGTTGAGACTTTCAATTTTACTAGCGATTCTTTGCAATTCCGAAACTTCCGCCTTGGTTTCTTTTACTTCCACCGTCGTGCCATTTTTTGAGAATGGTCCGCCATTTTTGAACGGCTTCATTGCGATAGTAGGAGTCATGTTGGGATAGGTCCTTGATATTCCAACATCCGTCTTGTAGTTATATTTATTCCTTTATAGAAAATATTGACCTTCTTTGGTTATTTAGATCATTGGTAGGACAACATAAAGAAGATCGTTGTATCATCCCAAGCTTGATCTGAGTTTCGTCATCTTCTTGTTTGAAATTGTGGATCTCTAAGAGTTGATTAGAAATCTTTGATGGCGGGCAATATCTTTGAATAAAGTGTTTCTTTAGTAGCGCCTAAGTCTTAAGCGCCACGGCGGCAATCTTCGATCCATCTTCCGCTGCTCGGTGAGAGTCATTGGGAAGACCACGAGCATAACACATCATGAGACATCACTGAAATGTTGAAAAGGCTAGCGATGTATAGGACATTTTCAACGTGCTCATATCGTCTTTGTCCTGTTTCTTGAAAAAGGGTTAGCGCAAGCTCCTCATAAATTGGTCTTTAATCTCGAAACGAACATCCGCCCCGATTGCAGGTCTTACGAGACCCGGCCCTTGATCTGCTCTAGTCAACGCCAAGTATTCCTCAAGAGTGAGGTCATCGATGTTAACAACTTCCATGGTACCGAAAACTTGAAATATGATCGTGAGAAAAGTTTAAAATGAAATGAAAGACTTAATATTAATCCTAATATAACTCCCGGTAGCGCCAAAAACTTGATGCATGTTTTTGATCGAGGTCTTAATATTTATAGTGTCTCGCTATACCTATGGTTACCCTAATGCACTAACGGCGGTGTACCGGTCGTGTGTAGTGTAGTAAATGGTAAAGCCGAGGTCGTCCCAAAGCTATGTGTGTCGGATAATTACTAAGTCTAATTGTCACGAATATTAATGGTTTTGATAAGGATTTAATTAATTAAACTACTAAAACAGAATATAAAATAAAAGCAAATAAATGTGTGAAGGAAATCAATAGAGGAATAGTGGTGCTAACCTTGTCAATCCTCCTAGCTAGTTATGTCTACGTCACCTACTTCCAATTACTTGGTGGGGTCAAATTCGAGAGGACAACATTTGGTCATTCGCCCTAACCTATCGACAAAGAGGCCACCACGGAGAAATCAAAGCCGTCATAAGTCATGTTGTTCTGGTCCCTAAGCCGAGTCATTAAGTCGCTACATGCTAGATTCTAAATAGTGAGTGCCCTACCGTTAGGAACTTAGACACTACACCCCCGATTCTTAAGTTCATCCAAACGATAGGTGATCGGTTGGTCAATCGCACAAGTAGAAAGGGTCGTCGGTTGGTCATATCTTACCCTTCCGTCTCGGTCCCTCACCTAGGGTCATTGGTCATATCTCTAGGCAATTGGCCTCTATCGCCATTCAAAACTACCGAACCAAGGGTGACTACCAAAGAACTATGCATGCATACACTTAGAAATAATTATACGGAAGTAAAGGTAAACGCAAACAAAACAATTAAGGAATCATAACTAGGCTAGCACCAAAGGGTGCTTAGCCGCTCATATTAATCATGCACATCAATTCAATATTCAAAGGTACGAAATACATGAATTGAAAGTAAAAGAAATATAAAATGCTAAAGCTTATCGTAATGGTGTGACTTCTCCCGTGGAAACGACTCAGTATGCTTCCCTAGACCGCCTTGAGCTTTTTCCCACGTTCTCGTAGTGTTGTGTGTGGAATGGGATGCTTTGAAATGATGGAATTGTGGGGTATTTATAGGCCGGTCCGGTTACGGCGTAACCAATAGAGGAGTTACGCCGTAACCTTCTATTTCTTCGTAAATGCACTAGATCGCTAGTTACTGGTGTAACCTTATAAGTAGTTACGCCATAGTCTTCAATAAACTCGGTTCGTCGTAAGTGATGCGATGAATTACGGCGTAAGTATCGCCGACGTGGAACCTCTTTTGACCTAATGGAGTTACGTCGTAACCTTTGGGAAGAGTTACGCCGTAACCTCTTGATAAGTTGGACTTCGGGTCACGCATGATAGTTCTGGCATAATGTGAGAGGCGAGTTACGTCGTAACTTCTTCAAAATAAGCATCTTGTGATAAATCTTTAGTAATGTTTCCATTTCCGCGTTTCTTAAGCTCCAATGCTCATGAATTTACACGAAAGTGGAAAACAATGGAAAACAAGCGTAAATCCATATAAATGATATAAATAACGAGCATTATCGGGGGAAATTGACACTTAATATTCAGGACTATTTGATGTTATCACTCATATTAGTGAATAACATGTTTTTGTTTGCTTAAGTTTTATGTTTCTATTGACTTGTCTGGACTTGACCTTTATAGTCTTGGCGACATAAAATATTATAGTCGAGGTGTGTCGCGTTAAAAGAACGCTATTCATGTAGAACTAGTTATGTCGATTTGCAATGCGTCAAGGAGCTACGTAACGATCTTACGAGTCGGGTGGGATCAGGGCCTGAGTCGCGGAATAGCTCAAGTTCTAGCAATAGCACACACCCCATGATTTATGTGGGCTTTGGCCCATCAATTGAACAAACAAACACCCTTTTGGATTTGAAACGGGCTGTGGCCCAGAATGGGAATAACAGGTGAAAAATGTACACTCGTAGAACATACAATCTGAGATGGAAATTATTGCTACACATGGTCCTTTGTATTCACAGCTTTTGGTGAGTAAGTTTTGACGCGAAGACTCCAAAACAAACGTATTCTCAAGCGTGAGTCCTAGACCTGGAGACGAAGCAAAACGGATACATGTTCGACTCACACGACCACCCTTGTTATATCGTGTTTTTTTGTTAGCAGTTAACACCCTTCGTGGGTGTTTTTGACTCGAGATAAACCAACATACGCACATATAATGAATTGAAGCCAACATAAACTACTACCCCTCTTGGGGTTTCTCATACACTGAAAATAACCATTGAAGGCACTAGGAGTCCTTCTCGAGTAGTGACTAGTGAAGCCGGGTACTACCCGGTTTCATTACCACTACGAAGTGTGTGTGCAGTCGAATACAAGTCAAGCAAGTGATCACCCTTCGAGAGGACTGACCTCGATCGGGCGCCTATTGTTCTAGCCAAAAAGTAAGCTAACTATATGCCAAATAAGATGTCAAATGAACTGGGAAATAAGCTGAAACAGAAGCATTGCTCCCTAGTCGAATACACCCTTAAGCTGGTAGGCAAAAATTAGATTTTGTTGAATATTGACAAAGGGCTAAGGAGACATTTTCAATTAAGCCGAAACTAATGACAAGCTAATAAGCAGATTTTCGAAATACGCCAAGATGACAATAGCAAATAAGCCGAAACTATGACACCAAAATATTGCTCTTTCTGCTTCTTTCTTTTTGGTTCTCGACAGCCACACAACAACAACAAAACAACAATTTACTACCAATATTGCAATCTCATTTCTTCATCCAATAATTTATAGAAATCAACACAAATAAATGAAATTTCGAATTAAAATTTTATGTTATTACAACTCAATGGATAACAAAAGCAATAATAAGGAAGGTATTCTTACATTAAACCCATTAGTGGGTCGAGTAGCAATGAACACCGAAACCTCGAGATTTCAATCGGAGGAGATTCGGAAGGTTGTAAAAATCGCTCGGCGGTACCGTGGCGGTCGACCCCCTTCAAGCGATATATCGGTCTCGGCAGCGATATATCGGTTTCTCGGCGGGGAGCATAAATTATAAAGGAAACTATGTAAGGCAACCTAAATTATAACACATAAATTATATTTATAACATATATTTGCATAACCTGGTAGTCTGGTACTCCAATTCAACAGCTCCAATTCTGCAGTCCATATAATCGCAGAACCTGGTATTGCAGAACTTGGACAAACACCATACAAACCTGGACAAACACCATAACAGAATCTGGACAAACACCAAAACAGAATCTGGAAAATACTGAGTTCATATTAAAAGTGAAAACTATAGCAGAATCTCGACAAACAGTCAAACACTCAAACAGACACATCAAAAATGACACAATCTGGACAAACACCATAAAGAGTTTAACATGCTTCATCTCAGCAATCTTCTATGATGTTAACTCCATCTGACTCGTAGTCACCTTCTTCATATACTTCCTCTTCACTTCCGGACTCGAAATCATCGTCAAAAAGTTCTCTTGGAGTTGTTTTAGTTGCGGTTCTAGAACTTTGTCGGGGTTGTAGAAATTCATCGGCTTCCATAGCTTCACCGACCGCTTCCCAATGTGCTTACAATCGGGTTGAACCTCGACTTCTTTATCTCCACTTCCATCTCCATCTCCATCACAATCAACAACCCATTCTTGAGCCATGTTACTATCGTTTGATAATAGCATTTCAACATTCCTTTCTTTTCTCCTTTTGGCTTTTTCATCCAGATCCGTGTTGAATTGAACATAAACAAGATTGTTCAATTTACTTGCATCCAATCTATTTCTTTTCTTTGTATGTATCTACAAAGTTAAAAGCAACAAAGTGTTATAAAATATACAATATAATGATATATAATTAAAATTTAAGTAGAAGTCTACGAACCCCTTCAAACGTGCTCCAATTCCTTTCACACCCGATGAACTACTAGTTAACGAAAGAATCCTCATTGCAATCTTTTTCAAATTAGGAGTTGCACCACCAAAAGCTCCCACCAATGTGCTACAATTTTGAAAGTTCATAAACTAAAAGAAATAAATAACAATGAAATTTCATAAACTGATAAAAGAAAGAAATAACTTCAGTAATGTTGCATTACCAGGATCATATTTATCATTATTCACTTGACATGACGAAATTGCAAGCTCTTTACCAAATCTATCCATTTTTTTCTTGTACTTTGGCAACTCAACATTTAGCACTTCCATTTGCATCTCTAAATCTCCAGACAAAATAGTTTCAAAAAACTCAAGAACCGCATCAGATACATTAGGATCATGTTGGATTTGAGTATCCTTATAGAAATAATAAGGATTTAAGAGATAAGCCATCAAATGCAAAACAGAATCTAGTCTACCCTTCATCTTCGTCTCTATGATTTTTAAGATACCCTCGTAAGCTTTTTTGTTACCACCCAAAGCCTTTTTGATTTCTTCCACTGCTTTTATCAACTCCCCATAAACAAAACCCATTGAAGGCTTCCAATCCGCATCAACCATTCGAAGGACTTTGACCAAAGGGCTAAACACTTTCAAACATAGTGACACACCCGTCCAAAATGTGGTACTTAGCACCGTTGCAAATGCGGATTTTCCTTTAACAGTATTGGAAAATCTACACTCTTCCCATTCGGTGCTAGAGAACATGTGTCTTAATTGCTCCTTTTTTTCATTCAAACTTTGTAAAGTTAGAAATGCGGAAGCAAATCTTGTGACACCCGGCCGAACAATATCCCTTTTATTGGTGAACTTTCTCATCATAACCAACGTTTTGTGGTGAGAATAAATAAAGATGGTTAGTTTCTTTGCTTGATCTAGGATTTTCTTAAACCTTGAATTGCACCAATACCTTGAAAAACATAAAACAAAACATTTATCGATACGATATAACATAACATGAATATATTTATTTATCGATAAGTAGATAAGTAGTACCTTCAAGCATAAGGTTAATGGTATCGTCGCATGATGATGTCCAAAAATATGTGGTCTCGTCTCTTTAAGTAAAGGCGTGCTCCCATGTTATTTGAGGCATTATCGGTCACAATTTGAACAACACGTCCGCACTGACTTCTTGAATGCAAGCTTCAACATACTCATATATGTATTGGCTTGTATGCGCTTCAATTGAACATTCTTTGGAAGATAAAAACACAAGACCATCCTTGAATTTACATAAATTCATAATGCTTCTCTCTTCTATCGGACCAAGCATCCGTCATAATCGAGCATCCATCCTCTTTCCATTCTTCTTCATTTCTTTTCACCTTGTTTTTGTTTTTTCAACCGCTTCCTTTAGGATTGTGGTGCTCACTCATATCTAGTAGGAGGCGAGGCCCGGGTCAAATTGGCCAACCACTTCCAACAACAATTGGAAGCTATCCTTTCAGCGTGGAAAGGAATCGCGGCCTCATATGCCCATGACCAACGTATTTCTTTGCCATCCATATTCTTTCTTTCCGAATAGCATTGCTAAGATCAACATTTTACCCTTCTTTCCTTCCCCTCTTTAAAGACTCCTCGGGTTTACTTTATTTGCAAAGTTATCCATGGGGCCAAAAAAATTTGGTTCCTTCATGCTAGAACCAGGTAGTTCATCCTCACTTTCATTACTATCAAGTCTCACTTCCGATCTTATGGCTTCATCGTGTTGTTGTTTACCCTTCTTTTCAACTTCGCCGTTAATAGCATCACACGGCATCTCAACCGATCATCTTTGGTAGCCCTTGGACATGACGTTACTTGTCCTTAAACTTGTGCAATATGTTGTTTCATTCTTGTAACCCCCCCACTCATCACTTTTTCACACAACATGCATTTAACTTTATCCATGTTGTTTGGATCCGCAAACAACAGATATTCCCAACCAATATCATTTGATTTTCTTTAGCACCGGCAACCGCTGATGAATCGGACGGTAAACTAGCGATCCTGATGCCATCCTCGGTGTCAATGAACCGAAAGTTGCAATATATATATCGGTGGTTGTGCATTTTGTGCAAACACATTCAAAAATAGAAAAAGTTAACACCTTTCAATTATGTAAACATATAAATTATCGGTTTATGCATCGAGATATCGATTATCGATTATCAATTATCGATTATCAATTAGATATAGATAATTTATAATTTATTCTATTCCTAAGTTCTATCAGTTATCAATTATTCAATTAATCGGTTATGTAAAATATAAATTAATTAGTAAATAATTAAATTAATGAAATCGAAAAAAAATTAATTAAATTAGAAAAGTTACGATCGGGAGTGGTAGGATTAGGGTCATGGGAAGTAGAGTCATGGGAGGTGGAGTTGTTGGATTGGTAATCTTCTTCTTTAAGGTGTAGTTGAGGTGGAGTGGAGTGGAGGTGAGAATAAAAATGAAACCTCAGAACCCTAATTTTTTATAAGTCAAACAAATTTGTTGACCAATGTTGACCGATGTTGACCGATATTGACCGATATTGACCAAAACGCCAAATTAGACCGATATGCAAAAATCGTGGCGTTGGACCGCCGCCAACCGCCTAGGCGCCGCCATATCGGCCGCCAAGGCCGATTTTTACAACACTGATTCGGGACGAGTTAGAACAATTAACTCTTGGAATAGCTTCTTTATACATCCAATGACAAAACCCCTAAGTTAATTTTAAAAACCCCTTTGCTATATAGAACCCTAATTTTTGAATTTGGTTGAAAAGTGGATGAACTCTCTGTGAATCTTGACTCTTGTATAGATGAAAGAGGGGAAAAGGAGCCTCCTAATCTTCTTGGCCTCATGCCTAGGGTAATACCCTTTTCTGGCTCTCGTCTTTCTTCCACAACCACGCCACTACATTCATATGATGTCTAGGAGGATAGGTAGCTATTTGGAGAATGATAAAGGTGAGGATGTTGTGTTGGACTCCCAAAAGAAAGAGGTGATACTATTCTTGTGTTTGTCTTCCCTGTTGGTGTCGACAAGAGAGAGAGAGAGAGGAACATGTAGAATTGAAACGTGGGAGAGAGAGAGAGGGGGGGGGGGATACAAGTTTATTTCTTTTTGTTTTATTAAACAAAACAGTATAGTCGGTACCCCGTGTTTTGTCAAATTCTCGAGTAAACGTACCTTCCCGGTACCCAAAAAATATAGAAATTACAATTTCCGAAACGTTTTCTTAAATGTAATAATATGACATTATTATTTCATTGAGATTTGATTATAACTGTTTGTCGTTATTAATTTGGTGTCGGTATGCGTGCGGAGCCGTGACTTTCTAAATTCACGAGAAAACCTCTCGTTTTCATCCGTAAATTATCCTTGAATGATAAAATGTGTATATTTCACTTATCTCATTACTTATTTTTAGTTTTGTATGCTACTGCGCTGCAGTATGCGGAATAACTTCTTGAAACAATGGATTAAGCTTATGTATGCTTAAATTTTTAACTTGGACAATGATAAATTTCACTTTTATTATACAGATACTTAGTGGACAAGTATCGTGTGTGCGGTGTCTTATTTATAAAGAAACGAGATGACCTCTCGTTTTTAAATTTTTGATATCGGCATCTGTCAGAAAAATAATCGATTTGAATTCTCTGACGTGGTAAATATTATTATAATAATCCGGAATTTTACGGGTTGTTATACATCACAAGTACATTCCCTCATTTTACCACAATCACAAGTAGGCAAACCATTGATATTCTGCAATTCATCCCAACATTTCTTTAACTTGTTGAAATAGGATGCACTTGTGAGATTACCTTGACTGATTTTGGTCAACTCTTCAAGTGATACACCAAAGGACCATTACTCGCCCGTATCTTTCTATCTCTTTCCACAATTCACAAGGCATCGAGCATAAAGAAAAGCTTAAGATAAATCTTGTACCATTGAATTCAAGATCCAACAAGTAACCATGTAATCACATCTGATCCGTCTTTGCAAATCAACATTACCAACATCTGGTTTTGGACAAGAACCATCAATAAACCCCAATTCCAGTTTAGCTCCTAATGCCATTCTCACATTCCTACTCCAGGCATGAAAATTACTCCCATTTAAAGCTGTGTTGGTTAAAACCATTCCTGGATGATCAGAACTTGCAATGTACAGAGGATCATTGGTCATATTCATATATTGAGCTGATGAGATTGTTGATTTTGGTTTGAATCTTGATTAGTGGAAGAAGATGGGGGAATCGCCATTGATGACATCAGAAAAACTTGATTAAAAGAAGGATTGATTGATTCAAGATCAGTATAGTCGAATCAAAATCAATTTGGAGATTTAGGGTTTGATAATGAGCATCTGTGCTCTAATACCATGCGAAAATTGTAGTTATTATTGAATGATAAAATGAAGATCATTACATTTACATTGAAATGAGAAGTATTTATACAGGAAAAGACTACTAACTGCTTCTAACTAACTTTTGAACATATTTACAACTTTGGAACTTGTAGTTATTAAGTCATCATTGATGACCCTTATACTCCTATAGTTATGTCAAGTCGTTTTCACGTAAAAGTTTAAATTTTTACGTTTTTAATCGAGTCATTCAAGGGGTGTTCCCAAACACACTCACATTTTGAGAGATTTGGTGAATGGGGCAAAATAGTAAATTATTAGGCACACTTTTCTTGAAAAGTGTATGCCATGCTTGAAACCCAAGCATTTATTTATTTATCTCTAAAAAAGCTTCTTCTTTGTTCCAACTAAACTCCCCACCGATCATCACATATTTTGTAAAATCCAAAAACCCTAACAACAATGGCGACATCTGCGGCGGTGAATTTGGAAGATGTCCAGTCAGTAGATCTAATGTCGGAGCTCCTCCGTCGTATGAAATGCTCCACCAAACCCGACAAACGCCTCATTCTCGTCGGTATAAATAACTTTAATTTTTCTCAGATCCGATGTGAATTAGTTGTCATTGTACTTTAGTGTTATTAAAAGATGGCTTAGGGGGGTGTTTGTTTAAGCTTATATATATGGGCTTATGAGCTTATTTGATTTCGGCTTATATTTCATAAGCTTCAATTTTACTGCTTATTTGGAGACTTATGACAAGTTTATTATTACATAATAAACTTATATAAGCCCACGTGTTTCCAAATAAGCCGAAAAATTGAGGCCTATGAAATATATGCCGAAAAACAAATAAGCTCGTAAGCCCACATATAAGCTTAAACAAACACCCCCTTAGAGGGTGTTTGGAATTGCTTATTTTTTGTGCTTTTGCTTCTATGTTTGAAAATAACTACTTTTGGAAATTTGCTTATTTTGTTAAAGATGCAAAAATAATTGAAATGATAATAATCTGATTAAGGTATTAAATCATATGCATTTATTTGAAGTTTTAAGTTGAATATGATAGTAATTAAGTAATATGAAATATTAAAGTGTTTCGATACCAAAACTGCTTTTCTGCTCGGAAAAGGAGAAAAATAAGCAATGCTAGACGCCCACTTAGTGTGATGTTTGAACTATTTTGTAGAGGTAATGTTGGAATTTGTTTATATATCTCTGAATTATCAACACTTCTATTAACATGTGAAGGGTAAAATGGTCACAAAATAGACACAGTAGACGGTATTTGAAAGTATGGTTATATAAAAGCAAGAATATGAATGCTAGACAAAGCTAGAAAAAGTGACAAGTTAGCTACATTTCTAGATAATTATCTGATGCAATTCAATTAAGCAAAGGGTCCAAGCCTAACAACCAAGTGAATAGGGGAGTACTCGAGTGACACAGTGTGCCTGCAAGATTGATGGAATATGAGCAAAGCTTAAGACTACTTCCACAACTAATTAGATAACAGTAGTATTAGTGCGTGGAAGAGTATCTTGTAGAGCGTTAGACGAATCGAATGTTGGCTATAGAAATGCAATTCATACAAAAAAAATGATAAAAGAGTACACGGATTGACATTGTTTGGTTAAAGGGTAGCGCCTCGTTCATGTATGCACTAGCGAGTCCATTTTGTTAGGTGGCAAAGATGCCCCATCCGTTACCAACTGCAGTACGCGCCAGTGGCGCAAGTCTATTTTGTTTTCTTGAATAGGTTTTACAAGTGCATTCACACTGAGACTCCTCCTGCCTGATAGCATCAGATTCTTAGCCTGGGCCACCAGGCTGGAAAGAATTTGCAGCTAG
>CM040242.1:67514071-67714071 GCA_022545495.1 Chrysanthemum lavandulifolium
GATCAAATTTTGCGGTTTGGAATCCGGTAGAAGGCCTATGCCGCCGGTGTCTTCTCTTGAAGATGCCAAGACAAACAAGAACCTTGACTTGAGTATTTTGCGTTCCCACTATGTCCTTAGCTTCCCGCCAAGTCCGAGATAGTGGGGATGAAGCCTAGCGGTTACCATAAATCGGGGGCGCCCCCGCGATCTCCTAAGCGTGTGCTAACTCTCCAGCTATTTTCATCACCTATAAATAGGTTGGACAAGTCATTTCAATGGTATGTTCACTCAACACGATGATTTCACATACATCATATTATCCGTAACTCATATCACATACTTATTCACAGCGGAGGTGGTTCGCGAGGCCCAACCCTACGCAATCACTTAACGAAGTGTCTATTATTTCTTATTGCGGATTGACTACAAGTTTGGCGAAGCATATCACCTCGTACCGCCCGATCATCATCGAAGGCACAGTCATCACGATTTATTGTACAATCATTTGGTTTATATTTCATTACCTCAAATTTTCTAAATTAATCTTATTTTCAAATTATAGGTCATAACAAGCTCATAAGTCAAAGTTTTAAAATGCACAAAGAAAGAGGGTTGGCTACTCGTGGAAAGTCGATCCTTTGTGACCTTAATGTCTTAATTAAACCGGTACTTTTCCGACCATCGTAAAATGTTAACCAACACGTTTGAACCCAAATAAATGTGTTCAAAAATTGAAAAACCGCACCGCTAAAACACACAAACGATTGTTATCACTATAGTTATCAAGTTCATTAAGAAAAGAAAAGTAAGTAAATAATAAGTAAACATTTTGACCTAATTTTGGAGAAAAACACTTTACTTCAAATGAACTAAATCATCATTCTTTTTCGGTCTATTTTATTCTTTTCCTACTTAAGTGATATTAGAACAAAACATTTTTCTGTTTCTTTCGTTTTCACTATTTTCCGTGAGGTGATAACAATAATGTTAATACATTAGGCTCTCGGTGAAGATTAGTGTAGGCTAACTTCTCGGAGAATAGATCTTGTACTAAGTGTTTGTCTGGTTTGAAATCGCTAAGAAAGTAAACAGATTAGCTTTGACCGCGGAGCAGGGTTCCGCGATCGACCTCCGGCGTGAGGTAAGTAAGGGTTTAGAGATAAAGTTAGTTTAGAGTGAGAGAGTAGATGTGTGTTACCGTTTGAATAGTGGCATGCCTCTATTTATATGGTTGACCTTTACATCGTGTTCTCGAGGTCACGGGCTATGAGGCGACGACTTGTAAGTGCGTGTGGCGTGGGTCAGCGAGTTTTGTCCGTTGTTGTGGCGGCGGCTTTTGGGCGGGAGTTGTCCGCTTCCCTTTTAGGGGCTGCAGTTCTTGTACCTTAGTCATGGGTGAGATTCCGCCTTTATATATGGGCGCGGTTGCGGCTTCCTCGGCGTAAGCCTCACATGACTGGTTCTTCCCGCTCCGTTCACGCCGTGCGTATCTGGTCGGTAACAGTAACCTCGAGCCAATTGCTTGTTTGGCCCGCTACCGACCCATGTGAGGGGCCGTGAGGTCGTCTGTGATCAAGTCCCCAGTCTAGTGTGCTTGTTAGTCACGGGACAAGCGTTCTAGACTAAGTTGCTTATCCATCCGTGGTTGGGTGTCTGCGGGTAACCCCATTATGTCGAATGGTAATCTTACTTTTGAAGTGGATAAGCGTTACCTGTATCTTGGGATTCGCGAACGGTTTTGGACCGCGTGATATTTGTTGACGTGATGTTTTGGTAGCTCGATCTTGTCGGTTGATCTAGATGTATATGGATCGTTGGATGTGGGTTGATGGCGTGGCAATTTTTCAACCGATTCGATTAGGCGATTGTTTTTATTTTTACGGGTATAAATATCCCTTATTTTACCTACTTTATTCTTGTTGATCCATCGTCTTCGTGTGTGAAAAAAGCGTCATTCAAGCCACGCCGTATTTTGTGCGTCTTTACTTGATCGGTTAGGTTTTTCCTCTTGTGATTCCATGGCTAGAAACTCCTTTGCGATTTTACTTGTAAGTTATCGACAAGATCTAAGTGATTTTGCTCTAAATACCATATCCCCCCATTTGTTCACCCTCTTCTTCCTGATCCTAATAATACCATAAGGTCCCCTAAGGGTAAGATAGGCGTGTACACTAGGTTTTTCGAGTTCTGTAATTTTAGGATCCCTCTTTCCAAGTTCTTGTGTAGCGTTTTGGAATACTTTCAAATTCATCTCTCGCAATTATCCGTTTTGGCCGCGGCTAGGATTAGCCATTTTGAGATCCTATGCCGCGTTCACGGTGGTATCCCCACCGTATCCTTGTTTAAGAAGTTTTACTAATCCGGTATGAAGGATGGGTGGATGACTTTAGAAAAGCGTAAGGGTCCCAGTCCTTGGTCGTTCTGTTTGCTATCTGCGCTCCCTAGATTACGTAAAGAATTGGAAGGAGTATATCTTTTAGGTTGATGAGGCTGTATTCCTTTGGCTATTTCATGGAATGACAAAGTCTCAGATTGACATGACCCGCCCCCATCGGATGATGATGTCGATTTGGAGTTATTGCATCTTCTTGACCTAAGCGTGCTCCTTTTAAGAAATTTAGGAGCCGGTTTACGTGTGTGATTAGTCTTAGCCGCACATGGGATGGCCAGATGCGTCCTACTTTCATGGTGTCCGATCTTTGAGGTGGGTTTTCTTCTAGGGTTTGTTCGTCTTATACTTGTTTTAGTTATTCTAACATTTTCATTAAATCTGCAGAGATGTCTCTTTGCGTTTATCAACCGCCGAGACCCATTCTTTGTGCCAGGAAAGAACTCTTGAGGAGGGTGAGAAGACCTACGAGAAGAAACATGACGCGTAATAGAGCCTTTGGAGAACTTGGTCTCTTTAGTTCGGGAGACCATTGTTGACACCGTGGAAGCGCTAAGGTCGAGAAGGCCGTTGGGAAGAAAAGTTCGGATCATGCTCCTTCCAAGCAGCCGGAGAAGAAGAGAGTGCCCGTGCGAGCAAGGCTCGGATCTGCTTGCTAGTGAGCTCCTTGAGTTTGTTTTGTTTTTTTTTACTTAATTTGTTCTTTGATGCGCGGGGATGCAACCGGGGTCCATTCTGTTTTGCGGCTCCATGGCGAGTCGATTACGGACCCCGGTTGTTGGAGACTCAGTAGCTTCTTACGAGACTTCCCATCTTGACGGACCCGGATGCTACTTCTAAAACATCCACTGATGTTCCCCCGAGGATTTAGATATCGATATGCGATCCTTCTCATCCACCATCTCCTCATGGGAAGATATTTGGGACATGAGTCGTAGATGCGACCAATTTGTTCATCGTCCTGCTGACCTCAAGCGAATTTTTTTGAGTCTCTTTCCGTGGATACAAGAGAGGAAAAAATGTGTATGTTCCTAAATGGTTGCCCACCAATGATTTCCGCATGGATGATTCTTGGGTTTGTCAGTGTGTTAGACAACCTTGCGACACACAGTTATTTGTCCATACCGCGCAACTTGCCACATGCGGAATTCTTTGGCGGTACAATATGGCATCGCGGCAAAGAAACTGTATATCTTAAAGTGCGCTTGCGGTTGGATTTTGAGCTTAATCGGACTAATAAATTGAGCATAAGGTTGGAGAGAGGACAAGAAGATTAAGGCCTTGAAGGGAAAGTTCGGAATGGAGAGTGAGGCCGCGGAGGCGAGGGGCCTGCGTGAGCGCGTGGGCGCTACGGGTCGAGGCAAGAGAGTAAAGAAACTCCGTGAGCGTGTGGCTCGATTGGAAGCGATGATTGGACCCGAGGGCGAGCAGTTAGCGCCACGGTATTGAGAATGTTGGTGAAAGGCGAGTTCGGACTTACCTCTGTTTGTGATGATCGAAAGAACAGTGGGGTTGGGTTGCTTGAGGAAGGCGGGGGGCGTGAGCAAGAGGTCGGGAGCACATGATACTCGACTTGCAAGCTGGATCGAGGCTAGCGGAGTTGAGCAGTGAGTTTGACGAAGAGTTGTTTCCTAGCACTCTTCTTGCAATTGAAGGTAAGCGGTGGGTAATTGGGCACGGCTTTCGTAGGGCATGGATGGCATTCAAGCAGTCTGACGAGTTGCAGACACGATTGGGGGATTGTATAAGCAAGGCAATTGTGGAAGGCCTAAGGCAGGGTCTGGAGGCAGGGGTTGTACATGGGTCCAAGGGTGTGAAATTAGAACATATTAAGGCCTATAATCCGCGGGCGAAGGATATTTACCGCGAGTCTGTTATACGTCTTAGTGACGTCCCTTTCCCGCTCCTAGATTCCTTAGAAGCTTGCAAAGATTCTTCCTTGGAGTTTCTCATGTCGGTGGTGTTGCGGAGAGCGACCCGTGGTTCGAGGAACTTTGTGTTTGATCCCCGACGGCGGGGAGGTCTTGCTTCCTAGCTCTCTATTGCAGACCATAACTAGGCGCCCGCGTGCCATTGCAGCGTACAAAGAGAAGAAGAGCCAGATAAAGGGTAAGAAATTTGATCTACGGAACCACGATTTGATTGTTTCCAATGTCGTGCATCAAATTACTTCTCCGGGAGCCTTATGGTCATCGTTTCTCTTGGCCCGACTCCTCCATCGCGATCCTTGGTCCCACGGAGAGGATGAGAAAGAGGAGGAGGCAGGCTACCATGATGACAAGTTCGACACGAGCATTCTTGATCGTCTGGGGGATGTTTGAGGTATCTTTCCACGGTGACATTTAGACTATCTTGCCTCTCGGTTTATGTGAAGCTTAGTAACTTTGTTTTAGTTAGGGTCGTGGTACTGCATGGGTGCCTTTATTTTGTAATTGGGGTATGCCCTGTGTATTTTATACAAAATCCTTCGTGGACTCAATGGAAATATTTTTGGCTCTAATACATATATTCTTTTACTTTTTTAGGAGTTAGTTGTTCCGGGCTTTTGTTTGTACCCGTAGCCATACTTTGGAAGTCCGGGGGTAACATGGGATGGTCAATGGGTTTGCAATACCACTTATATGCCTGAATCAATTTTGAGGTTGCTCGTCCTTTATGTGCGACATTGTTTGTCGCGGATGAGAGATATGCAAGAGATGCAAAAAATAAAGATGTAAACAAATCATTGTTTTGGAAAATTTGTAGAAGCGGGCGAGTTTCTACACATTTCATTAATAACTAGAAAATATTACAATAAAGCGAAAGGATGAAAATTTAAAGCGGTTCCCCATTGTCCTGGATCGATCCGTGGTCGACTTACAAGAGGGGGAAACCTACCTACTTAGACATAACATTTTTAAGTTTCGGATGTTCCATGTCCTCGGGAGTAATTCCCGTCCGTTCCTCTTAGCTTGTATGCTCCATTGCCCAATGCTTCCACTAATTCATATGGCCCTTTCCACTTTGGGCCCAACTTTCCGTGTCTTACTCGTTGGCTTCATTGTTGCGGTACACAAATTCTCAGGGCACGAATGTTGCGCTCCGGACTTTCTTGTTGTAGTATTTTTCCATCTTAGCTTTCTGCGCCTCTTGATGGCGCGCTTCTCTTCTTTCTTCGAGGTCGGTGTTTAGGCGGAGGTTACGGTCATTGGAGATTTGGTTTATTGCCGTGCGCCGGGGCTTGGCATTCCGATCTCGGCTGGGATAACCGCCTCGATGCAAGTATGTAAGGAAAATGGGGTTTCCTGTTGCTTGTCTTGATCATGGTTACGTGCGCCCGGAGCACATGCGGTACCTCTTATCAGGTCCTTGCTTCCGCCTCCGGCGCCTTGATGCCTCTCCCAGAACTTTTGTTCGCGTTTTCCACCACCCGTTTGCATGCGGATGTTTGACCGAAGCAAACCGTTGCTTAATATTGAGCTTGACACCAATCCTTAAATGGGTTTCGCGGAACTACTTTCCGTTGTCCGACACTCTTTCCCCTTGCAAACCGAATCGGCAAACTATGTTGTCCCATACAAACTTTTCACACGCCTTCCCGTGATGGAGGCTGGGGTTTAACTTCAATCAACTTGGTGAAATAGTCTATTACCACAATCATGAATTTTATTTTGCGGTCCTTACGGAAAGGTCGCGAGATGTCGAGCCCCACTTGTAGAAGGGCGGGGAGAAATGTCGGTCGGGGTTATCTTTGCGGGTTTTGGTGCCGGACGGTGGACTTGACAATCTTCGCATACGTATTAGCTCCCGGGCGTCCTTGTGCATTGTTGGCCAATAGTATCCGGATCGGATTGCTTTGGCTACTACCGCCCTTGGCCTTGAGTGCATGCTGCACGATCCTTCGTGAATCTCCCGCAGCGCGTAATTGGCCTGTATGGGACCCACGCACCGGAGCCATGGTTCTAGGAAGGACTTGCGGAATAAAACTCCGTCTCTCAATGCGTATTGCCGTGCTTTGATCCGCAGCTTTCGGGCTTTGTGGTCATCTGCCGGTAGTGTTTCATCCCTTAAGTAGTCAATCAAGGGTGTCATCCATGTGTCTCGTCTTCTTCCACGATTGCCAACACCTCATTCTCTTGATGGTTTCTCCTTGATACTTCCACAAGAACTGTTTAGTCAGTGAGCAAAGCTAGTAGAGGCTATCTTGCTTGGCGCATCCGCTTGCTTGTTACGGCCGGGAATCGCGATGGAGAGCGTCCAAAATCCTTCAATGAGCTTTAGCCTTTGCAGTAGCGCGTCATGCTTGCTTCCTTCGCCTCATATGATCCATTGATCGATTTGCTACGAGGCGGAATCGACATTTCTTGCGACAAGTCCTTTACGCATTTGTTCTACGATCCTTAGTGCGATCGGTGCTTGTACTCGGCCTCATTGTTGGATGCCTCAAATTCAAAGCGTAAGGCATATGTGAACTCCTTCCCTACAGGCTTGTTAAGATCAATCCTACCGGACCGCTACGACACGCGGATCCATCCGTGAATAGATTCCATGGTTCGGAGTATGGGCGTTTGCGGTTGCCTTGTGCAGGATGCCCTCTTGGAATTTCGGCAATGAAATCCGCCAGATGCCAATCCTTTAATGGTACGTCCCGGTGGAAGCGGCGTCATGCTCATCGATTCGATTGCCCATCGGCCATTCTCCCACTTTCTCTGTCTTGGTCAAGACTTGCTTGATGGTTGGTCGTGATGACCGCCTTGGATGTGCTGGAAATATCGCCGTGTCTGCGGGAGGCATATACTAAGCGCAAGGACAAGCTTCTCAATTGAGTGTAATTCATCTCCGGGACCCTTTAGGGCGTGGTGACGAACACTTGGTACATTGTCGCGACTCCTTTGTCTTAGCAAAGCTGCACTCGCGACTTCTTGGGGCCGCGCCAAGTATATGATTAATCGATTTTGGACTATACTTCATGACACCTCATTGAAACTTTGCAATCTTCAGGGGAGCACGTTTTATTACATAGGCGAACCATTTGCAAACATAGCGCAAACAAAATTAGTTTATTTTACGTCATGTTCTTGGCGCCCTTTCAAAGGATGGACTCATCAAGGGGAGCTAAGGCGAGTACCACTCCGTCACTTGCTCTCTTTACATTTTACATACCTTTTTATAAAAATTGTGTTAGTTTCTTTTAACACTTTTGTTTCGACAAAAAGGGGAGAAGAAAGTAAAAACTAAAATTCAAACTTTACAATTTTAGCTTTTCCTTAAAATAATTTTATGTTTTGTCATCAACAAAAGGGGTGATTGTTAATACAAATAAGCCTTAAAAGCGTTTATTTATATTTCACGATCTTCTAATGTTTTGTCGATAACAAGCGTAAAATCATTTAATGAAACAAATAGAATCATTAAATAGTTTGAGCCAAGGTTGTCGGGATCGGGATCCTACCTAGGATCGTTTTCGACTTTGCAAGATCGTGTCGTAGGATCGGATCGGGATCGTGAAGATCCTATGAAAATGTATATATTTTGTATAGGGGTTATAGTTTTTATTTCTATATAATATTTCATATAATAAGCGAATCTAAATGGATGATAAAATAAAAGTTATATGTTCAAGTACTCTAGTAGTAGAATATTAGATATATTGTAATGCATACTTGCACAAAGTTACTATATCGTGCGGTGCACTACTTCTTGTTTATTTATTTTTTATTATAGGTTTTTAAGTGATAATATTTATGCAAAAGATAAGGTTAATTTATTAGCGCGTGATTTTGTAACTTTTTGTTACAATATATAGATTAATGCAAAAGATAAAAGTTGTATCCGAAAATGAAACTACATAATTTATAATAGAGGGCAACACAATTTTTTTTTTTCTTGATGACCAAATAAATTAAATTAGAATATTATGATAATATTCTTGATTTTTTCTTGATTACCAAATAAATTAAATTAGAATATTCATGCTTTTATATGTAACATAAAATAAAATATGAACAAAATTGGGTCAAGTATGTAGATAGTTTACTTAAAAAACAAGTTTTTGACATTTTACAAACATGAAATCATTTTCAAAATAAACCCAAAAAGTCGCATCTAAACTATTTCTAAATAGTCCATAAAAACATAATGATTTTACACTCATTAATCTTGCGAGACAATTAATTAATGACACCAAAATAATTTTTTTTTGAAAATTCTTAGTCGTTGAGCTTTAAGACATGAGCTTATAATTAATAAGTTAATATACCTATACCAAAACCAAAACCAAAAAAAAACAAAAAAAAAAAAAAAAAACAAGAAAACTAATAATAAAGCGATCCTATACGATCCGATCCGATCCTACGATCCTACGTGCGATCCTACGATCTGCTGCGATCCTACGAATTACGATCTTGTTAAGATCACGATCGTTTTGTGTGTAGGATCGTGGGATCGTCGATCTGAGGATCGCGATTTTGACAAGTTTGAGTTAATAGTTTCCTAACACACTTACGTTTTCACATAAAACACTAAAACAAGTATAAGTGATTTTATGATTTAGATATATATGTACAACAACTAATGTTTACATATTGGGTTAGCACATACTTAAACTAAGTATACTAAAATGGGTAAAAACATGTAAATACTAAAATGGGTAAAAACTAGCAAATGGTATTGACCCATAACCCATGGTTTTATATATACCACTTAACCAAGTTCATTGTATCCTTAAGATACATTGTATCTAGAAAGAAAACCATGGATCAACCCATAACCCATGACCCATGACCCATAACCAAAAATACCCATGGGCAAAGAGGAGTTCCACGGATCCACGGCTTTGTGCTAGCCGGATCCCAGTGGAAGGGATCCGTGGGATCCGGGAACAATGAGAATTTTCTCTATAAATGAGAGCCATTTCTTCCTTTCTATTCATCACTTTTACACATACTTCCCCAAGTATTCTAACCTCTAACCTCGGATCCAAGTGATCTATGTAGTTTGTCTTTTGTTTTGTGTGATCTTCTAGGTTCCTCTTAAAGGCAAGATCACCACTTCTTGAAGACGAGCAAGCTCAAGTCCATGAGTTGCCATGCCGTCATCATCAAGACAACTAAGGTTCTCTTGTTGATAGTTCTTCCTTTCTCCATAGATGTTGGGTTGAAGGCATTAGTGAAGAATGCCGAAAGTGTCAAGATGAAAGCATTAGTGAAAGGTGCTCATCATCCGTGTCAAAGCATTAGTGAAGAATGCTAAAGGTGTCAAGACGAAGGCATTAGTGAAGGGTGTCAAGCGTTGTGTCAAAGGCATTAGTGAAGGATGCCGAAGAATCAAATCAAGTAGCATTTGAAAAGAATGCCTAGGTCGTATAATCGATGAGGTGCATCGTTATACATATATGTATTTGTTTATTTCCAAGGATGGTGATATCCTTGATGATGTTGTAACAAGGAGTGGATCTCCTTGAGATTAGGTGTTGTGTCGTGAAGGGTAGTAGTTCCTCCATAGTAATGGAACTAGGTGCTTAGCCTAGTACCTAATAAAGGGTAGGCGACGTTGTGATAGGATTAGTTCTCCTTGGTGTGAAAGAACTCGGTGGTTAGCCTAGCACCGTATAAAGGGTAGGCTACGTTGTGTTAGGTGTGGTTCTCCTTGGTGTGAAAGAACTCGGTATTTAGCTTTGTACCGGAAAAAGGTTAAGCGACGTTGTGAAGGCTTCTCCGCCATAAGGAGATTGGTGTAGTGCTTACGAACTCGAGTAGGTGACTCGGGAATGGAGTAGGGCAAGGAAGGTGTCCTTGTAGCCGAACCACTATAAATAACTTGTGTCGTGGTGATGTGCTTTTACTCTTTATCTTTCATTACACGTTTATATATCTATCTATCAACGTCCAACATAAACAACCAAATAGATTGACATAAGTCGATCTAAATATTTAAAAGGAAGTTTTAAATTGGTAAAACTATTCAACCCCCTTCTAGTTTTCCACAATTGGCATCGAGCTTAGTTACCAAGTTTCTTAGAGTATGTTGTACTTTAAAAACTTGATACGATCCATGTATGTTTGAAAACTACAAAGAAGGATTTTTTAAGGTCATATTTTTCTTTTAAATCATTTTGTTGGACATTGATAGATCATTCTAACAACTTTTGTTTTCAAGAAAACTTCATGCTAGAATCTCTTCAAAATCTTCATTCAAAGAATAATGAAGTCAACATTCAAGGAAGGATCTAAAAAGTAATCACAACTTACGTACACCAAGTACAAAGGATTACTTTAAAAGCTCATGAAGTAGTTTTGGTATTATGCCAAACCAAGAAGCATAGAGGTATGTTTTAATTTTCATTAGATAGGTTACATGAGTTCAATTTACTTCATAGTTTTCTTTGTTTAATAATCACTAGCATCGTTAAAAGTCTCTTTCGTCACTTTTCCGTCTTTTTCATCATCGAGAATGGTATTCCTTTTGATTCGTCAAACTAACGCCGTCGTCACATATGAACCCTCGATATGTGATTCATCATAAGTCGTCATCCAAAGACAACCGTCATCTAATACCTCCAAACTATTTTTAGTAAGCTAATTTATAAGCCTACTACAAAATAATGCCAAACAACCCTTTTTCTCGTCTACGATGGCGGATCCCTCTAGTTGTACTAGCCGGATCCCAAATACAAAGGATCCGGGGGAACCGTGGAACAGAACTCAGTTATACGCTTTCAAAAAAAATAAACACTGATCTTTTCCCTCTACTCACATAACACAAAAACGACTACACCACTGATTTCATCCTCATTGGATTCCATTATCTCAAGTATTCATTCCTAGAACACCATTGTAAGTAATTATATTAACTTGTTCTAATTCTCATCATCCTAATTCTAGGGTTTATGGTTTCACAAATCTCTAATCAATTAGTTTAATTAGGGTTTTCAAAATTAATCATGAAAAGGGGCTTTTAACATAACTAAGATCACATTGTGTTCACAACATTGTTAATACAAATCAAAACCATAAACCCACCACAACTAATTTTACCTAATTGGAAAATTTGTGTTTTTAGGACCAACCATGCCTAAAGCTACTCAACAAGATCATCATGATACCGTTCACTACCTTACTCATTATTATCGTAATGAGGAATTCTCAAAAATCGACCGCAAGGTCTTCAAAAAGCTCGAAAAATGACTTATCCACGAAGGTCGTGTAATCAAGGAATGTTTCCTTGAAGATACCGACATTCGTCAAGTCTTCTCGGCAATCAATTTTGATTGTCTTCTTGACATTGATGAACAAATTTGTCCGGTCTTTATCTTTGAATTTTATAGAAGCATTAGGATCATTCAAAACATCGATGATAGCATTTCAATCGCTTTCATCATCAATAAACAAAACTTCACTCTTCCTCTCAACACCTTTGCTCAAATTCTTCGCATTCCTTGTGAAGGAATTTGTATGTACTCTCAAGATTGGGCAATTAACACTCAAAACCTTGCACTTGATCCTAAACCAATGTACCATACTCCTCTTGATGAACCCGAAACCATCCGAGACACCATTTTCAAAATAAGAGCCGACCAATCCCGCTTCGACCGAAACAAGAAGCTCATTCACCGTAATCCCTTTCAAATGGAACTTTTCAAATCCATCCCATGTTTAGAAAATGGGAAGAAATTCTTAGGAAAAACGTCATAAGCCTAGTTGAAACAAAGATCATCCAAACGCATGTCTTGTGCAAATGATCTATTGTCTTATCCACCAAAAGCCATTTAATCTCGCCTATTACATGGTAAGGAGAATGGTGGGGTATTCAAAGCTTCAACATGGTACTTCCATATGGTATGCTCCTAACACGACTTTGTAAGTATGTTAGTGCATTGCAACCATCCCCTATCAACAATGATCATTTCCTTGCCGATCATGTAATGGTACCTCTTACCAAAATACCACCCTCTAAACGCTTCAAGATCAATGGAAAGAAACCTAAAGCTCTCTCGGACTCCTCGGCCGGTGAAGAAGAAGAAGATGAAGATGAGGAAGACGTCGACCCCATAGCCAACATCAAATTGGAACCCTTTAACTACTACGAACAACTTCCAACCATTCCAAACGAGACCGCGGAATTTAAACAATTGAGGGGCATGATTCAAAACCTCGCTTACAACCTCACTAAGCCGTCAAAAAGGAAAAGAAAGGATTGACGAAAGAGACAATAGGAATGTGCTTATTTTCTTTTATTTTATGTTTGGATAATTACGTTTTAGTACTTTTGGTTTATGGTAATTTGGATATTGTTACTTTATCATGCTTTTATAAGTGGTGTTTTGTGATGACATGCTTGTTCCTATTACTTTGTTTATAGATTTATTAGTGTGCAAAATCGCACATCATTTCGTTGAAGATTCTCGATCTGCAGATTACGATCCCTAGGATTAGCCTAGCGGATCCTCCTTTGAGGGAACCGTGGGATCCGTGACATCGGATCGACAATACATCATTCCTTGCATCAAGATAACTTTCTAGATAACATCATATTAGCTAAGCATATGATTTTAGAATCCAACTAGAACCACTTCAAGGATGAGAAAGGCTTAGACTCACTAAAGGCTTAAGTTCTTAGTCAAAATGCCTCTTGATTTATCAACACATCAAAACTCACCATATTTCCGCTTCAATACTCATAAACTACTTCTCATCTTTCAAAACACTTAAGTGGACAAATTAAACAATTTTAGAAAATTGTTTCTAATCATTTTTATCTCAAAGTAAGACAAAAATTAGTTTTTCAATTCTTGTGATTTTTAAGAATTTTTCAAATTTCACCTCAAACTTAAAACTGATCACTAGGATCATTTATTATCATTTGACATCACCAAAACTCTTAGTGTTATCCTTGGACATCCATTGGTAGTCATCTTGTCCCATCTCCTTTCCAAAAGAAGCAATTATTTGCTACAACACTTATTACCTTTGATCACTCAAGTACCCTCTCATCCTAAAACATTTAAGAGAACTGAAACACTCAAAATGAGATAGGCTTTAGCTCCTAGAAACCTCATTTCAAACCTGTTATAATTGCTGAGAGCCGGATCCCTAGGATTAGCCTAGTCGGATCCCTCCAAGGAGGGAACCGTGGGATCCGGTGACGCTTATGTCTAACATTGCTAAAACAATCATTTCAACTCATCTTCCTAACTCAAACACTCCATCTCATCTTAAATGAGTTCCTAGATCATTGAAACTCTAAACTTCAACCTTGTGCATGTTAATCATCACATTTCCAAGAACATTAGTGGATTAAGTCTTAAATGTACTTGCCAAGCTCTTCCTTTATAAGCCATATTGCTAAGAACACTTTAGTCATCAAATACAAACACAATTATCAAGAATTGCAACCATCTCCTTAGTCATTTCATCATGAGAAAGGCTCCTAGCTAACTCATCCACTCAAGAACCACCCAAGAAACTTGCTAGGATCATACACGAAGTTTCCTCAACCGAATCATCTCCTGTTAAGTCCACTAATGCTAGGATTTCTCCTACACCAAGGAAACCAATCAAACTAATCCCCAAGAAAATAGTTCCCACTAGGACTTCATCACCCTCTACCAAACAAACATACCCTCCAACTCAACCAACATCATTGGTGCCTAGAGCCACCTCACAATCATCTCCACATTCTCACAATGTAGAAGACTTACCTCCTTGGCCATCTCATCTTCCACCACTACCAACAAACTCACTTGAAAAGGTTGGGCAACAAAATCAAAATGTTGAATCAACACTTGATCCAATGTCAAACTCGCTCATTCCCCAATAGTCCATTTTGGATTATGAGAAGACATCAACGGCAACCACCCGACCACATGGAAGTTGATGCTTCTTTACCTCCACCTCAAACATTGTAGAGCCATCACTTAATGAGCCTCCACCAATTCCTCATTCATTTGAAGATCCTCAACCCATTTCACTTGAACTTCCACTTCAAGAAATTCAAAACCATGACAAGGATTGCTATCATTGTAAACATGTTGAAAGATTGATACATGAACTACGTGAAGAGCAACGTTTCATGTTTTATCACCTCCTCGAACGTTTGAAGAGGTCAACAAGCCTAAACTACAATGAGCATCATAAGTCACAAGCTCAAACTTAGAATGTTTAGGAAAACTTATCTCATTCTTAATCATCATTAAGCTTTTTAGTTGAATCTTGAGTTTGGGTAACTCATTAGCATTAGTTGCACTTGTATGGCTAGTTCATTCTCTCAGTTTTAGAGATTTGTTTGATCATCTCTTGCTTTTTATTGAATGAATATCTATACGCCATAATTGTTATGTGCTTTATGTGTTGTACTTTATATTTCATATACTACTTCATTAGCATTGATTGAAACACTCTCATTGCTGAAGAAACTGTCAATAGACAGCCGGATCCCTCCAAAATGCCTAGACGGATCCCTCCAAGAAGGGAACCGTGGGATCCGTGGTACAAAAGCACAAAATTCTACTAACTTGAGTTTTATTTGCAGGAAATTATGCACTATACTCTTATTTTCTAACCTTTACTTTGTAGATTTTCAAAATAACACATGAAGATTTTGACACCATAAAACTAGGGGAGCTTTGTGTCAAACGAAATTGCAAAAACATTTTTAACTTAATCTGATTTTGGACTATACTTCATGACACCTCATTGCAACTTTGCAATCTTCAAGGGGGAGCACGTTTTCGTCACTTAGACGAACCATTTGCAAACATAACTGCAAACAAAATTAGTTTATTTTACGTCATGTTCTTGACGCCCTTTCAAAGTGATGGACTCATCAAGGGGGAGCTAAGACGAGTACCACTCCCGTCACTTGCTCTCTTTACATTTTACATACCTTTTATAGAAAAATTGTGTTAGTTTCTTTTAACACTTTTGTTTCGACAAAAGGGGAGAAGAAAGTAAAACTACAAATTCAAACTTTACAATTTTAGCTTTTCCTTAAAATAATTTTATGTTTTGTCATCAACAAAAGGGAGATTGTTAATACAAATAAGCCATAAAACGTTTATTTATATTTTACGATCTTCTAATGTTTTGTCGATAACAAACGTAAAATCATTTTAATGAAACAAATAGAATACGTAAATAGTTTGAGTTAATAGTTTCCTAACACACTTACGTTTTCACATAAAACACTAAAACAAGTATAAGTGATTTTATGATTTAAATACATATGTACAACAACTAATGTTTACATATTGGGTTAGCATATACTTAAACTAAGTATACTAAAATGGGTAAAACATGTATATACTAAAATGGGTAAAACTAGCAAATGGTATTGACCCATAACCCATGGTTTTATATATACCACTTAACCAAGTTCATTGTATCCTTAAGATACATTGTATCTAGAAAGAAAACCATGGATCAACCCATAACCCATGACCCATGACCCATAACCAAAAATACCCATGGGCAAAGAGGCGTTCCACGGATCTACGGCTTTGTGCTAGCCGGATCCCAAGTGGAAGGGATCCGTGGGATCCGGGAACGAGAGAGAATTTTCTCTATAAATAGAGAGCCATTTCTTCCTTTCTATTCATCACTTTACATACATACTTCCCCAAGTATTCTAACCCCTAACCTCGGATCCAAGTGATCTATGTAGTTTGTCTTTTGTTTTGTGTGATCTTCTAGGTTCCTTTTAAAGGCAAGATCACCACTTCTTGAAGACGAGCAAGCTCAAGTCCATGAGTTGCCATGCTTACATCATCATCAAGACAACTAAGGTTCTCTTGTTGATAGTTCTTCCTTTCTCCATAGATGTTGGGTTGAAGGCATTAGTGAAGAATGCCGAAAGTGTCAAGATGAAAGCATTAGTGAAAGGTGCTCATCATCCGTGTCAAAGCATTAGTGAAGAATGCTAAAGGTGTCAAGACGAAGGCATTAGTGAAGGGTGTCAAGCGTTGTGTCAAAGGCATTAGTGAAGGATGCCAAGAATCAAATCAAGTAGCATTTGGAAAGAATGCCTAGGTCGTATAATCGATGAGGTGCATCGTTATACATATAAGTATTTGTTTATTTCCAAGGATGGTGATATCCTTGATGATGTTGTAACAAGGAGTGGATCTCCTTGAGATTAGGTGTTGTGTCGTGAAGGGTAGTAGTTCCTCCATAGTAATGGAACTAGGTGCTTAGCCTAGTACCTAATAAAGGGTAGGCGACGTTGTGATAGGATTAGTTCTCCTTGGTGTGAAAGAACTCGGTGGTTAGCCTAGCACCGTATAAAGGGTAGGCGACGTTGTGTTAGGTGTGGTTCGCCTTGGTGTGAAGGAACTCGGTATTTAGCTTTGTACCGGAAAAAGGTTAAGCGACGTTGTGAAGGCTTCTCCGCCATAAGGAGATTGGTGTAGTGTTTATGAACTCTCGAGTAGGTGACTCGGGAGTGGAGTAGGCAAGGAAGGTGTCCTTGTAGCGAACCACTATAAATAACTTGTGTCGTGGTGATGTGCTTCTTACTCTTTATCTTTCATTACACGTTTATATATCTATCTATCAACGTCCAACATAAACAACCAAATAGATTGACATAAGTCGATCTAAATATTTAAAGGAAGTTTTAAATTGGTAAAACTATTCAACCCCCTTCTAGTTTTCCACAGAACTATACCGTCGCTTCCATGTTTGAATCATGTATATGGCTGGGCTTTCTCTTTGGCAGCGGTGTCCTTCTTTCCACCTGGGACCACCATTCTTCCGGGGCCCATTCTTGATTTCCTTGACAAGATGTGCGAGCTATCCGGACTAACCGCCTCTTCTATCTGTTTCTTCAACCGATAACATTCATCCGTGTTGTGACCTTTTCTATGAAAATCACAGACTTGTCTTTATTCACGGATTCGGTAGGCTTGACATCGGTGGAGGGCTGTGAATTTGACATTATCCATGGTTAGGATTTCCTTTGGTGTTTTGTGAGAGGGTGAACTGTCCTCTCCTTCTTTCGGCCTTGACTCTTGAATTCCACCGTTCGAAAATCGGATATTCTTCGCCCACCATCCCGGCTCTTCCAGGGAGTGTTTCTTTTTTATCGGTTGGCATGGCTAATTCTCCTCGGAGGAATGCTTTTACTACCTTCCACATCTCATCCTGTGTCTGGGGAATGTTGTCATTGAGCCTCCTGATCAGTTCAGGGTTTGTTATCCCGTGCATGAAGCCTGATACTCTCATACACTCCGGAGCTCCTTTCACATGCATGCTTTCCATCTTGAAGCGTTCCACGAACGCTTCTGTGGATTCCCCTTCCCGTTGCTTGATGTGGTGCAACTCGACAGGATCCTTCGTATACTTCTTCTGCTGGAAGGAAGTGCGAGAGAAAACTTGACCTCGATTCTTCAAAATCATCAATGCTTTACGGCGCGACTCGTGAGCCAGGATGCGGGCATGCCCGATTAACGTGGAATTGAACATGTGGCACCATGTGGGCATGGCCCGCCTCTACTTCTGGCGTGATGCGGAAGATCTTGGTGGTCTTCGGGTCTCTGTCGTCGTATGTTACGATTTGGTAGGCATCCTTGTTCTTTTGGGAATTTAAAATTCCGTATTCGGTGGGTGAAGGGTCCGCATCCGCTATGTCATATGGGGAATAGAGTTCGTCGGACTCTTTTCCCGCCTTGCTTCTGATTGGACTTCGATGCCTTCCGTGCTTTGTCTACATTCGGGGAGATATTTCCACAGTGCGGTGCGGTATGAGTGATGTGTCTCTCATGCTATACTTTGAGTGGGAAGCACACGGGTCAAGCTCAAACTTTTTGGTATTTTCAACCAAATGCCTTTCACCAAGCGTCCTGCTTTCTCCGCTTTCGACTTCTTTTACGTTGCTGCGAAGATACCTTTGACCGAGCACGGAAAATACGGTGGCTTACGGTCCCTGGCCGGGTGGTCGCGTGCGGACGTTCCTTTTCGACCTAGAAGGCGTCGGCGTCGGCCTTTTGCTTCCCACGGCTCCTTTTTCGGAACACCCATCATCTCGGCTGTTAAGCCTTGAGAAGACACTCCGCGACTTTGAATACTCCGAAGGGTCTGATATGGCACTGGGACTGGCTCCCTGTCCTTTAAGTTTCCGTTTTCTTTCAGACTCCGAGCGGGTATTCCGGGCGTGTTCTCGAGATCTCTCATTCCTGGTCTCATCATCAAAATCCAGACGGGTCTTGACCCGGTCTAGCTTTTCTTGATGGACCTTTTCCGCCGTTAAGGGCAAGATCGATTGTAGTGCCTTTCACGTAACTCCCTTATTGATGCGTCCGTCACAACGTTAGGGGATATTGTTCCATGTTTTGCACTTTTTCCTTCCCTGCGTGTTTCGACCGTGGATGGCTCGGGGACGGGAAGGGTTTCTGCCGAGTTACTCGTGAGAGTTTTTTGGAAACCCGATTCGTCCTTTGGTCGCGGATGGCGCCAACTTGTTAATACAACTCTGGGCGCTCTACGGTGAAGATTAGTGTGGCTAACTTCTCGGATAATAGATCTTGTACTAAGTGTTTGTCTGGTTTGAAGCGCTAAAGTAAACACAGTTAAGCCCATGCATGAGCGGGGTTCCGCGATCAACTTCCGCGCGAGAGTAAGTAAGGGTTTAGAGATAAAGTTAGTTTAGAGTGAGAGAGTAGATGTGTTTCTGGTTTGAATAGTGGCGGGCGCCTATTTATATGGTTGACCTTTACGTCGTTTCCGAGTCGCGGTATGAGCGACAACATGAAGTCGCGTGTGGCGTGGGTCAACTCGAGTTTTGTCCGTTGTTGTGTGTGACGCTTTTAGGGGAGTTGTCCTGCTTCCTTTTGGAATGCAGAGTTCTTGCCTTAGTCGTGGGTGAGATTCCACTGCTTTTGCGGCTTCCCTCGCGTAAGCTCACCGCGGATGGTTCTTCCATCTCAGTTCACACCGTCGTGATACGGTCGGTCAGCTGAGTAACCTCCGGCCAATTGCTTTGTGTTGGCTACCGACCCGTGTGAGGCCGTGAGGTCGTCTGCGATCAAATAACACAGCTTAAATTGCACATTTTACCCTCATATGAAACCCCATATTACTCTCATATAGGGTGAGCATCTGGTCAAACCCGGATCAGACCGAAAAAACCTGAACCGGACTGAGATCGATTTAGCCCAAAATCATGGACCAAAGACCAAATTAAATATGCTCGGTCTGGTCTGAGTTGGTCCGGTCAAGTTCTTCAGTCGGTTCAATTCGAGAAAACAAAATGGTCCATTGTACTTTAGATCGGACCGAACCGAAAACGAAACATGAGGTAAAGCGTGGACGGTTTCGGTCCGGTCGATCCGTTATGACCCTTACCCTCATATGAAACCCAATTGTGTCAAAAATTACAAAAACACCCCTGGCACTCCCACTCGAACACAGTACAAATACCGAGGTTTCACCTAAAACCCTAATTTTATATTCCAAAGAGGCAAAAACAAGCTGCTGCTGTTGTTATTCAATGGGGGCGTTATATATTTTACACGAATCAGCCTCTGGATACGGTTTGCTTATAGCAAGTGGAATAGATGAAATAGGTCAAAACACTGAAGCTGTTCGTAACTCAGTTACTGATCTCAACCGTTTTGGAAAAGTTGTTGAGCTTGTTGCTTTTAGTCCCTTTGCATCTGCTCTTGATGCTCTTAATCAGTGCAATGCTGTTTCTGAAGGTATACACACTTTTTTTTGTCTGTTTTAGTTAATTTTTTTGGGGTTTATTTCTGTTATTGTGTATCATAAGGTAACTCGGTTAGGCCGCGAGTCAATGACTTTGCCGCGTGAACCTGTTTTGTGTAGTTGTATATTGTGAGGATGCTGGGGGTGTTTGTTACCGCTTATATAGCGAGCTTATGACTTATTTGGTTTTCGGCTTATGTTTCGTAAGCTCACTTTATGTGGCTTATTTAGAGACTTTTTGGCTTATGTAAACTTATCATGTTATATCAAGCTTATATAAGCTGAAAAGTTTCAAAATAAGCTACAAAAGAGAGCTTATGAAACATAAGCTGAAAACTACATAAGCGAAACAAACATCCCCTTAGTAGTTAGGTTTTTGTTTTGTAAATGGATGAGGTTTTCCTTGTTCACGTTACCTCGGAGAGAGTGACCATTTGCCTGAATCCTAGACTTATTGTGAGGATGTTAGGTGCCTTACCACTAGGCCATTTGGTGGTGATTTGTATAGGAGTTAAGGTTGTGTGAAAATGATGACTAGTTTGATGTTGTATTTGTGTGGATGATGTAGTTTGTTGAAATTTGCTTTGTATTTCGGTATACTAGTGTGGATTGGTTATAAAAGTTGTTTTATGCCTTTTGAGATTATTAGGATCTGATAATAACTAGATACTGTTTGGGTTTCTTTTGCTCTAACAAACGCATAATAAATTTTTGAAGGGTGTTGTACTGTTTGGGATTGCTTATGTAAATATGCAGGTATCAACCTGTTTATCGACCTGTTTAATTACTCGAGTAAGCAAATGAAAGCGTTTATCGAAACACAAAAACTGATTATCTGTTTAAAACTGTAAAGGTAAATAAGCAATCCAAGACAACATGTTACAAGAGCTAAAATGATAACAATCAGGTAAGCAGTTTGAATACGCAACTCTGACTTGAATGATTCAAGAACACTTGAAACTGATTTTTTGTTGTCTGAAAACACAGTAATCCGACAAGTAGTTTTTATTAAGTAATTCTGAACATCCCTTAGGTGATCTAAACTATAAAGCTTTCAAGCTGCAGTACTTGAGAATTGAGATGAATGCTCTGCTACACTAATGTTTATGCTACAAGCGGAAGGAAGAATGCTTTGGTTTGTAGTACTGATATCCGTGATTAGACTTGATAGAATGTAGGGTTTGAGCGAATGTATGTAATCAGCCACTTGTTTATGTTACATGATTGATGGTATATATATCTGACTTGACCTTTATTCAGGGCAAATGACTGATGAGTTGAGGAACTTTTGGAGATTAGTCTTCCTAAAGTCAAGGAAGGTAAGAAGCCTAAGTACCGCTTAGGAGTAAGTGATTCAAAAATTGGGTCTCACATCTTTGAAGAAACTAAGATCCCATGCGAAAGCAATGAGTTTGTTCTTGAGCTCATTCGTGGTATTCGTTTGCATTTCGACAAGCTCATCGAGGGTCTCAAGGTTTGATTATGTTGTTGCAGCTTCTTTTTCTCATAGTTGGTCGTATATGCTTCTTGCAATCCATTAACCACAAAGCTTTTATTTTCCGTATAGCCTGGTGACTTGGAAAAAGCTCAACTTGGTCTCGGCCATAGTTACAGTAGGGCAAAGGTCAAATTCAATGTCAACCGTGTTGATAATATGGTTATTCAAGCAATATTTCTTCTTGATACTCTTGACAAGGATGTCAATTCCTTTTCCATGAGAGTCAGGTTTGCTTCGTTCTCGAATTGTCATATATAGAATTTCAGGACAATCCTGTGGTTTAATCTGACTGTAATTTTCATCTTCTTTTATGGACAGGGAATGGTACTCGTGGCATTTCCCGGAGCTGGTAAAGATTGTCAATGACAACTATCTGTATGCTAAAACTGCACAATATATAGGGGACAAAGCAGAGTTGTCTGAAGATAGATTAGAAGGGCTAATAGATATACTTGGCGATGAAGATAAAGCGAAGGAAGTAATTGAAGCTTCCAAAGCATCTATGGGTATGTTTATAGTTACTGTCATATAGTGTCTGGAGGTGGCACATTGTGCGGATTGGGTAATGTGTCTTAACGAGCTCAGGTTAGAACTGGTCAAATCCTTTTCATATGGCGTGGTAGGTGCGCGTACCAACTTATTTTGTTTAGTTTCCCATAATCTTATAATAACCCATGCATTAATTGTGATTAAAAAGTTATATTTTCAATATATTATCTGAAAATTTTTAAGTAAAGCGATTTAAAAGGTCATAAGCATGGTCAATTTCGTCTGGTTTGATCTTTATTATACATGACTAAGCTATAAAATTGTACCCGTTTGAGATATAATATAAACCAAGCTAACCTGTTTGTGGTATATGGGCCAAAATTTCTACCAGGAATGACATATCATTATCACTGTATTAATAACGCATGAAATCTTTTAGGTCAGGGTTTGTCACCTTGACTTGATCAATGTCAAGATGTTTGCACAGAAGGTGATGGACCTTGCTGAGTACAGGAAGAAGCTTTATGATTATCTTGTTGCTAAAATGGTGACATAGCTCCTAATTTGGCTGCATTGATTGGTGAAGTCGTTGGTGCTCGTTTAATTTCTCATGCTGGTAGCCTTACAAACCTGGCCAAATGCCCTTCTTCTACCCTTCAAATCCTTGGTGCTGAAAAGGCTCTCTTTAGGTCTCTTTTGCTTTCTTGATAAATCTTTGGTTTATAGCTCTTAGATTAGAAATTCTTTCTTCAAAGTGCTGATTGCTTAAATACGTTCAGGGCTTTGAAAACCAAAGGAAACACACCAAAATATGGTCTCATCTTCCATTCATCATTTATTGGGCGTGCATCTGCTAAAAACAAAGGTCGCATGGCTCGTTATTTAGCAAACAAGTGCTCGATTGCTACTCGTATTGATTGCTTCTCAGGCAAGTTTACGGTCTTCTGTCAAAATTTCTCTTGCAGGGTTATCTGTTTTGCCCCGGGTGTAACCTTCTCTTTTTATGTAATATTTGTTTACTTATGCTGTGACCGCAGAGTCAAGTACTACTACTTTTGGTGATAAACTGCGTGAACAAGTCGAGGAGAGGCTTGACTTTTATGACAAGGGTGTCGCACCTCGTAAAAACATTGATGTGATGAAAGCTGCCATGGAAATTGCTGCAAATCAAGGTTAGTTTGGAAAAGAATCTTGTACACATTTTTTTGCTATATTTGTTTGTAACTGTACACTAGTGGTTGGCTAGGTAATGCTAAAGTCTATTAGGACCTCAAATTACAGTGTTCTCCTTTCATTTTATAAAGTAGAGGTTAGTTGGCAAGAGAAGTCAAAGTAAGGGGTGTTTGCGGGTGTCAGCTTATGCTTAAGAATTTGCACAATTTGGAAAAGCTCCTTGAAAGTAACTGAAGTTTTGTTTCATATTATATTCTTCATCACAATTTAGCTAATAAGCTGTTTCCCGAACACTTTTATAAACGTTTTTACAGCACACTATTCTAATAGGCTTCCTAAACACCCCCTAAAACGGTTTTAAATGTCTTATTTGTAAAGCTTGTACTATGTATCAAAATTTGAAAATAAATCAGTTAATTGATATTCAAATCACATTAAACTTCTTCATTAGGGTTATATATATACTGTTGTGCTTTATGATGAGTTCCCATATTGTTTGATGAATGGTGAATTCTCAGATACAGAAATGGATGTTGACAAATCTGCTGAACCCGAATCAAAGAAAAGCAAGAAGAAGAAATCCAAAAGCAAGTCTACTGAACATGAAGCATCAGAGAATGTTGTTGCAGATGGGGATGCTGAGGAACCTAAACCTGAGAAAAAGAAGAAAAAGAAACGATCAATTGAAGAGGAGGCACAACCCATTCACAATGTTGCAGATGATGCAGGTGAAGATGAGGGCACAAAAAAGAAGAAAAAGAAGAAGAAAAAGAGTAAAGATGTGGAAATGGAAGACGTTCCTGCTGTTAGCGAAGGTAAGAAGAAAAAGAAGAAGAAATCGGCAGAGTAAGTTGTGGTAGATGTATATGGCGTGTGGAACACCTTATGGTGGTGAAGAATGAAGATTGGTATGTATTTTGATAACTTGGTGTTGCCTTCACTTCAACTGTTATGAACGAAAATGATTAGAAACAAGTTTGGTAATCTTTTATGAAATTTTGTGTTGATGCTAGTCAATTTGGTACATTTTGTGTAGATTGTTTCTTACTTTCTTCTATGGTCATACAACTATTAAATGTGTTAATTTCAACTCAAAAGTGTATGGAAATTGGCCAGTTTGGGCTGTATTTGTTTGCTAACAGGAAAATAATACAGAAGATACTATAAAGTATAAACATTGCTAAAAATTACCTGGGTCAATTGTATTAAGGTTCTCTAATGTCTAATGTAGTATATAAAATGTTTACTTTGTCCTAAGTTGTTTCAAAAGAAAGTGCAAGTATTACTAAATTTATAATTTAAAATATTATATAAAGATAGACCAAAAAATGTTTATTTTGGTTCCATATATTTTGACATGTTATCAACACTTCTATATCTTTTTTATATAATAAAAGAATTACATCATTTCAGAGTGTTTTTGCAAAATCATTCTTATAGAAAAAAAAAATTAAACCAATAGTAAAACTCCATTTTGCCACGTAAGCGAAATCAAACAATATAATTGATCAATAAAAAGTCAAAATTGATTCGATTTAATTGAACTTTATAAAATTTCGTTATATACAATGATTGTTAAAAAATTTCATAACACATGGGGTTGATAGTAATTGTTTAGTTCTGAGGGTACAAGGTATGGATCGAATGAGAAATATAATTAAGATGAGAAGGATGAGGAAAAACTACAATGTATTAATTTAAGATCGTCTACAAAATAGATCGTCTCTATTATTCTCTATCCTTATTATATGTGGCTAGTATTTCTTCTCACTAGATCCATTCCCGGGGTAACAAATGTAACTACTTAAAAACAGAAACGGGAGCCATGGATCAAAACCTTAAACTACCTAAAAACAAAACCTGGAATCATCAAGATCGACAACTCAATCAGAAAACCTTTACCTCTTCACTAACAAAGAACATAATTGAACAACCCACATCATTGTAATCATCGTATCCTACACAAAATCATCCAAAAAAAAAGTAATTACCACCGAAATTTCTCAAAACAGAAAACCCTAAGTTCTTAAAGCTACGGATCGATGGTATGTTCTTGACGTATTTATTGATTATGATATCCATAATTAATCATCTGTTTATATTTAATTGTTGATTTATGTGTAAATTTGCAAATATATAATTGGGTTTGCAAAATCATCTTTTTATAGCCAAATTGGTTCATGAACTTTTTTTTTTTTTTTAGTTTTGACCATTATCTTATTTGGAACTAAGTGAACCTGTTATTATACTCATATGTTATTATAGGCTGATAACAATTTTTGTGTATCTCAAAATCGAACTTTTGAGGTTGTTTGCAGGCTATTGGATTTACTGTTGTCAACTTAAATCGTAAATTATGGTTGGTGCGAAGGAGTTGATGACACGGGAATTATGAGTTTAGCTTATGGATGTCCTGATCTTTTTGCTTTCGACTTCTATCGTTGTGTTTCTATGAAGGGTATGTTTTGATCATATAGTTGACATTTGAATATAAAACATTAGTTGTTCCAGGTGAAATTTGTAAGGCAAGTTTGTTTCTTAACTATTTTAAGATGTGATTTTGAACATGTTTACTTAGGTTTGAATCAAACCATTATCAACTTAAACTCATAAGAAGTAATATTAGTCGTGACAAGGAGTTAGTGTAGTAATATCAACCAAAATTAGTTCATTTATATCGCTTGGTTTACACTTTAGTAAGTGCATAAGTGCATATAAGCACTTCAAGCAATCTAAGCACCATACCATATTTATGCAATAAAGTGAAACCAGGTTTACAAAACAATAGAACTAAATTTCACTATATTTTTTGATGCATAAGTATCAAGTTGAAACATGGCTATGTAAAGTTGGTATCAAATATATTGAATTGCATTTGATATTGGAAGGCTTATGGTGTTTCTTTGTACATATATAGAATTTGTGTTACCATAGAAGGATTTATAATATTTTGAAGCCTTAGTAAATGAAGCACATGAACATAGATAATCTTTCTGTTATGCATGTCTTTTGTAGATATATAGTAGATCAAGTGTGTAAACTATAAACATAAACCTCTACAATTAATCCACTAAATATCTTATAGCACTATACCTTTAGTTACTCTTGAAGTTGTGAACAATTTTAACATGTTTTAGTTGTGAACATTTTTAACATGTTTTTAATCATACAGGTTAATAGCCCATATTTGATTTTACCCTCAAGTTAATCTCAATTTACAAAGAATGATTGAAAACACTAAATCGACAGCGTATCATCACTTTTTGGTTGTGTGTCTATAGGTGGATGAACTATCGAGATGGTTCCTAGAAGGATCATCTACTACATTTACGATGATTTGCGATCTTCCATTTGGTTTGTACAGCGTATGATTGCGTTTAATTGTTAATTTTACATAATTGATGTATTAATGATGAGTGTTAAGTGCATATTTGAAGGTTATTGGATTCGTTTATAACATGTACTGGGCTATTAATAAGTTTAACTTTTACAACTAATTATTGTATTATATTAGATAAACAGTTTTCACAAGCAATCCTAAACACCCTTCCTTTGACCTCTTTTAATCCAAATAAGAAACCGATATTAAAGAATTTGCACATCATCTTACAACGTACACATGCCAAGGTTAACAATCTCATTCGGTTTTTAATGTGATAAACAACGCGTAATCGAAGATTAAAGATTTCGAGAGGAGGCACTTGAAATTCTAAAAGTGTATCGGATGGTAGCATCTTGAGACCACCAAGAGTAGTCATACTATCGTCAACGTGTTCTCCTTTACAATTTTTAGCTTCAGTATTATCGCTTTTTCTAATCAGTTCTTCTTATATAGTGAAAATGTGTACTTGGTCATTTTTTTGCTTATATGAATGAGTAGCGATTTATGCTAAAATCTATCGTAAACTAATTTCGATTAATTCTATTCGTTTATGTGTAGTTTTATTTTCACGATATTATTTGTTTTAATGAGTTTGGGTTGTTTTAATGTGTTTTAACGTTAAGAACCACTCAAAATCATGTATAAAATGATATATGAACTCCAACTATAGTATAGATACAATGGAATTACGAAAAATGCGATGCGATATAGACTAAATGGAACTAAAATGTTAAAAAAAATTGATTTATGTGTAAATTTTGTGCGTGCGAAACTTATAACTATATAATTATATGCAATTATCCTTAAAGACACAATATTGATGTACGAATAATATTTTTCTGTCAAAACCGATGCGTCTTGCGAATATTATAACTAGTTTTTCTAGTGAAACAATAAAGTCGTATTCAGCTCTAGATCTAAGAGGGCTCAAGTTCGTCTCAACGACCTTAAACTAAGCTCAAACCTAATAGCTTGACAAGTCTTCATAATCTTGACTCGAGTCATTCTCAATAAACTAAAACATGTGTAGGCTCGATCCATATTCGAGGACTAAACTCATCAATAAAAGAGTGCGGCTCGAGCACACTCATACATCTAGTGAAACAAAATATGCATCTAATCGATGCTAACACACATATTAAGAATTTGAGCATAGTCTATATAGATTATGGATTTAATGTGAAGAATTATTTAAATGAGAAGAGTGAGAAAAAATTGTATCCACATATTTTAAATAAGGAAAAAGAAATAATAAGGAGATGATCTATTTTTATGGATGCGTATAATATTAATGGTTGTGGTTTCTTCTCATTCTTACCATCTTAATTATATTTCTCATTTGATCCTACCTCAATCCATATAAGCTAAAACCCAACGTGTTACATGTTTCATCGGACTTTGCTTAAACAAACTAAATTCAAGTAAGAACCAAAGGGTGGGTGTCCTTTTTAGCGTCAAACATCCGAATGTCTATGCTAACATATAATCCTAACATGTTGTTCGTGTTATAGCATAAAGATACAACACTATGAAACAAATGTTTTGTCCTAACAGTGAGTTAGAATTTTCTGTGAGTGTTACAGACACGGAAAAGTTGGTTGTGTATAATTCTGAGTGTTAGCACATTTTGATAAATATTTACAAACTTTTTATTGGCATCTTGTTTTCGTACATAAACTTCAAAATATGTCATTAAATGGTACAAATTTTCAATAAAAATGTTACAATGCATATTTTGGTAACTTGTCATACCACAACATCTAAAGACATTCATTATTTTTTTTCACGACAACTCATCAATATAAAAACACTCTTTAAAAAAAAGTTTGTAAAATTTAATAAGAAGACATTTTGTAGTTTACATCAAGATTGTCAGGATCGCGATCCTGATCCGATCCTACGATCTCACACGCAAAAAACGATCAGGATCGTAACAAGATCATGATTCAAGTATGATCGTCGGATTGCGAGTATGATCGGTTATGATTACGATCTTACAAAGCCAAAAACAATCTTAGGTAAGATCCCAATCCTGACAACCGTCGTTAACATGTTTTAAAGATTTAGGCCTGTTTGGTTGGGGTGTATGGGTATGGATCATAACTTTGAAAGTCGTTAATGTTGTTTGGTTGGTTATGGTTCATACCTACAAACCAAACTCACCCTTAGTGAATGAGGGCAAAATAGTAATTAGTAGGCACACTTTTCTTGAAAAGTGTATGCCATCTTGAAACCAAGCATTTATTTATCTCTAAAAAAGCTTCTTCTTTGTTCCAACTAAACTCCCACCGATCATCACATATTTTGTAAAATCCAAAACCCTAACAACAATGGCGACATCTGCGGCGGTGAATTTGGAAGATGTCCAGTCAGTAGATCTAATGACGGAGCTCCTCCGTCGTATGAAATGCTCCACCAAACCCGACAAACGCCTCATTCTCGTCGGTATTAATTTTTTAATTTTCTCAGATCCGATGTGATAATTAGTTGTCATTGTACTTTAGTGTTATTAATATAAGCATTCAAACACCCTCTAACGGGGTGTTTGTTTAACCTATATATGGGCTTATGAGCTTATTTGTCTTTCGGCTTATATTTCATAAGCTTCAATTTTCCTGCTTATTTGAGACTTATGGCAAGTTTATTATGATATATAATAAACTTATATAAGCCCACATGTTTCCAAATAAGCCGAAAAATTGAGGCTTATGATATATATGCCGAAAAACAAATAAGCTCGTAAGCCCACATATAAGCTTAAACAAACACCCCCTTAGAGGGTGTTTGGAATTGCTTATTTTTTCTGCTTTTGCTTCTATGTTTGAAAATAACTACTTTTAGAAACAGTGTTTGGATTTGCTTATTTTGTAAAAGATTGCTTTTCTAAATAATAATTTGATGAAAGTTTTAAGTTGAATATGATACTAAATAAGTAACATGAAATATTAAAGTGTTTCGATACCAAAACTGCTTTTTGCTCGGAAAAGGAGAAAAATAAGCAATGCCAAACACCCACTTAGTGTGATGTTTGAACTATTTTGTAGAGGTAATGTTGGAATTTGTTCATATATCTCTGAATTATCAACACTTCTATTGACACGGGAGGGGTAAAATGGTCACAAAATACACACAGTAGACGGAATTTGAAAGTATGGTTATATAAAACCAAGAAAATAAGAATGCTACACAAAACTAGAAAAAGTTTCAAGTTAGCTACTTTTCTGGATAATTATCTGATGCAAGTCAATTAAGCAAAGGGTCCAAGCCTAACAACCAAGTGAATAGAGGAGTACTCGAGTGACACAGCGTGCCTGCAAGATTGATGGAATATGAGTAAAGCTTAAGACTACTTCCACAACTAATTAGATAACAGTAGTATTAGTACGTGGAAGAGTATCTTGTAGAGCGTTAGACGAATCGAATGTTGGCTATAGAAATGCAATTCATACAAAAAAAAATGATAAAAGAGTACACGGATTGACATTGTTTGGTTAAAGGGTAGCGGCCTACGTTCATGTATGCACTAGCGAGTCCATTTTGTTAGGTGGCAAAGATGCCCCCATCCGTTACCAACTGCAGTACGCGCCAGTGGCGCAAGTCTATTTTGTTTTCTTGAATAGGTTTTACAAGTGCATTCACACTGAGACTCCTCCTGCCTGATAGCATCAGATTCTTAGCCTGGGCCACCAGGCTGGAAAGAATTTTGCAGCTAGCAGCAGCATCTACAATCAAAGTGCACACTTCACTTGTAGTGAATTTTATATTATGGACAATTCAATTTTGGCACCTTTTGAATTTAGCATAATGGAAGTTATTAGCTGCGTATCATAAGGAACATGGTGTCCTTCATTCGCTTTTTTCTTGTGTTGGGATTAAGTTATAAACAGTAGAAGGGACCTCTATTTGTATTACGATTAATGTAAATTATGAACAGCTATTTGTTATTTAAGGTAGAAAAATGTGTTTCAGTTGACTTGATTTTTCTGGTATCGACACCATAGGTGTTAGAAGGTGATCTATTGTTAACCATAGTATGGCATGATAATGACGCAGTTATAAAAATGTTTCTGGCTGATTAAAGAGTAATTATTCACACGTTTTCCTTGTTTAACTATTGTAACTACAGAATTCTCGAAAAAGCACCATTCATTGATAACTGAGTTGCAACCATCGTACTTGTCTTTAGCTTTTAAGAGAAACCATTTTGGATGATTAAACTTTTCTAAGCATACCTTTTTTTTTTTTTTTTTTTTTTTTTTTTTTTGGGTTTTTCGCAACTGCTATGGTTTCTCTTTGCATGCTAAAGACATGGAATAGTTCATCCGTTCTCTAAAGGTGAACAATGACACGTTTTGGAACTTTGGGAGAAGCATTTTTATTATGGGATGTTAAATGTTGTTTTTTTTCCCTTAAGTTAACAAGTTTATGGCATACATCTCTGAATTATCTCTTATGTTTTTTTAAAGTTAAAGTATAGCTTCAATTCTTTTATCACTAAAATATAGATGAAATGAGGTCGTTTTTGCCTACATCTCTGAAAGTGCATATGTTCTGTGAACTTATATAACTCTATTTAACGAAGATCAGGTAAGGAGGGATTTATTTAAGCCATTTATTTGGGTTCATAATCTGTTTATGCGTCTTAAGTTTTAGAACTACATAGATTGGAGATTGGACCTCTTAGACTGACCTCAAGTAGGCAGTTCGGAAGTCTGAACATGTTTGAAGGTTAGATAAGTTTGTTAGAACCTTAGCTGACCAGCTTTTTATAATTTGGCAGTTGGTTAAGCTCACTACTGCTTCTTCCCTGATACTTTCTCTGTGTATATGTCAAATATTCTGTAGAATATAGAATTGTCATGGGTTTGGAAGATTTTTGTGATTTTGGTGCATACTCCACCCGAAGTAGGTTCTATGCTATAGTGTTTTCTTGCTTTAGATTGTGGATGGTACTGTCATTGTTTTAAATTGTTGAAATTGGGACTTTTTATTCAGTTATGTTTTTGGTTTTCTAAAAAAAATTAAATATTCTATGTAGGCCCTCCTGGATCTGGAAAGGGCACCCAGTCACCGATTATCAAAGACGAGTACTGTTTGTGTCACTTGGCTACTGGTGACATGCTAAGAGCTGCTGTTGCTGCTAAAACCCCTCTTGGAATCAAAGCAAAAGAGGCCATGGACAATGTATGTGGTTGCTGTAGCCTGTATACATGCATATAGTTTATAGAAAGACACATATTTCTTGGTACTTACTTTCGACTCTCTGTTGTTCCTTAGGGACAACTTGTTTCTGATGACTTAGTTGTGGGGATTATTGATGAAGCGCTCAAGAAGCCTTCATGTCAGAAAGGTTTCATTCTGGATGGATTCCCTAGGACGGTGGTCCAGGCACAAAAGGTATCTCCTTTTCAAGATCAAGATGCTAATATAATTGAGGTTTTCCAAATTCTTTTATTTCACATATGAATTTGAATGTGATTATACTTCTTTGTCATGCAGCTTGATGAGATGCTTGAAAAGAGAGGTGTCAAAGTTGACAAGGTGCTTAACTTTGCAATAGATGATGCAATCTTGGAAGAACGAATTACTGGTCGTTGGATTCATCCTTCTAGTGGTCGGAGTTATCACTCAAAATTTGCACCTCCTAAAGTTCCTGGCATAGATGATGTAAGATTTTCATGTTTTTTTGTTTGTTAGAATGAAGAAACCATTTATGAGTGTTAGCTGATGGAATTTGTGGGACTATTTTGTTGCTGTGTGCAATTTTGAGGATGACAGAGATTATTAAGTCCTTGAACTCAAATAACCCAACTAATAAAGGGAAAAAAGAAGCAGAAATCTGATACGTGTTAGTTATAATATTACTTATAGCTGATGTTTGACATGGTGTCAAATGACACCCATAGGTTGACATTTTTTACTTTCTGTAGTTTAACAACATTTGTTATTCAACTGACCCTTTATAGTTGTTAAGACGGTCCATTAAAGTTATGTCTTATGCTCTAATGATTTCTCAACTTCTTGAAGGTCACCGGAGAACCTTTGATTCAACGTAAAGATGACACTGCAGCTGTTCTGAAGTCGAGGAAGCATTCCATAAGCAAACTGAGCAGTAAGTTCTCTAAACTTTTGGAATCTTCAATATATAATCCCAGTCCTTAAATAGTGGGTATACTTTTGGCTTTTAAGTGCAGTACAAGTTACATAGTTTGAAATTGATTTACGTTAAAACATTTGATCCATGTAAATTTCATAGCAAGAAATTATATATAGAAAATTGTTGGTTATAGAGTTTGTAACTGAACTTCAGCATTCTCAAGTTACTAGGTTTTATACCAAAAGTCAAAGAATCTGTTTCTTGAATATAAGTAATGTAGCATATTATAAAACTACAAGATGGCTATTGTCATGGTTTACAATGAGAGCTCATGGCTGCTTAGTTTTAGATGGTTATTTCATGCAATATGCCAATATGAGATTTTTGAGGTGGCAAATTCCCATTACTTATATCGGGTCAAATGAATTAATCTATTTGAGTTATAAACCTTTCCTAAAAGAGGGAACGGGTCAAATAGGTTGACTGGGTCAAAGGCTTACAAACCTTTCAAATTGATTCAGTATAAAGTTCTACTGTAACAACATATTTTCTCATCTTCTTAAATAACCAAATATCTTTAAAACTAAAAAAAAATGTGGAAAAATAAGTATCAATGTGTCAAAGCCAACCTGACATGTCTCCCAAACCCGTCAGACTTACCAATTTCTCCACCCTTTTATTATTCCTTTAACCAAACATTTCATGTTTTTAGCATATGGCTTCTTGACGTGCAATGTTTTTTTGTTTTGAATTGCAGGTTATTGATTATTACAGCCACAAGAATATCGTTGCAAATCTTCATGCAGACAAACCACCACAAGAGGTCACAGCTGAGGTCCAAAAAGTGCTTTCATGAGACATTGCAACACTTCTCGTTATAGTGTGACTGCTAAGTATTGGATCAAACATATGCGGATTAGGGTCTTTTTCTTTTTTCCCCTTGTTTTTTTTTATATATTTGAACTCATATATGTTGTATTATGAGATCAATGACATGTAGGAACAACTTAATCTTGTGATTGGAGTCCACAAATAAACACCAAGGCCTTTTTGATGCACAATTGTTTGTTGCAGAAGTGGTTTAGACTTCTCATTATGCTGTCCCCTACGTTTTATTTTATGCCGATGACGTGATTATTGTTTCTGAATAGAATCAAAGTGACATGGAAAATATTATTCGTGTGCTTCATGTTTTGTATATTGCTTCTGGTCTCAAGATCAACATTAATGAGTCCAACTTATATGGGACGGGTGTTTCTTCGGATGAGGTTGTTCAAATTGCTGCAGGTTCAGTATGTATGGCTGGCCTCCTCTCATTAACATATATTTAATCAGTCTATCCATTCCCATCATCAACTTAGTTCCAATATTCATATTCATCAAAAGACAGCTTCACATCAACAGACACAAAAGAAACATAATCTAAGGACCAAACAAAAGAGACACACATCAACACAACCTAAGCATCTGTAGTGTCTTCATGAAACTCCATTTGGGCAACATGGTGCTCCTTCTCCCTGATGCCGTCACGGGCTTCAGCTAGGATTGCAGTCAAATCCTGAAGCCTCTTACGCTCCCTTGCCAGCGTCTCACCCAAGCAATCAACGATATCAGTAGCAACCTCATGGAACGGACCAAAAGACTCACCCTCCTTCACAGTCTGCTCAGCCTTCTCAATCTTAGCCCGGAGTTTGCTGCACTATTCTCCAATCCTTATCAGAAAGCCCTCATCCTCCATGATCTCTTGAGAGAAGTAGAACTTGAAACACTGGGTGAGATTATCTGAGCCAGAAGCCTCTTTAAGCTCATTTAGGTTTGGTGTGGCAGCCATTGTTGCAATTTTAGGTGAGGATGATTGGTTAATTGTATACAAACTGTATGGTTGAGAATGTATTAGAAATTTAGATTTGTGTATTATAAATAGAATTAAGAGATACACTGTTACACATAAACGTACCGAATAAGACACTGAAAGGGCATCATTAGGCATAATAATCTCCATTTAATTCAAGGTCTCTTCTTCTTCCCAATGCAGAGTAATAATTTTAGTATTTAACATAAAAGTTGAGAAGATAACATAAAACCCTTGATATTTAGCATTGTGACAAAAAAAGGTCATTCAATAAGACAATGCATGACATTTTGCAGCCAATATTAACATGCACATATTCTTAAATTTATAGTTTATTTAAATTAAAGCTTTATTTTAAGCTTAATTTTGAGACATGATAATGACCATACAACTAATTATATTCATTCATCTTCATAGCATTTCCTTCTTCCACACAAACACCAGCCTTCGCTTGAAAAACAAGTCTGCTAACTTATGAAGTAATTCCGATGCCTTTCTTGAGTTTTTCAGAGCTTCAAGCGTGTCCATGTTCGCAATCATACCTCGGTTTCTCGCCATTACCCTCCTCAAATGCTCACAATCAGCAATAAGCAATTTTGAAAACGCATCATCTTCGCCAGCCTGTTGAACAAACCACATACGCATGCTATCATTCAATTTAAAAGAACCAGAAAGAGTGATTAAGTTCTCTAACATTTGAAATTGTGCCATTATATCAAAATACAAATGATTTAACATCTGAGCATGATAAAAGTTTCAAAATAGGCAAACACTCGCTTATGTAACTTATGCAAATTTAAAATGTGCAATTGAAAAGACTATTTTAAATAGTCGTTATTTACTACATAGTTGCTAAGTGCAATCAAATAGCCAAAACAAAAACCAAAATTATGCTAACGGTAAATCAAGTAGGAAAAAAAATAGTCACAAACATCACGCCTTCCATATTTAGATGAGCCCGTGTGCAACGCACGGGTCAGAACGACTCGTAATACCTAATAATGCATATTTATATATACTAGTTACATAGCTTAGGAAAAAAACAATTAAATCAAACCCTAATGGGTACGAACCATCTATACAAGTGGACCGACCTATACAATCTTATATGGTATAATAGTGACAATTAGTTGGAATGAAACAAATGTGTATTACAAATAGGGGTGTTCACGAGCGGTTCGGTTCGGTTAGTTAGAAGATTTAAACTATACATCGCGGGGCGTATAATTCATTTTACTACATGAAACCGAATCATATTAGGCGGGTAACCAGACACGCGGTTACCCGGTTCGGGTTACGGTTAACCATTTTAGATGTTTAAACGAGTTTAACCGTATGAACAATAACATGATCTAAAGCGTAAAATTTCATTTAGTATATTAAGTAACTTTGAATAGATTAAATTTATATTAAAGTTATTATGTCACAATAATTGCATCCAAATAAACATACATAACACATAAACAAAAAAAATATTTATTTGATGTTTATATGTTACAATCACATTAATTAGTTTTCACACATAGAAGTTTAGTAAATATTTTCTTTAGGACCAAAAAAGTCATTATACAATAAAAGTAATGCATTAATATAATCAATACTTATATAATTATTTTAATATTTAATTAAAAACCTTCGTATATATTATATATGGTTCGGATCGGTTAACTGCGGATATCTAAGGATAAAAACCGAAAGAACCATGATAAATAGTTTCTTTTTGTTTCGGTTTTTTCGGTTTCAGATTGAGCGATTCGGCTTGGTTTGCCGGTTTCTTGGCTTTTTTGAACACCCTTAATTATTAATGTTTTAAAACCCGAGTTAATCTGGCCGGTTGAACCGTGAACTTGAGTGACCAAAAGCTTGTTTTGAGCAAAAAAACCCAGTTGAACGGGCAATCAAACCGTGACCCAATGGCTCGACTGGGTAAATTACAAAATCGCTTTTTAAAACATTGCTAATTAAATGTATGTTTTAAGATTGATAGAGGTTAATGCGTGGAAAAGTAAACGGTACTTTGGTCAAATTTAATATAGTAGTTGAGTTGATGTCAAGTTATGGAAAATATTGCTTGATTGTCTGCTTTTGAATGTGCAAGAAAAATGCAACGAAGAAACAAAAATGCATTATTGTCTACTGAAAAAGTGCATCATTCACTTCGATTATTATTTATTGATAAAATATGGTATGATGAAAAATCATGGTTGAGGTGTAAGCGTGGTTGAGGAGATAGTGGTAGTGTATTGGATGGAGAGTCCAGGTGGGGTTGTTTATATAGTGGTGGTGTAATTGTTTGTGTTTTCAAATATTTAAATAAAATGAAATACAAAAATAAAATGAATTTAATAGACTTAACAGAATATGTGTATGTATTAAACAATCTATGATTTATTAAACGGCTTTTAAAAGCGTGTCGTATTGACCATTACTATATATACTATTAAAAATACACAAACGCCAAACATTAATTGTTAACTTTCATGATTTTTAGTCATGTCCCATTCAAGTAAACCAAGTTGCCAAAAATATAGTAGTTGAGTTGATGTCAAGTTATGGAAAATATTGCTATCCATTGTCTGCTTTTGAATTGTCAGATCGAGTTCAAGAAAAATGCTTTATTATAAAATGATTGACCATCAAATAAAAAGCATCATATTATTAACAACAAGTAAATGACATTATTTTTTAATAAAGAAATGTTTTGTTTCTTAAAATTTCTAACACTACTTTATAGAAAGTCCCAACAGTAGTATAGATAAGTCCATTGGCATTAAATAGAAGTGTGGAAAATTACAAGGCAATAATAAAACCGTGGACCATAGCATTGATTATACATAGAAACGTGGAAACCATTAATCATATGCACCATTTTCATCCACATATCTGCTCTTTTTTCTGCTCTCACAAGAAACCAACAATGGCTGAAATCCTTTCGACTTTCATCGAAGTTGTTTTGGAGAAGCTGGTCACTGCAGCCGTTGAACAGTTTACTCCCTCCAAAGATATTCATTCCGAGCTGAAGAAATGGGAGAGGTCATTATCCCTGATCCGAGCTTTGCTTAACGATGCTTCTGATAAAGAAGTAACCAATGAAGCAGTTAAGCAATGGCTTAATAGTCTCCAACATCTGGCTTATGACATAGACGACATACTCGACACTTTAGCAACGGATGCTATGCATCGCGAGTTTGCAAACGAGTCTGAACCCGTCTCCAAGGTACGAAAGTTCTTCCGGACTTGTTTCAGTAGGTTCTTACCAAGTACTAGTAATAGTATGGACGGCGAGTTAATTAATATAACCACCAAGTTACAAGAACTTATAGATGAAAAAAACAATCTTGGTTTGATTGTGAAAGATGGCGGGCAAAAAAGCAAGAACAGAAATTACCAGACCTCTTTAGTTGATGCACCTAGTATTATTGGGCGTGAAGGTGATAAGAAGGAATTACTCCAGAAGCTGCTGGTTGATGAACCATGCAGTCAAAACTTTAGCATCGTGCCCATTGTTGGTATGGGTGGCATAGGAAAAACGACTTTAGCTAGACTTTTGTATGACGATCAGCAAGTGAACAATCGCTTTGAGCTCAAGGCATGGGTTTGTGTCTCTGATGACTTCGACATCTTCAATATGAGTAAAGTCATCTTTCAATCTATAGATGGGGACGAAAATAAGAAATTTGCAGATCTAAATTTGCTTCAAGCAGCTCTTAAAAATCAACTTACAGGGAAACGATTTCTTCTTGTTTTGGATGATATATGGAGCGAAAAGCTGGAAGACTGGGAAACATTAGCAGCCCCATTCTTTGAAGTGGCTCATGGAAGCAAAATAATCATCACAACTCGAAAGCAACATTTGCTTAATAAGTTGGGCTACAATCATCCATACGATCTGAAGAAGCTGCCACACGATGATGCTTTATCTTTATTTGCTCAATATGCCTTGGGTGTAAAGAACTTTGATTTGCATCCGGTGCTGAGACCACATGGTGAAGGCATTGTTAGAAAATGTGGTGGCTTGCCTTTGGCTTTAAAAGCACTTGGAAGTTTACTCAGAACAAAAACAGATGAAGAAGATTGGAAGCAGCTGTTGAATAATGAGATATGGATGTTAGAAGACGGAGGCGGTATTGTTCCGGCGCTTAGACTAAGCTACCATGATCTTTCTGCACGCCTGAAGCAATTGTTTGCATATTGTTGCTTGATTCCCAAGGACTACGTGTTTAAGAAAGATGACTTGATATTGTTGTGGATGGCGGAAGGGTTTTTGCACAATTCAACTACAGAAAAATCAATGGAACGCTTGGGTGAGGAATGTTTTCAAGAGCTGTTGTCAAGGTCTTTTTTCCAACATGTGCCTCATGAAGAATCGTTGTTTCTGATGCATGACCTCATGAATGATTTAGCCACATTTGTTGCCGGAGAATTTTTTATGAGGTTAGACTTAGATGTGAAGAAGGATGTTAGAAAGACAGATTTCAAAAAGTTTCGTCATATGTCATTTGTTTGTGAGAAATATAATACTTACAACAAGTTTAAGGCATTCGAAAATGCTAATAGTTTGAGAACATTTCTAGCTATGCCCAATGTGATGGGAGATGATAGATGGCAGAAATCCCACTTGTCAAGTAAGATACTGGTTGACACACTTCCCCAGTTACCATTGTTAAGGGTTCTAAGTTTGATTAGATTGAAGATAAAAGAGGTACCAGAGTGTGTCGGCAATATGAAGCACTTGCGGTATCTTAACGTATCTCACACTAGCATCACACATTTGCCAGAAAACGTCTGCAATCTTTATAACTTACATACATTGATTGTTTCCGGCTGTGATAAGTTGACTAAGTTGCCCGAAAACTTCTTAAAGCTTAAAAATTTGCAACATTTTGATATTCGGGATACATTGCTTTGGAATATGTTGCCGTTAGGGATTCACGAGATGAAAAGCCTACAAACTCTTTCCGACAACATTGTTGTTGAAAACAACGCCTTCTTTATATCTTGGCTTAGGAACTTAAGGAATCTCCATACAGAGATTTACATTCGTGGGCTGGACAAAGTGCAAAGCGTAATGGATATACAGGAGGTGAATCTATCACAAAAGAGGGTTAGTAAGTTACATATGGGATGGAGTTACGAGTCTAACGATGCTCGAAATAAAACACTTGAGAATGAGGTCCTGAATGCCCTCAAGCCTCATAGTGATAATTTGAAAGATCTAAATATTGTATCATATGGAGGTGAAGTATTTCCAAAGTGGATTGGGGATCCCTCATTTCTTCTATTGACTTGTGTTAGGATTGGGTATTGTCGAAAATGTACGTTTCTACCACCACTTGGGCAACTACGATCACTTAAGAAGTTGGATATTGAATGTATGGATGAGGTGAAAGTTGTGGGCTCAGAGTTCCTTGGGACAGGTATTGCATTTCCTAAACTTGAAAGTCTGAGAATTAGATTTATGAGGGGGTGGGAGGTGTGGTCAACCAAGAGTGGTGTTGTAGGTGCAGTAATGTTTCCATGCCTTAAAGAGCTTTTTATAGAAGAGTGTCCTAATTTAGTTGAAGTCTCACTTGAAGCACTACCTTCGCTGAGGGTTTTACATCTCAAAGGCTGTAGTGATGGTGTATTGAGAAGTCTAATTCGTGTAGCTTCAGCAGTCACCAAGTTGAGTATAAGTTGTATCACAGGACTTAGTGATGAGGTGTGGAGAGGTGTTATGGACTATCTTGGGGCAGTTGAAGAAGTACGTATCTCTTACTGTAATAAAATAAGATACTTGCGGGAATCAGAAGCAGAGGCAAGTAAGGTTCTTGTGAATTTAAGGAAGTTGGAAGTGTATGATTGTAAGAATCTTGAGCGTTGCAATTTGCCAAACAACATTCAAGAATTGAGTATCAGCTATTGTGATTCGATTGCATCTGTCTCCTTCCCAACAGGAGGGCACAAGCTCAAGTCACTCAAAATTAAAGGATGTGAACAACTGCCGGATAAAGAGCTTCTCAACACAAGCATGCCACCGATGCTTGAGGCTGTATGGATATGCAGTTGGGCAAATCTAAATTCAATCAATGAATTGGCTTGTTTCATTCACATCAAAAAATTGGAAATAATTGATTGTACGAGTATAGAGTCATTTCCTGCTGCCGACTTGCCTAATCTTACCTCGTTAAAACATCTGAGAATTGTGAGTTGTAAAAGTATGGATGTTGATTCCTTTGGGGTTTGGCCTCCTAAGTTGAGTTTCTTACACATAGGGGGTTTGAAGAAACCCATATCAAAGTTTGGCCCACAAAACTTCCCACCTTCTCTTGTTGACCTATGGCTATGGGGTGGATTGGCAGAAGAAGAAGAAGAAGAAGAAGATGTGACTAGTGGAAGCCAATTGTCTCATATGCTTCCTTCATCTCTTACCAAACTTGTCTTATGGGGATTTAAGAAAATGAAAACAGTTTCAAAGGGACTCCAACACCTCACCTCCCTCCAACATCTCGATATTCAGAATTGCCCAAAGATGAAAGATCTACCAGAAGAGTTGTTGCCTTCACTTTTGAGTTTGGAAATCGGAGGATGCACAGCTATTCTGAAAGAAAAGACAAGTAGAAGAGGCTCCTATTGGCCCCACATCTCCTATATCCCAAATGTCCACATATATTAACGGTATGTCCCTCTCTCTACCTTATGACTTTTTACGCATACTTCTGTATTTGAAGAGGTGTTTGGCATTGCATTTTGATGTTAGTTATCTCTTATCTCATTTAATTTTCAGGCCACTCGTAATAAATTGCAGCAAAACTTATTATTTAATAGGAACTCATGACAATAATAACTTTCCATATAAATCTAAGGTTATGAAGGATGATAGATTGTGCAACTACCTAATTATCTAAGTGATGCTTCTAGCTCCTTTGTTGATGTAAGATTCTCATGTATTTTAATCTGTTAGAATGATGAAACCATGTACGGAAAGTTTACATAGGTGATAGAATTTGTGGGATTGTTATCTATTTGTTACCGTAAGTAATTTAGAGGATAATGAGATTATAAAGTTGAAGCCAAATAATCACAATTAAAAAAGGAAAAAGAGACAGAAATCTGATATATGTTGGTGATGATATAACTTACATTCCATGGTGTCAAAGTTCACCCATATAGGATAACGTGTCTTACTTTCCATACTTTCAAAATCGATATTAATGTTATCTCTTATGATTTTATGATTTCTCCACATCTTGAAGGTCACTGGAGAACCTTTAATTCAACGAAAAGATGACAGTGCAGCTGTTTTGAAGTCAAGATTTGAAGCATTCCATAAACAAATTGAGCCGGTAATTTCTTCTAAACTTTTGGAATCTTAAATATAATCTCAATTCTAAAATAGTGAGTATACTTATGGGCATTATAAGTCCAATACAGGTTACAGAGCTTCAAAATTGATTTAGCTCAGAAATAATTTGATGATCATTATAAACATCATAACAAGAAAATATATATAGAATAATGTTTGGTTTTAGAGTTTGTAATAAATCAGATAATGTCAGTCAATAGCAAGTTAATCAGGTTTTAAACAAAAAAAATACTAAAAATCTGTATCTCCTCTAAAGTAAGTAGCTTATTATAAAACTTGTAAGATGGCTATTGCACGGTTAATGCATAGGATAAAGCCAGGAAACTCATGGATGTGTGCTTGTAGTTGGTTATCTCCATGAGCAACATGTTATTTTTAGAGGTGGAAAATTCGACCCACATTACTCATATATGGCCGATTTGGGTTGTTTATGCATCCAAATATCCAATGTAACTTTCCTAAAAGAGGGAACGGGTCAACAACGGATCAAATGAGTTGACTGGGTCAGAAGTCGCCTAATGATATTCCAAAGGCTTACAACCTTTTAAATCGATTTATTAAAAAGCATTACTTTAGCAGGATAGTTGCTTCTTATTGAATATCTATAAATTTAAATAATGAAAAAGAAGTATTAACGCAACACACCAATTTTGCCACCATTAGTCTTTATTATTCCTTGAACCAAACATTTCATGATATATCTATAGCTTCTTGACTTGCAATGCATTTTTGGCGTGGATGTGCAGGTTATTACAGCCACAAGAAATCGTTGCAAACCTTCATGCAGATAAACCACCACAAGAGGTGACAGCTGAGGTCCAAAAGGTGCTTTCATGAGACTGCTGCAACACTTTAGGGTCTTTACATTTGAACTCATAACTTAATCTTGTGACTGGATTTCACAAATAAACACCAACGCCTTTTTGATACATAATTGTTTGTTGGAGAAGTGGTTTAGACTTCTCATTATGCTGGCCCTTTCATTTTAAGTACTAGTAATTGTTTAGCTTTATGCTCATCATGTTACATTGGCTTTTAGTCTTCATCTCAAACATCAAAAGCTATTTTCACTATTAGATTTTTAATAAGATATTAGTGACTTGTAGATTATAAAGTCATAATACTTATTAGGAAGGTTGAAAGGATGGTATACTGAACAAGACAGTAGCTCGCTTGTAAGATGTTTGACCATAATAATTGTTTGGAGCCCTTAAATCAAGAAAGGAACTCTAAAACTAGGCAAAGCCACTTGATGCGGTAAGCACACGGTATTCTTTAGTAAAGGCAAAAGAATAGTTCTCTTTGTGCTCACCATTTGGTTGCATACCTTTTGTATCCCTGCCTGCTTGCTTCTTGATGATAATGTGTAATGCTACAAAATTTCGGATTTAACACTAGCTTTGACGTTTTATGCATATTACACAACAACCAAACTTTTGTATGGCAGAGGTCAATATGCGTTATTTTGAGGTGGCAACTTCAACCATTTTACTTAGAAGTGGGTCGTTTTAGGTTGTTTCATAATGAGTATTATCTATAAATCAAGGCTAAAATAGTAAAATGAATCAACAAATGGTCAAAGTCGTGACTCAAATCCTTAAACTCTTAACAGCTTTTATATATATTCTTGACGAGATCGATTTTACAAAATTGTGTTGATTCTAGGCATTTTCGCTTAGGTGTTTGAATTATTGACTACGATCACAATAAAAACAATGTTTACAGCTGTACAAAAAGTTAACTTAAAATTGGATCTAAGTTTCTATCAGTCAAGCTCAAAACCAGCTAACTGAAAAAGCTTCAACTAAAATTGGTTGGAGCCTTTCAATAAAAAGAGACTCTCCAAAAGCTGGCGTATGCCACTTAATGCAGCGCAGCACGGTATTCCTTTGTAAAGGCGAAAGAATAGCTCGCTTGTGCTAAGTGCATGGTTGCGTGGCTTTCTCCTTCCCACCCGCTTATTTTATATAATCGCTCCAGACCTTCTGTTTCTATCAGGCAGCCGATGTGGGACAAATCCCAAATCCACACTGCACTTGCTTCACACGTAATAATTTGAGCTCAAACTTACGTGGTTCAGCTTAGTTAAGTTAGACAGCATCCCAATATTTCCAATTGAAGTTTGAGTTCAAATTAAACAAAGAGATAAGTTTGTACACTGATTCGAGTATTTATTTGAAAAATTGTTTAGTGTTGATTTGTCATAAATAGAAGTCATTTGATAAGAAGTTCGGTGAAAAACTGTTTAGTGTTGATGTGGGACAAATCTCAAATCCACACTGCACTTGCTTCACACGTATACACAATGGGTTTCACGAAACTATTTGAGCTCAAACTTGACATTACGTGGTTCAGCTAAGTTAAGTTTGACAGCATGCCGATATTTCCAGTTGAAGTTTGAGTTCAAATTAAACAAAGAGATAAGTTTGTACTCGATTTGAGTATTTATTGAAAAGCTCAAATTGAACATAAAACAAACTTCATTCGAGATTATACATACTTAACTTGTACGAACACGTTAGCCTCGCCGGTGTTACTCCGAGACCAAGCTCCGGTGTGAGGATGAGTAAAGGGTAATAAATGTAGTAGAAATGTAGGTGTAAAACTTAATGCAAAGTAATAAATGTGTTGGGGTATTTATACTACCCCAATTTCCTATTCATGCTACTATTCTCCCAATCGTCACCCATCGCTCCACGTGCCCATAACTATTGTACTTAGTAGGTCACGTGGCGTGAAATCCCTAAAATCACCGACATGGTCGGTGGTTGTTATTCTTCGACCACCATCGAATGATCGTCCGCCTGTGTCTTACGTCCGCATGTGTATTCACCCGATGTTGGATCGTCCGCACATACGCCAACATGTCCCCCAAGTGTTATATTATTGGCAAGAAGTCGATGATGTAACACTTAATATAGTTCATCCCGTCAAGAGAAAAAATGTGTTTGTACCACGACGGTCAAATTAGCTTTGTTGTTGAGAATGGGCCGTTAGTTGGGCCTCAGCGGCCTTTTGGGCTTTTCCCGCGCTTGTTATTGCTTCACCTTCGTCGTACGATCCACGAAGCCCACGCCACCACTATCTCTCGATCGATTGACGCCTTGTCACCGCCTAGGGTTTCTTGAGTATATATATATCCCTTTCTCCTTATTCGCTTTCACTTTTACACACACACAACTGCTTTCATCTCTCCTGACGCCTTCTTCACTTCTTTTAAGGTTTGTCTTGCTCTTTTCTCTCATTAATATTCAGAATTGTCTCGCATCTTTTAGAAATGGCCGATATTGGAACCGAGGAGAACATTCTGTTAGAGAAAACATTTCGTCCGCCCCACCAAGAAACCAATGAAGAGATCGTACAACCGGTCGTCCCTAAGTTTGATATGCATATACATACTTCTAGGTTAACACAACTGAAAGTTAGACGAGATAGTAGTCGAGTATGGTATTCCCATCGATCACGTCCGGTCTTACCACCGGACGATATGACTATGGATCGCCTGCTTCGAGGATAAGATAGGTATCTACCCTAAGCGCTAGAGATAGGGAGTGAGAGTTCCTTTCGACTTTTTTTGTCGAACGTGATCAAACACTTTAGGGTACATATTTCTCGCCTAGTCCCGCTAGGATTGAACCGGTGATGCTTTTCGAGATTAGATGTTACACCTCGATATACAACCCCTGGGTCTCACTCTTCCGGCGTTTCTATCGGTTATGTAAACAAGGACATTGGTTTTCCTTTGAGAACCGGACGGGTAAAGGTTCGTATAAGTGTTTCAAGGAGGTTCTATCCGGTCTAAAACACCGGAAGGAAAAATTTTCTTGATCGACAAAGGGCCATCCCCATCGCTATGGCATGGAGACACAAGGATTCAAAATCACGGATACATTTCCTCCGGCTTTTCCCCAGATGATGCGAGACTTAGTGAAAATCTTATTAAGTTGCGCAGTCTGACGATGAGTCTTTTATGGATGTGCCATCTATCCTCGGTTTTCAAGAATCTTGAGTTCGAGCCCATTCTAAAAGATGCCCGGGGTCATGGTAATTACTTGTTTTAGTCTTGTCATCCTGGGATTGACGTTTGTCTCCCCGGTTCTGTCCTTTGAAGTTTCTAATCAACTTGTTTTTGTTGTTGCATTCTTTCTTTCAGTTGTTAATATGTCAGAGTATCTTGAGCTTCCGGACTGGGAAGGAACGGTGGTGAGCAAAGGTCCGCCTGCTGAGCCGAACAGGAGATCCCAAAAGAACTTCCGACCCCCGCCTGGGGAGAAACCTCCTCCCAAAGATCCCCGACTGAGGGTCAAGAAGCAAACGTCAAGTCGTTGCTCGAGGGAGAAAAAGAGAAAGAAGCCTGCCCGGCAAGCGAAGAAGAGGAATGCCGAGAAGGGACTTCCCAAGCACACGGCAAGAAAAGGAAGTCACGCCGCCAATTCGTTGAGCGATCTCTTCCGGGAACCTATCGATAACCCGACCTTTGAATCGATCCGCCCCGAGGATGTCCAGACGGATCCGAATGTTGATGCGAGCAGGGACCCCAACATCGCCGCCGAGGATGGAGGAGACAATGCCGCCAATGAAGGGATGGGCGATAATGTCATGGCGGTGGTGAGCATCCGCAACAAATGCATATCACCCCGGTAGTGGAAGCGGGTCAAACGCCACCAATGAGGAAGGTACGATAAATTGTTCGTTTGTTAATACTTGTGATTTCTTCCCACTTATTATGTTGTGTCCTTCGTGTCATTCGCCCACCACCCCTCGCCCACGCGGATTGATAAAGTCAACTCGACTCGTATGTTTTAGCTCTTCGCTTATTTCATATTATTATTATATATATTATATATTATTTTTTATTTTTTGCGATGCTTTATTTTCTTAACTCCCTTTATTTATTACGTAGATGAAGCCACGAATGTCTTCATCCCTCCTTGGTCCCTTCGAGATAATGTTCGGATAAATTTTATCGGTCCCGCAAGGAGCTCCTTGATAATCTTCCCACTCCGCCGAACAAGAGGCTCTAGAACAAATGAACAACATTGAGCTCACTCACGGGCCTATGAAGAATTTGGCAAAGTGTGATAGCCCAAGGCGAGTTGCTAAAGAGGTTCACCGGTATGTCGTCTACATTGTGGGAGCTCTCCCAGACTCATGAAGGTTGTCGAGGGTTGGCGGATAGATTGACAGCCACCGAGGGTGAAAACGAGAGGCTATCCGGGGAGTTGAAGAAACTGGAGACCGAGTATCAAGTTGTTTTAGACAAGGGGAAGAACCTGGAGGATGAGGTGGACAGGGTGACCCGGGAAAGGGAAGAGTGGAGAGAGACTCACGCCAGCCGAAGGATCGTGAAGCTCGAAAATGAGCTAAATGCCAAAGATCGTGCCTTAGAATCGTTGAAGGTGGAGAAAGGAACTTGGCACCGAGGTGGCCCAATGGAGGTAATAAAATGTAATGTCATCCGCTTTCTTCTTCCGGAGTCGCTCAGACTATTCGGCAATGTGGAATACAAGAAGAGTATGGCTAAAGTTTATACCGACCTACCAGTCGGGTTCGTGATCGGGGCCAACGAGGTAGAAAAGAGGAGGAGATCGCTGAGGCTTTGAAGGGTATTGCAAATGTCAACAGGGATGCTCCTAAATTATGGAAGGCTGAGTTCAACAAACTATTTGTGGCCGAGTATCCGTATATCCAGAAGCTGAGCGGATTCCTATCGGCTACCCTTAGGCGATCTGCTAGCATGGAACCCGCAGTCCCTCCTCGCAAAGACCCTGTCGGTCCCTCTTCTCAGCCTCCCGTCGTCACCTGTCCGGCTGGTACTCCAACTGTCCAGAATCCAGCGGCCAATACTTGAAGCTCTTGTGTCTTCTGTTTGTAAACAATAGTTTGAACAATTATAATTGTAATAATTAACACTCTACCTTCTGTGATTCATGCTTGTCACTTTTTTGAGACGTAATCAAGTACTTAACTTAGATACATCTTTGTGTGTTGTGCATTTCGTCTTTTTGTCTTATTTCACATTGATGAACTTCCTTTAGGTTTTCTAAAGGGCATCCGCGATTGGCCGCATCCGCATATCGGCAACCTAATCATTTTTAGGGCATCCATTATTCGGCATCCGGCATCCGAGTGCTCGGGCATCCATCACCGGCATCCGAGTAATTTGTTTCGCATCCGGTGTTATCCGGTATATATCTAGCAATCATACTCGACGGGGCCACCATTTAATAGCCATGTATCATATTGTCTTTCCAAAAATTGTCTTCCTTATCATAGGAAGACTTTCATCATTAAACTAACATACATAGATAGGTCGGGTTACATAATGATCATGGGATTCTTATCACAATAACAATTATAAGAAACAGCTTAAGTTTATGGCGTGCAGTCCGAGGAACCTCCTTTTCTTCCATCGTCTCAGAACTTATAAGAGCCATTCGATTCGCTCCTATCACCCGGTAGGGCCTTCCCAATGGGTCCCAACTTTCCTTGATTTTCCACCCGGTGGCTTCGTTCTTCCCAGACACGAAGTCGCCTACTTTAAAATTCACCGGTTTGACCTCCTGTTGTAATATCGCTCAACCCGTGTTTTGTACTTGGCTTCTCGTATGGCGACCTTCCCTTTTTCTTGCAGAGGTCCAAGTTCAAACGCCGCTCCTCTTCATTAAGATCCTCCCGAACATCATCGTTCGGTAAGTAGGCATCCCAATTTCCGCCGTATCACGGCCTCACTTCCATATGTTAAACCGAACGGGTCTCCCGCTGCTCGCTTTAAGTGTTGTTCGTGTGCCCATAAGACGTTAGGTAGTTCATCCACCCATCCGGTTCTCTCTCGCCCTAATCTTGTCTTTATCCCTTCCATCGACTTTTGTTGGCTCGCTCTACTAACCCGCTGGCTTGCGGTGTGCTACCGCAGATTTATCTCGCTTGATTTTAGCCCTTCGCACCATTTTTGAACGGGTCGTTGACAAAATTAGTTCCATTATCGGTGACTATGATGCCCTGTAGGCTATACCGCATACCGATATTCTCGTAGACAAATTTTATGACGCCCTTTCCGTCGCTTTTACTAGCGGCTTAGCTTCTATCCATTTTGTGAAATAGTCTATTGCCACGATCACATATTTGAGGCGGCCCGGTGCTTCGGGAAGGGACCCAACATATCCATTCCCCATTGGTAGAAAGGCCATGGGGCCATGATGGAGGTTAGTAATGTTTTGGGAAGTTTGGGCACCGAGCATGTATCCGACAGAATCACACTTCCTAATTTCTTCTCGTGTGTCTCGGTGCATAGTGGGCCAAGAATATCCTTGCCTCATAAGCTTCGCCACTATGGTTCTTGGTCCGAGTGCATCCCACAAAGATCCCTCGCACCTCTCAGATTATGTAATTTGCTTGCAACGGACCCACACATCTCAACATTGGCACTAGGTATCCCTTTTAAATGTAACTCCTCCTTCCATAGTATATTGAGGAATTTTCATCCAGAGACTCGGCCTCATTGGGGTCATCCGCCAAACCCCTCTTCCAAACATCCGATGATCGGCGCATCCGCTTATCCGCCTCTTCTTCCACCACGGTTTCAATTCTCCGCTCTTCTCCCAAGGTTTTCCAGACTTCCACTAATACCTTTTAGTGAGATGGTCAAAAGCTACCGAAGCTAGTTTGCTCAAGATATCCGCTTTTGGTTTTGAGCCCTTGGTATATTATGGATTTTGAAGCTTTGGAATCCCACTATGTGTTCTTTCGCTTGAGCCAAGTATTTTTGCATGCTTTCTTTTGTAGTCAGAATTCTCCGTTGATCCGCTAGCAACCAATTTGGAATCAACTCGCACATCCAAACTTCGATTTCTAGCTTTTTTGCACTTGAGTCCGCCAAGCGTTAGCCTCGTATTCGGCCTCGTTATTGGTGCCGAAAAGTTGAGCCACAGAGCATAAGTAAGCTCCTCCTTCTCCTGACCGATGAGGACCGCACCGCACCGCCCTTTGCTATTGATCGCCCATCCGTGTACAACAGCCCATTCTCCTTCCTCCCTACTTCCATTATATTCGTATCTTTTCTCAGCGGCTGGGTGTCCGGATTCGACTTGCACTTCGTGAGGAAGTCCGCCAATACCGACCTTTGACCGAATTTCTAGGAGCATACGTGATGTTGTAAGCCCCTAACTCTACAGATACTTCGCAAGCTTTCCCAAGCTTCCGGTTTGTACAATATCCGCTAACAGTTGGTCGGTGATGACCCGAATGGGATGGGCCTCAAAATATCTTCGTAGTCTTCGTGATGCATGTAATGTATATAAAGCTAACTTTTCCATCGGAGCATAGTTCCTTTCCGCTCGTGCAAGGTTCGCTTACGTAATGTACCCAAGAATCGCCTCCCGTCCCTTTCTACCACTAGAACTGCACGACGACGGCCTTTTGATGTCGCTAAGTAAGTGGATAACCGCTCCTTCTACCGTGGGGTGGTCAACGGGTAATTTTAATATCGTGTTCTTCATCTCCCGAAAGTCGCCTCGCTTCCTTCGTCCACCGATATTCATCCTTATTCTCCTTTGTGATATTTTTCAAAGTTTCAAAGAAAGGTAAGGATCTCTCTCGATTTTGACAGAATCTGCTCAAGGCCGCTAGTTTCCCACTCGCACTTTGCATTTCTTTCAACGCCCTCGGAGATTTCATCTCCATGATGGCCTTCGCCTTCGGGATTCGCCTTATACCTTCGGAGGTTACCATGTATCCGAGGAATTTCCTTCTTCACATCAAGGAACATTTCCGCTGGTTCACCTTCATGTTGATCCTTCCGAGGTTGTCAAATGTTTCCGCTTATGTCTCGCTATCATATCTCTCTCCGTCCGCTTTTTATGACCATATCATCGACATACGCCCAAGTTTCTCCCTATCTCGCGATTGAATGCGAGTCTACCAGCGCCGATATGTTGCCCTCGATTCTTCAAATCAAGGGCATTTTGGTGTAACAAGATGTCCCTTGTTCTCAGATAGAATGTCGCTTTCTCCTCGCCCTCTCGTCCATCCGAACTTGGTGGTATCCTTTGTATGCATCCGTAAAACACTTATATTTATATCCCATAACGGATTCAATCTTCCAATCGATTTCGTAAAGGATAATAGTCTTTTAGGCGGAGGAATTCGATTTTGAAATCAATGCACATCCGCCAACTTCCGCCACATTTCTTTACTAGTACCGGATTGAAATCCATGGGGGTATCTCACCGACGAACTATTCCGCTTTAACCCACTCTTCAACCTCTCTTGCAATCACTAGGTTTTTCTCTGAGAACATCCTCCTTTTTGGGCGATCGGCGTGTCCGACACGCTCACGCTAAGAGAGTGCCGATTTTGCGCCTTGGCACCCCGGTCATATCCGCTGGCTCCCAAGCGAATACTTTTTATTTTTTCTCAAGAGCTCGATGAGTTGCCTCCTACACTCCCGGAGAACCTCGCTCCTATTGTCACACGTTGTTCGTGGTATGCGGCATTAACCAATATGTCTTCCGTCGGTCTTAGACCTTGAATTTCCTGTCATCTGCCTCCATCTCGCTTCCGGGAGAAATCGCCCCGGGTCCCGCTTTCTCAAATCTTCTACACTCCATGACAACCGCCTCTTGGTGACCAGTGGCTATCCCGGGAGTGGGAAACTTCATCATGGCGTGATGGTCGAGGTATAGCCCTTAACTCTCTTAGACCAGACGTCCTAGAATCACGCTAGGTGACGGAGATCTTACGACCGTGAATTTCATCATGACAGCTCAGACAAACCATGGTCCTCAAGCATACCTCCACTCAATCTTCCCTAGAGGTTGGATGACTTCCGAGAATCCCACTAGTGGTGAGTTACTTTCTTGCAACCCGGATTGAATGGATGGACCAAGTTGTTAAAGCAAAGTGTTCATACATTACTTGACCGAAGCACCTTCGTCCACAAACACCTCCGACGACGTAACCTTCGATTTCCGCCCAAAATCGCGGTTCCTCCGATAGATCTTCCGTGGCTATGCGTGGAAATATATAGGACGCTCACCACCGTCGTCAGAGTGCCGAGCCTTCCTTTGCGGTCTTCAACATAATGATTAACCATGTTGATCACTTTTCCTTTTCCATTATTGCCCTCGGCCTTTCTCGTCCCCTTTGTTGAACATTCTTCACCAAATGATCCAATTTTCCCGACTCCAAGGCCGCTTCCAACTGCTTTCTTCAGTGATAACAATCGTTGGTCGTGTGTCCTTTCTCCCATGATATTCACGTAATCCGCCCTCGCTTTCTTTGCTTGGTTTTCCCTCAGAGCGGTGGTGGTGGAGGCAGTTCAAATGGTGCTCGTAGCCAAGATTTCTTAGGTCGCTTTGGAAAGGACGGAGAGCATGGTCCCGTGATTATCGCCTTGCTAAGATCGCTTCGTCGGAAGTCGTTTCGGGGCTGAGCGTCCGCTTTCGGGGCCACGTACGGAGAGAACACATCCCTGTGTCTAGAGTCACCTCTTTCCCAAGCTCTCCTATCATTCCTTCTCCTGTCCGGCCCCCTGAGGTTCTTATCCTCGCACCGAGGGTTTCTCTCCGGCCACTCGCCTGCTTCACCCTTCGGCATCTCGGTGTTCTTATAGGCCTCTTCCGCCGAATGTAATCGCCCACCCTAGTCATCATTTCTTTCACGGATTTCGGACCGATCGAAAACTTTTAGACAAGTCGTGGCACCGATGAGCACTCATAAACGCCGATATTTTCATGAGCTCAGAACTCCCGAATCCGCTAGCTTCGCTTGGTCCATCGCTTTGAATACCGGAGTGTCTCGCTTGCTTGCCTAACAATCCGAGTGATTTCGGGATCTTTCGTGTTCTTTTGTCGAGAGCAAACCTCGTGGTGAATTGTTCGCCACACCACCCCAACCGTCAATACTTCCGTGTTCCAAGTTGTCGAACCACCCTTGTGCCGCTCCATCCATGGTCTCGTTGGAACATCCGCACCATACCGCATTGGCCATTCTCCTTGATTCGCCGCCCAACGAATCGGTTGATGTGGTCGTCCGGATCGGCCGAACCGTCAGACAGCCTTCAAGTTAGCGGGCATTATGCACTGGGACCAAATAACTCTACTATCCTTCTTGTAAAGGGTGACCGCCAATTCCTTATAAGGTTTGCCGAGATCGCCTTTTGGTTTTGGGGCGGTGTTTTCCTCCGCCTCATCGCCGTCTGTGAAAGTGAGCCGCGTTGGTTTGATAATACCGCCCCCCGTCACGTTGTACTTTCTAAAGAGAGCTCCAAAGATGCCATCTGGCTTGTATTTGCTCCGAATCCGGAGGTATGAGTATTGAAGACCCCACTTCCCTATATGTTCCGGAGGAGAGGTGGGTTCCATGAGGTGGCGGTCCCGCCTCCCGCTATTCGATCCTCCGTAGAATGAATCGTGGTCCCACGGATGGCGCCAATTTGTTGAAGCAAAATCTTGTCCCCGCCCACCTCGCCGGTCCCAGAGAGATGGTCGCTCTCAGACAAGGTACGAACACGTTAGCCTCGCCGGTGTTACTCCGAGACCAAGCTCCGTGTGAGGATGAGTAAAGGGTAATAAATGTAGTAGAAATGTAGGTGTAAAACTTAATGCAAAGTAATAAATGTGTTGGGGTATTTATACTACCCCAATTTCCTATTCATGCTACTATTCTCCCAATCGCTCACCCATCGCTCCACGTGCCTATAATCTATTGTACTTAGTAGGTCACGTGGTGAAATCCCTAAAATCACGACATGGTCGGTGGTTGTTATTCTTGACCACCATCGAATGATCGTCCGCCTGTGTGTCTTACCGTCCGGCAGATGTGTATTCACCCGGATGTTGGATCGTCCGCATACATACAAGAAGCAACAGTGAGAAACTCCCACCAAATGGTTATGGTTCAAGTCCTTCTTAGGACATGTGGTAGTATATCTACTTGAACACATATTGTTAAGCAACAATAAACTTCGAATATGAATCTCGAATGCAAGATAGAAGCTGAACTCACATATTTTCCCCCTTCCAATTTCATGTATTTGTAACCAAATATGAATGGCCAAACAATCCATAGAAAGAAGTAATAACCTAAGTTGAACTCCACACAATTTTTTAGTTTCACCATTCCATTTTTGTTTGGCATTTTGGATCATTCATATAGTTTCAAAACATCGTCGAGACTTGAACCACAATTGAACATGAAAGGGGTGGCGGCGCAGCTTGTTGCCCGCTTACCTACCACCTTGATGTAAATCCCAAATTACATTAATAAATAAAAAAAAAACATGAAATAGAAAATTCCATATTAATATTAAGGGTTAATTAATTGAAATTGTGTCTAACTATTTTTTTTCTTTGTCATGTATTCATCTATTCTTTTCTAGATACATTTAGCTTGTTAATCATATTGTTTTAATATTAAGTGTCGACATCAAGTATGCAACTTTTACATAATTGCATATGTGAACTATACTTGTCACAAAAACCTTTAGGCCTAGTGAACTATACTTGTAACAAAAACCTAACAAAGGGTTTCCTTTCTCCATAAACCCTTTAACAAAACCTTACATACCGCAATGTCGGTAAACTCCTACTCCTCCCAATCACATTATTCATTCATGCTCATTATTAATTTGTCTGGTTGATTGATATTATAGTTAGCTTTTTGGTTTGTATGAAGCTAAGTAAGAATATTTTTTCGCTTTAGTTTGCACAATTCTTTAATGTGTGGTAAAAAGTTTGAGACTTCATTCGATGGAGAAGTCGACATAATTTGGATTTTTGATGGCGATTTATTTAGGTGACACCGGTAGACGCTTATAAAATGAATGAACAAAGTTAGGCATAAACCTCCTATATTATTACATTTTAAAAACTATACTATTATTAAATTAATTCATTTTGTGATCATAATTGGCGAACAATGTTTGAAGCAAGCCCGACGAGACCCATACAAAATACTTACCATTTTAGCCCGCTATCCAACCCAACCATTTTGCCACATCCATGGATCATAGGTAGATACCCATGTGATACAATATCGGCAACACCCATCTCAAACATGCATAAAAGTTTTAACAAATTTACTACTTGTCAAGGCTACATAGAACCAATATGTCGACTCAATCTACCAAAATTCAGTACCCAATGCCACCAATCTCTTAACTTTCGGCATAGAACAGTAACCCAAGTGTTTTATCCTAACGCCATCTAGTCAACAAGAGGTATTGCCTAAATGGAAATACATCAAGGGAAATAATAGCGATGATGAGTATTGTTGCAACTGCGATGCAGTGCAATGATATGGTAAACATGCCAAATTAACCAAATGAAAATCGAAACTTATACATGATCCTCAGCTCACATTCAACCAGAAACATAAAAGATATTTGACCTCTAGTGATTCAAAAGGTAAAACGAAACTTGATTAGACGGGCTTAAATGGGTCGGAAGTGACCGTCATGTTTTTCAATGCTTTTAACCTCCTAAGCTGTACGTATTAAGAAAAAATTGACTTGTATTATTTCCGTAGTCACACACTCATATCTAAGACATATTTCAAAATTCAAAATATCAAGAAAAAGAGGATAAAAGAATATGTACAGGTCAACTCGACCTTTACCACTTATCTTATCTGACCAAACTGTTAACTTGAAATGATATTAACATGGATTTTTTCATTATTTTTATGTTTTCATTAGAGTCCAGAAAATATACAATTGATAAATCCTTCATATAGCAAAAAATTTATTCTGTTGGCAGTTGTTCTATCTCAAGCTAGAACACCATATTGCTCCTGCTTCAACAGAGCCACAAAGATATTTTAAAACTACATGACCAAAAAATACCGAAACTAGTTATTGGAGCATTGGATTAATATACAGTCTCACCGACATATTTGCGTTGGCATGGCTTATACATTATATTTTATTATAAAGTGTGAAATACTAATATTATATGTTATTAGAGACAAACCTTTATATCATTGTGTTGCAAAGTATATATTCTTGAAGTGTTGAATGATAAAGTTAGTGCGCAAATCTTTTAAATTTTTATTGCATCCAATGGGGTCATTCACATACTTTTATTAGCCACCATAACAATGAATTTATACCCACTAATCCATTATTAACGCAGGCTGAAATCATTCTAATCCTTACCAATCTCTGCTTGCAGCTTCTGAAATTTCACACTAAACCAAAATGGTCGAACTTGTTCTTTCCGCCTTGCTCCCGCTTGTTTTTGAGAAGCTAACATCCGTAGTCCGTGAACAAGATTACTCGCCTAAAGGAATTCATTCCGAGTCAAGAAATGGGAGAGGTCGTTATCCCATATCCGATCCTTGCTTAATGATGCTTCTCGTAAGGAAGTAATGAGATGAAGTCGCTAAACAAAGGTCGAATGGTCTCCAACATTTGGCTTACGACATAGACGATATTCTTGATGCTTTGGCAATGACGCTATGCATCATGAGTCGATCAAGGAATCAAGAGTAAGGTAAGAAAGCTCATTCCAACTTGTTGCACAAATTTCTCACTAAGTACTAGGATGGACGGCAAGTTAAATAGTATTACCACCGTGTTGCAAGAACTTATAGATGAAAAAATAATCTTGGTTTGATTGTGAAAGATGGCGGGCAAAAAGCAAGAATAGAAATTACCGCACTCTTTGGTAGATGCACCTAGTATTGTTGGGCGGCAGTGATAAGAAGGAATTACCCGTGTCTGGCTGGGTGATGAACCATCTAGTCAAAACTTTAGCATCGCTCCCATTGTTGGTATGGGTGGCATAGGAAAAACGACTTTAGCTAGACTTTTGTATGACGATCAAGAAGTGAAGGATCGCTTTGAGCTCAAGGCATGGGTTTGTGTCTCGATGACTTTGATGACTTCAATATAAGTAAAGTCATCTTTCAATCAGTAGGTGGGGATAAAATGAGAACTTTGCAGATCCAAATTTGCTTCAAGCGACTCTTAAAAATCAACTTACTGGAAACAATTTCTCCTTGTTTTGGATGATTTATGGAGCGAAAAGTCGGAAGATTGAAAACATTAGTCGCCCCATTCTTCAAGTGGCTCATGGAAGCAAAATAATCATCACAACTCGAAAGCAACATTTGCTTAATAAGTTGGGTTGTGATCATCCATACGATCCAAGAAGTCATCACATGATGATGCTTTATCTTATTTGCTCAATATGCCTTGGGTGTAAAGAACTTTGATTTACATCCGGTCTTTGAGACCACATGGTGAAGGCATTGTTAGAAAATGTGATGGCTTGCCTTTGGCTTTAAAAGCACTTGGAAGTTTACTCGTAACAAAAATGGATGAAGAAGATTGGAAGCAATTGTTGAATAATGAGATATGGATGTTAGAAGACGGAGGCGGTATTGTTCCAAAGCTTAGACTAAGCTATCATGATCTTTCTTCACGTCTCAAGCAATTGTTTGCATACCGCTGCTTGATCCCCAAGGACTACGTGTTTAAGAAAGATGACTTGATTTTGTTGTGGATGGCGGAAGGGTTTTTGCACAATTCGACTACAAATAAATCAATGGAACGCTGGGTGAGGAATATTTTCAAGAGTCGTTGTCAAGGTCTTTTTTCAACATGTGCCTCATGAAGAATCGTTGTTTGTGATGCATGACCTCATGAATGATTTAGCCACATTTGTTGCAGGAGAATTTTTGTGAGGTTAGATATAGATGTGAAGAAGGATGTTAGAATGATGATTTCAAAAAGTTCCGTCATGTGTCATTTGTTTGTGAGGAATATAATACTTACAACAAGTTTAAGGCATTCCAAAGAGTTAATAGTTTGAGAACGTTTTTAGCTATGCCCAATGTGGTGAGAGATGCTAGGGCATTCTACTTATCAAGTAAGATTCTGGTTGACACACTTCCCGAGTTACCATTGTTAAGGGTTCTAAGTTTGAGTAGTTTGAAGATAGAGGAGGTACCAGAGTGTGTTGGCAATTTGAAGCACCTGCGGTATCTAAATTTATCTCGAACTAGCATCACTCATTTGCCGTAAAGTATCTCGCAATCTTTATAACTTACAAACATTGATCGCTTCGGTGTTATAAGTTGACTACGCTTGTTCGACAACTTCTAAAGCTTAAAAATTTATGCATTTTGACATTCGGGATACATCGCTTTGGAATATGATGCCGCCAGATTTAGCGAGATGAAAAGCCTACAAACTCTTTCCGACGACAACATTGTTGTTGAAAACAACGCCTTCTTTATATCTTGGCTTAGGAACTTAAAGAATCTCCAAGGAAAGATTTATATTGATGGGTTGCGTAAACCGCAGTGCAAGGGATATACTGAAGTGAACTTACAAGAAAAGAGGGTTAGTAAGTTACACATGGGATGGAGTGATGTGTTTGATGATTCTCGAAATGAAAAACTTGAAAAGGAAGTCCTTTATGAGCTCAAGCCTCATAGTGATAGCTTGAAAGATCTTGCAATTATGTCATATGGAGGAAAAGTATTTCCAAAGTGGATTGGGGATCCTCATTTCATCGCTTGACTAGTGTTTCAATTGGGTGGTAGAAATTGTACTTTTCTACCACCACTGGGCAACCGCCATCACTTAAGAAGTTGGTTATTCAAAGTCCGGACGAGGTGAAAGTTGTGGGGCGAGTTCCTTGGGACAGTATTGCATTTCCTAAACTTGAAAGCTTAAGGTTTGAAAATATGAGTGGGTGGGAGCTATGGTCAACATATAGTGTTGTTGATGCAGTGTTTCCACGCCTTCAAGAGCTGGAAATAATGGATTGTCCTAATTTGGTTGTATTCTCATATTACGCACTACCTTCGCTGAGTGTTTTAGAGCTCAGGGGTTGTGGTGACGGTGTATTGACAAGTCCGATTCGTGTAGCAAAGAATCACCAAGTTGAGTATAGATCGACATGTGACTTAGTGATGAGGTGTGGAGAGGTGTTATGGAATATCTTGGGGCGCTTGAAGAATTAAGTATCCGGATGTGTGATGAAATAAGATACTTGTGGGAATCGAAGCGAGAGGCAAGTAAGGTTCTTTGAATTTAAGAAAGTTGCAAGTATGGGATTGTTTAAAGCGGTGAGTTTAGGAGAGAAAGAGGGGGATGGATGCAACCAACTAACATCTCTTAGGATTTTGTACTTGTTGAATTGTAAGAATCTTGAGCGTTGCAATTTGCCAAACAACATTCAAGAATTGTTTATTCGTGATTGTTCTATGATAGCATCTGTCTCTTTCCCAACAGGAGGGCACAAGCTCAAGTCACTCGCAATTTATGGATGTGAATATTCGGATAGAGAGCTTCTCAACACAAGCATGCTTGAGGTTGTACATATTTGGAGTTGGGAAAATCTGAAATCAATCAATGAATTGGCTTGTTTCATTCACATCAAAAAATTGGAAATAAGAGATTGTTCGAGTATAGAGTCATTTCCTGCTGCCGAGTTGCAGAATCTCACCTCGTTAAAACATCTAAGAATTGTTAATTGTAAAAGTATGGAAGTTGATTCCTTTGGGGTTTGGCCTCCTAAGTTGGGTTCTTTAGAAATAGGGCGTTTGAAGAAGCCTATATCAAAGTTTGGCCCACAAAACTTCCCACCTTCTCTTGATGACCTACTCCTATATGGTGGATCGGCGGAAGAAGATGATGTGACTAGTGGAAGTCAATTGTCGCATATGCTTCCTTCATCCCTTATTATTCTTCATTTATGGGGATTTGAGAAATTGGAAACAATTTCAAAGGGACTCCAACACCTCACCTCCATCCAACATCTCAGATTTTGGTGGTGCCCAAAGATGAAAGATCTACCAGAAAAGTTGTTGCCTTCCCTTTTCAGTTTGACAATATTTGAATGCACAAATGAACTAAAAGAAAAGACAAGTAGAAGAGGCTCCTATTGGCCCCTTATCTCCTATATCCCGAAGTCAACATATAATATTAAAGGTACGTCCTCTCTCAGATACTTTTCACTTTTACGATATTTTCCGATCAGATTTGAAGGGGTGTTTGACATTGCATTTTGAAGTTAGTTATCTCATTTAATTAAGTTTTCGTGCCACTCAGAATCAATTGCAAAGAAAACTTATTATTTAATTACTTCTTCCGGTCATTTACTCATTTTAAATGGAACTCATGACAACAACATCATTATTCAATGTAAAAAGGTGTTTTAGCTGACTTGCTTTCTTTAGTACTAACACTATTGGTATTGGAGTGTGATACTGTTAACAATGTCAAGCATAACAGTGATGCAACTAATTAAGAAAAGTGTGTTTCTGGCTGATTGGAAGAATCTAGTTATTTCTGTCTGTTTTTTCTTTGAACTACCGTGTGTACAGAAATTCCCACAAAGCAACATTCTTTGAGAACTTGAGCTCTTAACCATTGTACTTGGCTCTATCTTTAAAAAGGAACTTGGTTGCTTAAATTAGGTGAAGATCTTTTAGTTTCTGAAGTAAGATATTTCTTTCTGGGAGTTTTGCAACAACTATCGATTTCCTTTTAATGCTAAAGAAGTGGAATAGTTACAGATGTTAATCATCAGATGTTAATCATCAGCTTACTAGTGCTGAACGATGGGCACCTTTTCATACTTACGAAAAAGCATTGGCGCATTGCTATTATGTGGTACAAACATAAGTGTTGGTCTTTTCCAAAAGTTAACGGGCTTGTTGGTTTCTTCTTCTTGTTTCATGTGTTTATGTTGCGATAAAATAAAAGTGCAGAGGTTTAGATACTTGAACAAACGATATATATTCGAATTGTATTGATGTGATGTTGTGTTTACGCATTCTTTCCTATATAGTTTTCTAACCGTGTAAACATTGGTACCGGTTTTATTCTAAACGTTATGTCCCTTAGGACTCTTAACCGCTATTTATTTACGATATACATACATATTTCCTAATAATTACACCAAGACCCCTACATTTAGTTTATACTCCAATACTCCTCCTTAAACTAAATATAGTTAAAGGTCTTCATTCTTGATTTGTCTTTATAGTAGTGTCGGTTCTTCATCATCCCACACGAGATGTGCCTCTTCTTCCTTTTCTTTCTCTTGTCCTTCGCTTTGTACATTCGTATGCTAAATGACCATACTCACCACATTCATAGCATTTGAATTTACTCTTGTCATTGCTTGTTTGACCAACACTTCTTCCACGCCCTGCTTCCTCTTCCACGCCCTCTACCATTAAGCCTGCTTTCGAATTATTTGTACTTACAATGAAATTTCTTGGATCATACTCTTCCGTTCATCAAGACTTTTAATACGCTCTTCATATGTCGTTATTCTTCCAACGCTTCTTCGAATGGCATGGTATCTATTTCTAGTATTGTTCAATGGTGGCTACAATCGGTAGAAACTTCTTCGGAACCGAGTTGAGTAACTTTCTCACAATTATCTTATCCTCAAGGGTAGTGCCAAGGCTTGCAAATTTGGCTTTTATAACGCCCAACTTTCCCGAGAAGTCTTGCACTCTTTCATTTTCTTTCATCTTCAAAGTTTCTAACTCACTTCTTAGCTTGTAGCCGTGCTTTCGGACTAGGTCTGCACTAAGGTATCGTATTTTCACCGAATCCCATACTTCCTTCGCAGCTTCATATTGTGCAACTTGCATCAAAATATCCTGCGGTATTGTCCGGAATATCATAGCTTTCGTTGTATGCATCTTTGATAAGGTTTTAAAAGGTACCATTTTGAGGGGTCATTTAAGTCCTTATTTGATCACTTTGTATCCGTTATTGCTTAATATCGTTCCTTTTCACTTTTAGGTCTCGTGAAGGCAAAATGTGGAATGGCACTTATTTGGACGAAAAGGCGGATATATGAAGAAATGGCCAAAGTCGAAATCGAGACACTCACGCTGTTGAATGTAGAAGGCGACGGCGTCAAAAGTATTTGCGACGCCGTCCTGCAATTATTGTGACGGACGTAACCCAAAACTCGATTTTCAAGAGACGGCGCCTAGTGGTGAAAGAGTAGGCCATCGCTACTCGCATCGCCTAGATGCAATCCGACGACGCCGAAAGTCAAGAGGACGGCGTCACGGACATAAGGTGACGCCGTCGCAAGGTTAACGTGGCCAAGACGAAACCCTAATGGCGGCGACACGAGGCGCCACTAAACATAAGGTGACGCCGTCGCAATTGTAATCTTATATATAGAATCCGAATTTTTCAGTCTTTGTGTGGAGAGTCTTTGAAGTAAAACCTAAAACCGAACCTAAGGTGTCTTGTACAAGATTTTAGGGTTTTTAACCCTATCTTACACCAAGATAAGTCTTTACTTCATTAATTCAATTATGTCTTTGATTATTTGTGTGTATGCTTGCATGTTCTCCATGTCCGGCTAATTTATTTGTGTGTTTGCTTAGGAAGTATGAAACTTAATTATTAAATATTGATTGGTTGTTTCTTATCTTAGTTGATTAATGATCTAGTAGTGCGATAGATCATTCGTTGTGCACTTAATGCTTGATTCATCTTTGTGAACCCTAGAGTATAATTACCGAGTAATTGTAGTCTAAACCATCCAAGAGCGCCTTAGGTAGGAGTCTATAATCTTAGTGGGTTTGTAGACAAGACCCTTTGGTAAGTTCAAGAGTTAGGGAGAAACGATACCCTACAACTTTAGAAACACAACGCAACTAGGACTAAGACGTGACACTCAACCATCAATAGGAGATAATTAAGAAGTAATACAAACTAAGTAAACACATCTTTAAACTATCATACGAGCACACATTAATTAGACATAGACTCCCACAACCTTAGTTTAGATAATTAGATAATAGTAGAGTAATCGGTAGAAATACCAACCCCAAATCCAATACCCGAGATTCGTACCTTTCCATTTTCATAAAATATAAAAGATAAAAATAATCTTCCTCAACCTTAACCTTAGCGTAGTAACTCCCTACTAGCATTCCTATTCCCTGAGAAACGATATCAATACCCGTGGCTTACCCTAATTACTACACTACAACGATTAGGTTCACCGCCTAGGGTGTTATAAAACTTGCTCAAGAAAAGGAAGTTCCTTTGACCCCGAACGATGCGTGTAGCGTTATCAAGTTTTGGCGCCACGGGAATAGAATAGCTAGTTAGTAGTCCACCTCGTTTAGGTTTCTTTGCTTGATTCCTATCAAGTAAACTTTTTTCTCATTTTTAGTTTTTCCCTTAGTCTATCCCCCTTCTTCGTGACCTTTGTTAGTAACCCCATCACTCTTCATCATGGAGAATGATAACCAACCACCACTCGATAACCAACAACCAACCAACGCTTCACCACCAAACAAATACCCACTGCTTGACCCAGCCTCTGCTAACCAACTTCGAGCCCGTATCATGAGTGAGATTGGAGAGCTTAGGAAATTAAATATGATAATTGAGAATACACTTAAGGAAACCCTTAAGGAATCTGATCAACCTCTAGATAGTGATTCGACTACAAGTGATTCGGATGATGATCTAGAAAAAGGAGAATATAAGATGTTAGAAATTATGAAGGGTAGTAAGGAGAAGGGAGAACTTAGGGAGTACTTTGATTTATACCCTAAAAGGAAAGAAACCGCTTATCACCATAATGTGGTTAATTTTCCAAGACCACCTTTCGAGCCTCGTATAAGGAGGGGAAACCCTAAAACATCAAAATACCGTGTATGATTGGATACTTATACATGGATCACACCTACATTGATTATAAGGCACCCATGAATATAATGTCTAGGCTCTATTACAATTGGATCATGAGCAAAAGCTAGAGCCTATGAGGGATCCCTTCGCCCTAGGAAAGCAAGTAACTATGTGGGAGGGCTAAGGATTGCATGTGTTCATAGGCAACTTCACATATAGGTGTGACTTCATGATTCGGAAAATGTCAAAGGAATCATTGATGGGTTTTAGAGACGTGATACTTGGGAAACCATTTATAGAAGAGTCTAAGATGGTTTATGATAAAGAGGCAGGGATAATCGAAGTTTTCAAATGAAACCGAGAATGTTAATATATAATGCCCCACAAAAATAAGAATTTTGAGGCATGGATAATTTAGATGTAGATAACATTCCGGCATTCAAGTAGACCGGAAGAACAAAGTTTACTACATCGCTTGTCTTGAACTAGGGCCCGAATATATTCGTGATGAAAGAAGAGTTAAGGAGATCGAATGGGCCTCTAAGATTAGGGCAACGTAGGAGCACGACTATGAGTCTAGCTACAAGACTCTTAAATAAAGAAAAGCGCTTCGTGGAGGCAACCCATGCTTAATTGTTTGCTTGTTAGTGTCATATATCTTTATTAATTGTTTATCCTCATGTTTAAATTTGTAAAAATGCTTTATTTTGTTTTAACCTCGCCTTAATTGCATATAAAGGTATTTTACATAAGGGATAAGTGTAGGAGGATTACACGTTTTCAAAAGAAACGTAAACATGAGAATAACAATTAACTAAAAGATATATATGTTTGTTTGTTCGAGTCAAATGCTTGTATCGAGTCATAATGGATGTTTTGCGAAATTTTTCGATTCTAAAGATGTAAATTTTCCGAATTTTTCCCGAAAATCGCACCGCTTTTTGTCGGGATAACTGACGGCGTCAGATTGCAACCGACGGCGTCAGAAGGAGTAAAACATCGATTACTTCTTCTCGCTTTCGAGCTACTTATAAATTTTGGAATTTTCTGTGTCTTAATTTTCTTAGAAATTCAGAAACATCCATTCCACAAGCATTATATCCTAGTTTAAATCGAGTCTTATATATATTATTACCGCCGATTTTACGCGAAGGTTTCGTTTGTTTTCTTCAAGTGTGCGGTGTTTAGTTTGTCAAGAAGAAGTTACATAAGATTGGAAGGAGCTTTTCACGCAATAATTCTTCTTGAAAAGAATTTAACCACCACTTTACACGGATCCTACCGAGCTAATCGGGGAGTATTAGTTTCTTTCGCTTTTAATTACCTTCTTTATCATATCTTTGATATTTTCGGGAACATTGGGACAATGTTCAGCTTTAAGTGTAGGAGGAAAATAAAACGAACTTTGAAACTATGCTTATCCTTGACTATTTGCTTTGTCCAATTGTATTTGTGTAATAAACCATGAGAAAATGTCGGTTAGGGTAATTTTGGCACCAAATTTAAAATTTTTCATGACATATAGGAGTGGGCCATTAGTTTTAACAAAATCGCCTCATGGATAGGAAGTTGCATGACTAGCACAAAACCCTTACCACCCAAATTCCACCCAAAATGCGAGGATCGCCTTAGATTAGTAGGAATAAAAGCATTCATCTTTAATGCTTAGAGTGTGAACCGGTAGTATATTAGATTCTAGAACTTGTTTTGTGATGCATTCCGAGATCGCAAGTGAGGCTACACTTGTGTAGTTAGGAATAACTAAATGATAAGAGGCATTAGGATAACCCTTGTTTAATACCCTTAATATAATTACTTCTTCCACATCGGTTGAGTAATTCCCCACACCCTTTGCGTTGTACTCATTTTTAGTACACGATACCCCTAGTTAACCCTCGAGCCTATCCTTTTCGCGGTTCTCGTGATATTTCGGTTTTCCGAATATCAATGAAGAGCATTGTTTACACCCCACCCCAAATATACACCCAAATCGCCTTAGTCTACCCCTTATGCACTCACTTTTAGTGCAAATATTTGTTATCACCCTAAACCCTTAGTTCAATTATCCGTTGCTTGCATGAGTTGCTAAGTCGAGTCATATCCTTTGTATACGCTTTTGGGATGATTGGGATTCATGGAAAAGTTAAAGTTTATGAAATGACGGAAGGAACGTTAAATTCAAATTCCTTTGTTTGCGTAGTAATGTACCCCAAGTGTTTTGATCTTTTCAATTCGGGTCAAATTAGTGTTAGAGTAATAAAACTCAAGTGTAGGGATGTGCCTATAAATCCCTAGTATTTTGATGTTATCGTAGAGGATGGTAGAGTAAAAGTGTATGGAAAAAAAAAAAAAAAAAAAAAAAAAAAAAAAAATAATAGAAAAGAGAAAAGAAAAATAGAGTGTGATTAAAAAAAAAAAATACGGGCTACCATCCTACATCTATCCTTTAAATTTATGTTTATTTATTTCATTATCTTGAGTTTAGAGTGTCGAGTCTTGGCTTAGCAACGCCATTCTTCATATGCATTTAACATAAAGATTTTTGACTTACCACTACTAAATAGCCTATCCCACCAAACCCTTTGTTTCCCTACCGTAAGCCTAACATTACAACCCTTTAAAGACCTCTTTGATAGTCTTTCCTAGGTGCTTACGCCAAAGCGATGGAGGTTTGATCTATTCTCAAGCCTATGGTAATCTATGTACTAGGACCGGTTAATGAGTGTTTATCTTCCATTTCCTATATTGTTATATTTCATTTATACACCGAGAGAGATGTGAGTATCCAAACACCCCATGTGAGGTGCTAGTATGTATTTCCGTGCTTGTTATGACTTTTATGGGCTTATATGTGTTGTGGACCGCTTTGAATTAATGCCGAATGACCCCTAACTTATAAATTAATTGGCTAAAGCACATTTGCTTGAGGACAAGCAAATAACAAGTGTAGGGATATTTGATAAGGTTTTAAAAGGTACCATTTTGAGGGGTCATTTAAGTCCTTATTTGATCACTTTTGTATCCGTTATTGCTTAATATCGCTCCTTTTCACTTTTTAGGTCTCGTGAAGGCAAAATGCTTGGAATGGCACTTATTTGGACGAAAAGGCGAATATATGAAGAAAATGGCCAAAGTCGAAATCGAGACACTCACATTCTGTTGAATGTAGAAGGCGACGGCGTCAAAAGATTCATGACGCCGTCCCGCACTATTGTGACGGGACGTAACCCAAAACTCAGATTTTCAAGAGACGGCGTCTAGTGGTGAAAGAGTAGGCCGTCGCTACTCGGACGGCCTAGATGCAATCCGACGATGTCGAAGTCAAGAGGACGGCGTCACGGACATAAGGTGACGCCGTCAAGGTTAACGTGGCCAAGACGAAACCCTAATGGCGGCGACACGACGGTGTCACTAAACATAAGGTGGCGCCGCCGCAATTGTAATCTTATATATAGAATCCGAATTTTTCACCTTTGTGTGAGAGTCTTTGAAGTAAAACCTAAAACCGAACCTAAGGTGTCTTGTACAAGATTTTAGGGTTTTAACCCTATCTTACACCAAGATAAGTCTTTACTTCATTAATTCAATTATGTCTTTGATTATTTGTGTGTATGCTTGCATGTTCTCCATGTCCGCTAATTTATTTGTGTGTTTGCTTAGGAAGTATGAAACTTAATTATTAAATATTGATTGGTTGTTTCTTATCTTAGTTGATTAATGATCTAGTAGTGCGATAGATCATTCACAGTGCACTTAATGCTTGATTCATCTTTGTGAACCCTAGAGTATAATTACCCGAGTAATTGTAGTCTAAACCATCCCAAGAGCGCCTTAGAGTAGGAGTCTATAATCTCTAGTGGGTTTGTAGACAAGACCCTTTGGTAAGTTCAAGAGTTAGGAGAAACGATACCCTACAACTTTAGAAACACAACGCAACTAGGACTAAGACGTGACACTCAACCATCAATAGAGATAATTAAGGAGTAATACAAACTAAGTAAACACATCTTTAAACTATCATACGAGCACACATTAATTAGACATAGACTCCCACAACCTTAGTTTAGATAATTAGATAATAGTAGAGTAATCGGTAGAAATACCAACCCCAAATCCAATACCCGAGATTCGTACCTTTCCATTTTCATAAAATATAAAAGATAAAAATAATCTTCCTCAACCTTAACCTTAGCGTAGTAACTCCCTACTAGCATTCCTATTCCCCAGAGAACGATATCAATACCCGTGGCTTACCCTAATTACTACACTACAACGATTAGGTTCACCGCCTAGGGTGTTATAAAACTTGCTCAAGAAAAGGAAGTTCCTTTGACCCCGAACGATGCGTGTAGCGTTATCAATCTTCTTTTCATCTATTGTACTACTTCCTTCTTTCGGGTTGATCGTCTCCCAAAGGCCATATGCTTTTAATATTGTTTCCATCAACATTGCCCATGTTGTGTAATTGGAGTCCGTCAACTGTGCGCATTTAAGTGCTATATTTTCTTGAACTTTAGACGTACTGCTTCCTTCTTTATCGTTGGTCATGCTTTCTTCCTTTTTCTCTTCTTTCTTGCTTTGACGTGCTTTAGCCTTTCTTGCCTTCTTTCTTCCTATCTTTCTTTCTTTTGCTTGTACCACACAGGTTTTCCGTTTGCTTACTTGATCGTACCACACAGGTTAATACCACAAAGGTTTTACCACGAAGGTTTGTTCCATGAAGGATTGTACCACGGAGGTTTGTTCCACGAAGGATTTGTACCACTAAGGTTTTGGATTCTTGCTTACTATACCACAAAGGTTATGATTTCTTTCTACTTACACCAATCAATCCGAGGGTCTAAATAATATGGGATTCCAACTAACTATCAACAATCGAATTCTTAAACTGGGATTCTAACTTGCAAATAAAACTTAAAACTTTTAATTCCCACTAATTATACGTATCCTTCCCTTGCAAAGTTGCGACAGAAAACTGAAAACACCCACCAAACAATGTTTTCTTTCTTATCCCTCTACCCTTTAATATTTTGATTCAGTATTTAAAGAAAAACAAACCAAATTAGGGAAAGCATACGCAACGCTTTCTTTCTATGATGAGGATTTTCTTGATTAATTGCAGCCCAATACACGCACTTCCTTTCTATTTGGTTTTTTTTCGAACAACAATTCAATATGTCGCTTCCTGTAAACTTTCAAAATCACAGCAGCCCCTTCAATCGGTTCTTCTTTGATTTATGTCTTCTTACTTCTCCAATGAATGAAACGGGTAATCCTTCTTTCTTCTTTATTGATTCCCGGAATCGTTCTTGCTCTTGATACCAATTGTTGGTTTCTTCTTCTTGTTTCACAGGTTTATGTTGCGATAAAATAAAAGTGCGAGGTTTAGATACCGAACAAACGATATATATTCGAATTGTATTGATGTGATGTTGTGTTTACTGAATTCTTGCCCTATATATAGTTTTCAACCGTGTAAACATTGGTACCGGTTTTATTCTAAACGTTATGTCCCTTAGACTCTTAACCGCTATTTATTTACAGATTACATACATATTTCCTAATAATTACAAGACACATGCATTCTCGTGAACTTATATAACTCTATTTAACTAAAAGAATGTAAGTAGGGATTGATTTTAACTGTTTACTTGGGTTCATCATCTGTTTCTGGATCTTATATTTTAAAACTATAAAGATTGCAGCTTCGACCTCCCTACAAGAAGCCAAGATCATTGTATAGACCATGTTTGAAAGCAAGTTAAGTTCATTAAAACCTTAGTGACCAACTTATTATAATTTGGCGGATGGTAAAGCTCATTAAATGCTTCTTCCTTGATACTTTTCTCGTATATTTTAAATATTATGTAGAATATAGAATTGTCATATGGCCATCCGGGTTTGGAGTATTTTTGTGATTTTTGTGCTTCGCACCAAGTATGCAATCGTGAATCTTTATAAAATTTATTTCTTTTGTGATTGTGGATGGTATTGTGAATCTCGAAAATCGTTGAAATTGTGACTTTATTTAATGACATTATGATCAAAAATTAAATATTCTTTATAGTGTATAGAAAGACACATATTTCTTCGTACTTACTTTCGACTTTTGTTGTTCCTTAGTTGTGGGGATTATTGTCAAGTGTCAAGAAGCCTTCATGTCAAAAGGTTTCATTCTTGATGGATTCCCTAGGATGGTGGTCCGTGCACAAAAGGTATCTCCTTTTTAGATCAAGATGCTAATATAATTGAGTTTCTTCAAATTCTTTTATATTTCATATGTGAATTTGAGTGCTTATAATTCCTTGTTATGCGACTTGATGAGATGCTTGAGAAAAGAGGGGTCAAAGTTGACAAGGTCCAAAAGGTGCTTCATGAGACGCAAAAAACTTCTATTTAAAGTGTTAAGTATGGGATCAAATATCTCATGATTAGGGTCTTTTTCTTTTTTTTTTGAACTTATATATGTTGTAAGGCCTTTTTTATGCACATTTGTTTGTTGCAGAAGTGGTTTAGACTTCTCATTATGCTGGCCCGATTTGTTTTTTTTTATTATTTGTGAGTTTTATGCTCGTCGTGTGTGTGTTATGTTCATTTTTAGCCTTCATCTTTAAATATCAAAAGTGAATATACTATTGAAGGTTTAAGGCTTGGACATTGGTAACTTGTAGATTATAAAGTACACAAAAATATCTATACAAAGGTTTCAAGGATAGTAATAACTTCACTCCGTGAAATTCTACGGAACAAGACTATAAACGATTGCTCGCCTCTAAGTTTTTGAACTATGGAAACCTTCAATGAACTCCACAAAATAGGTGTGTGCCACTTGATGCGAAAGCACGGTATGCTTCAATAAAATGCAGCTCGCCGAGTGCCTGTGTTCCTTTTTGTATTTCTGTCTTCTTGTTTCATACAAATGGTTTGATAACTTCAGCTCTAGCCTATGTGTATCCTGGGTATGAAAGATTTTAGGGCAAATAACCTATTAAAGCATCATACTTGTCACAAATGTCAGTTCGACGTAGCGAATAAAAAAAATAGATCTTCTAGACATTAAACTTAATATCTTTGTCTTCGCTGAGTATTATGACCATTTTACCCTTCCAAATTACATAAATGGTCCCGTGGGTTTGGAAAATTGCGACCATCGTCCCTAGGCTAAATTACATAAATGGTCCCTCGCTGTTTGGAAAAATTGCGTCCATCATCCCTTACATAACGGATTCCTTAACAAAAAAAAATAAAAAAACATAAGTCCATCATTTGTTTGATTTCCATTTCGATCCGAACCCAAATTTACAACTACTTTTCCCATTTGTTTCTCAAGTATTCTCTATAAAATAGTAGACATAGTTGTAAAGTCTAGAAACAAAACTTGGAATTATAAACTAAAAGTTCTGATCGATATCACATTTTCATAACACATAAGTTCCCGACAATATAAAAAACAAATCGAAAACACGATCCCAGTTAACAATGATAACTTACACATTGACAAGCAGCCATATCAATTCATCATATTTATTGCACAATCACTCCGTTTATATCGATCGAATCATGCTTGGGTTAGTATATGAGCATCCATATCTTCGATGCAAGCACCAAGCAAGTCCAGATATATTGTTGGATCAGGTATACCTTCATTCACCTTCTCGAAATCTATAGTCCAAATAATCAACTGCTTATTCCCCATCTCTTCAATATGAAAAGTGATGATAAAAGTCTTATATGACATCACCATAGACGAGGTGAAGAAATGTGCTTCTTTTGGGGGATCTGGTGGTTTATTGTTAACGATTGGCATATCAAATGAAAGAGGAGATAATAAACAAAGGGATTACTGGATTAGAATCACCAAAAACACCACAGAAATCAAGCGCGTGATGGATTGGTGGTTGTACGGACGAATCAAGATTAGATCCACACGAGATATAAATAAAACCGGTTAGGGTTTAGTGAAAATGGAATAAATAAAACGAAGAAAACGGCGTGCGAGCTTACCCACGAGAGGAAGATGGGGAGGGTGGTGGCTCACGGTGGTGAGACTTCGAACAGGTATCAAACGGGCTTTATGAGTCTCCAAGAACTCCGGAAATGATGAGGGGAAAAAGATCTATGCGGCGGTAGTATTATTTGAGGTGCCGGAATCTTTGCCGGACGGCGCCGGAATAGTGATTCCACCACCACCATTATTTGGTCCCCGCTGCTTTATCAGAACTTTGATGCAATGGATAGCTTTATTTGGATGCAATGGATAGCTTTTGGATGCAATGGATAGCTTTTGGACAATGGATGCAATTTTTTAAAATTCAAGGGTAAAATGGTCATCACAATTTTGTATTTTATCTTTATTACTCAATCAAGACAAAGATATCAATTTTAATGTCTAGAAGAGCTATTTTTTTTATTCGCTACATCGAACTGACATTTGTAACAAATATGATGCTTTAATAGGTTATTAGCCCAAGATTTTACGATTATGGTGCAGAAATACTTTCTGCTAACTTGTGGTCTTTATTTTACATTGTCAATGGAATTGTATGAATCTTAAATATGCTTTCGGGATTTTTTAACACCGAAACTCAAATTTTCCTAGAATCTGAGTAGCTTATTATGATAACTAACAAACTGTATTGCCACAGTACACCAGTTCTGGATGTAACACTAGTTTTGGACGTTTTATGCATATTACACAACCACGATATTTTGAGGTAGCGACTTCAACCATTTTACTTAGAAGCGGATTGTTTTGGGTTGTTTCGTAATGAGTAGGATCTATAATTTAGGATCTATAATTTAAAGTTTAAAAAGTCAAAGTCGTGTACTCTAATGCTTAACCTCTTAATAGCTTTTTATATTCTTGACAATTAAGATCAATCTCACAAAACAGTGTTGAGTCGAGGCATTTTGTTTGGATGTTGGATTATTGACCGACCACAACAAAAACCATCTTTACTATCGCATAAAAAATATTTAGTAACTTAAAATTTAGATGCGATTTCTATAAGTTCGCTTTAAAACCAGCTAACTCAAAATACTTTGACTAAAATTGGTTGGAGCTCTTCAATCAAGAAGTCTCTCCGTAAATAGGCGTATGCCACTTATTAATGCAAGACGCACACGGTATTCTTTAGTAAAAGGCGAAAGAATAGTTCGCTCTGTGCTCAATGCATGGCTGCGTGCATTTCACCCTTTCAGCTTGCTTACATAATATAATCACTCTAGATCTTCTTTTTCTATCAAGCAGCCGATGTGGGATAAATCCCAAATCCACAATGCACTTCCTTCACATGCTTTTATCCCTTTTTATGTTATCTTCCTTTTATTTTGATTAATGCAATCGGGTTCACAAAACTAGTCGAACTCAAACGTGACATTATGAGGTTAAGTTTGACAGCATGCCGATATTTCCAATTGGAGTTTAAATTTAGATTAAGAAAGAGAAAGGTTTGTACTCGGTTCAAGTATATTTTCATGAAGGGATGTACTATTCCCACCCTCCCACCCTCCCTACTAGGGAGGGTTTGTAATTTTATTCCTTTTGTCCCCATTTGTTTCAATACAACACATTTTCTCTCGCTTTACGTTCGTATTTTACAGCTTTAACCGTTTGACTTATTAAACTTTATATTTCTTGTTCCGCATTTTCGTGTTTATAGTTTTTGATATAAACAAAATTATAAAAATAAAAAATAAAAAAAAAAAAAAAAATGCAATAAAGTAGGGGTGGGAATATAAGAACTAGAGAGGTGAGAATATCTTGTCTCTTTCATGAAAAGCTCAAATTCTACCTCATAATACAAACTTTATTCAAGATCAAATTATGTATACATAGTTACCTTGCTTTATTCGAGAAGTCGGGTGAAAAAGCTGCTTAGTGAAGTCCTTTTGTAACATTTCAAGATCAAATTATGTATACATAGTGTTGATTTATAATCAAGTGAAGTCCTTTGGTAACATTTCAAGCTTGAAGGACAAGGCTACAACTAAGCTCACCCTTTCTCTCCTCCCTTTCTCTCCCGTAATGTAAATTTCCGCATTTTTCGCCATTATCATTTTCCACTAAAAGCTCCAATTACTACATCAATAATGCATATTTTTCAAAACTAATCCGTTCATTAGACTCGTCTAATCATTGCGCATACAATGATTAGCTTTGATTTTGTTTTGATCGCTTTGTGAAATCCCAAATTGTTTGATTTTGTACTTTTCATCCTAATTAGGTCTCAGTTACCAGTATAGAGTTTCAATTGTTCGAATTTGAAAATGTCACACAAAAAGGCAATTGAAAAGAAAATCAAAATTCCAAACAAATATAGTGATTATATCAAGAATTTGGGAAGAATAGAGAATGTAATGATAGTAACTTGAGATTGTGGATAAGCGGTGGAAAGTGATGATGTAAGCATAAGTGGTTGTGAGAAAAGTGGGGATGTTGATAGTAGTAAGACCGTTGGTGAGGGGATTTGAGTTCGGTATGGTTAGTGATGATGCTAGTAAAAGAAATGTTGGTGAGGAATTAAAGAAAGCTAAAAATCATTGGAGATTGAATTTCCACCGCTTAATGACACTTTTGGAACTGTTGTGCATAGTAAGAGCAAAGAATGTGATACTTGTTGTATGGACACTAGGGATACTGGTTCTAGCAAAAGTGTTGAGAATTTGGGAGAACCGGTAGTGTGAATGGTAGAAATGAGACCGATACAACTAGTCCTAAATCCTATGTCAGAACTGTGAAACCTAATGTAGTTGAATTTGAGAATAAGCTTAGTCTAATCCAACTGTTATTGAAGAAGGAAGGGATGTGGTTGTATTTGATGATGAAATGATGCTAGAAGGTAGTATGAAGTGGTCAATTACACTGTGTGGGCACTTTGTTGGTTTCAAAATGTCCTGCAATGAGCTTAAGTACAATCTTAGTAAAATGTGGGGAAAGTATGGGCTAAGGGATATTGTAACTCAGAATGGCTTGTACGTGTTTAAGTTTAGAGAGGAAGAGGGAATGAATAAAGTACTTGAAAGTGGAATTTGGTTGGTGAATAATAAGCCATTGGTTGTACATAGATGAAATCCAAACATTGTTGTTGATAGGAGTGATCCGTAAGTCGCCTATTTGGATAAAGTTGTACAATGTCCTAATGGAAGCATGGACTGTGAAAGGTATCGTGCTATTGTTGGTAGCCTAGGTAAGCCCATTATAATGGACAAAACTACTACTAAGATTTGTCATGAGGGTCCGGGAGAATAGGCTATGCTAGGGTACTAGTGGAAATTAAGGCCGATACGGAGTTTAAAGAGAAAATTGAAATATGCTATAAGTGTATCGACCTAATGCACCAACTGTCAAAGTTTGTTAATGTGGAGTATACATGGAAACCACCTAAGTGTAGCCACTGTAAGGTGTTTGGGCATATAAACAAGAATTGTGGTGTGGAGACTATGACCGAAAGTAATGGCAATAAAGGAAATGATACAGAGTTAGGTGTTGCAGAGAATAGGAATGGGAAGAGAATGAGGATGGGTTCATAAGGGCACACAATAGGGTGAGGAATAGAGACAAAGCTGTGAACAGAATGTGAATAATGGACATCGGGTGGAGCTAATAATAGAATGAATAAGGGACACAAAATCCAAAGAACATATTGGAATTTAAGCCACTGAGAGGCAAGCTAATGAAAGGACCGAGAAAGCTAAAGGTGATGCTAGTAATGGAAACAAGAGTAGCAATGAAAACCAAGCTATGCAGAATGACAAGAGAACAACTAATAAGAGTACAAAGAGCCCTTGGAAAGTTACGCAAGAGAAAGTGGAGAATATAAAGAAGATCGCTAATAAGTTTGCTATATTTGAAGAATTTGAAGACTCGATATACCAAGTACAAGAAAAACCGAGAAAGAAATTGTTGAAAAGTATGTGAATCTCCAAAGGCACCTTCTAAGGAAGAATCTAAAAGTGGAACAACGAAATGCATAAAATGTTTAAAGACTTATGGAATTGAAATGGGCCAAGGAAATTGGTGATATCAAGATGTGTATGAAGAAAGCTCGTGGATTTCTAAAAGTATGGTGAGAATGAGCTAAATGGAAAGGCTTTTGATCTGCTGAATAGGGATCAAAATGTTGGTATTGGTACTCAATGAAAGACATGAATACTGAATTAAGAGTTGCCACTTGAATGTCGAGTAATGTGTAACAAGGATAAGCAAAAGAGGTTAAAAGTTCATTATTGTTTGAGAAATTGAGCATATGTCTTGTGGTGGAAACCCATATCAAGGAACACCGATAACAAGGATATGTGATCTTGTATATGGAAGATGGAATTGGATCTCTAACATGATGAAGAGTAGAAGAGGGTGTAGAATTATAATTGGATGGAATCACGAGGATGTTAACATTATGGAGCTTCATTCTAGCAACAAGCCATGCTATGCATTGTGGAAACTGTAAGCACTCGCACTAAATTTTTTGTTGTTTCATATATGCAAAAATTTTGGCAAGGACGAAGACAAATTTGGAAAGAATTGAATATGTATAAAGGCATTATTGGCTCGATCCATGGGTTTTGATTGGAGACTAGAATGTGAGCTTGAATGTTGAGGACCATTCGTAAGGTGGTTCTTGTAAAACAAATGACATGTTGGAGTTTCAGAATGCATAGACCGGTGGAGATTGAAGATCTTAATAGCACAGAATCCATTTCACTTGGGTGCAAAGCGCATCGAATCCAAGTAATGGGATCCTCAAAAGGTTGACAGAGTTATGGGCAACACAAGCTTTATTGGGGCTTTTCCTAATTCATATGCGCTTTTCTCCCCACTTAACTTCCCGATCATAGCCCATCATTACTTATTATCCCTAAAGTGTTGAAAAGGAAGTCTAAAGCATTGATTTGCCAACTTTATAGCCGATAAACCCGATTTTGAAGACATTGTTAGTAAAAATGGGGAATTCATACTCAAGGTTGCAAGATGTTTAAGTCGGTTAGGAAGTTGAAAGCAATGAAATTTCGTATGAAGACTTTAAGTTGGAAGAATGGTAACCTCTTTAAAAGGGTGGCTATGTGGAAAGAAAAGTTGAAATTGATTCAGGCGCAGAGTGGACAAAGAACCTCATAACACTGTATTAAAAAGGGAAGAAGCTGCTACCTTAAAAGAGTATAACATTGTTGTTCAAGAGAAGAGAATTTTTTTCAACAAGCTAAAATTGATTGGATGAGTGATGGAGATAGAAATAGTAAATTTTTCATAGTGTGGTCAAAGGAAGGACTCACGAAATAGAGTTGATATGATATATGATGAGGATGGGAACATGTTTGAGGAAAGCAATGTTCCCGCACGCTTTGTTAGACGCTTTAAAAACTTCTTGGGTAAGGAAGTGCATGTGCAGAGTTTTAATAACAGTTCAATCATGTTCACTAACACAACAAGAATGAAGATGTTGTGTATATGACTAGAGATGTATGTGATGAGGAGATCAAACTTCCATTATTTGATATTGATGATAATAAGGCCCTGGCCCGGATGGGTACACAAGGAAGTTTTTCAAAAAGCTTACGGCCTTGTTGGAAGGGATGTTAGTGATGCAACAAGGAATTTTTCAATAATGGAAGAATGTTGGGGAGATCAATGCTACTCTCATTACTCTTGTTCCAAAGATTAGTACACCTCTTAAAGTTTCGATTACATACCCATAGCCTGTTGTAATGTCATTTACAAGATTATTAGTAAAATCATTACTAATAGGATGAATAAGACATTATGCAAACCGATTAGTCCTTGTCGAGCGCTTTTATACCGGAAGATGACATCGACATTTTGATCACTCAAGAGCTGTTAAGGGATTACAATTGGAAGAATGGGGCTAAGAGAGTGGCTATGAAGGTTGACATACAAAAAGCGATGATAATCATGTCAATTGGGACTTCCTTGAAAATACATTAGTGTCATTTGATTTTCCTCAAAGTATGATCACATGGATTATGACCGTGTGAGAACAATTGCATTTACTATTTGTGTGAATGGTGAGAGGTTTGGGTATTTCAAGGGTGGAATGGGATGAGACAAGGTGACCCAATGTCCCTATATATTCACATTAGTAATGGAGGTTTTAATATAGTAATTCGAAGCATCTTAATGATAGCGAGAAAGTTCAAATATCATTGGGGTGTAAACAGTTAAAATATCCCATCTTTGCTTTATGGATGACCTCCTAGTTCTGTGTCATGGTGATTTGGAATATGTCAAAGTGATTAAAAGTGCAATGGACAAATTTAGTGCCATATCTCGGTCTCATCCCAAACTTGGGAAAGAGCATTTTTTTTTGGCAATGTGAATGACACTACCAAACATCTTATCCTTGACTTGCTGCCCTTCAAGATTGGAAAGCTTCCAGTTACTTATCTGGGAGTACCTTTAATTACAAAGAAAATTGGTGTTAATGATTGCAAAGTCCTCATTGATAGGGTCAAAGCAAGAGTCAATAATTGGAAGAACAAGATGTTGAGTTATGCTTGGAAGACTCCAACTAATCTCATCCATTCTTGCCTCAATGAAATTATACTTGGGCTTCAGTCTTCATGCTTCCCAAGACGGTGATTAAAGACATTGACAAGCTGCTTAAGGGCTTCCTTTGGTGTAAAGGTGAGTTATCAAAAGGAAAGCTAAGGTAGCATGGAAATATGTGTGTAAACCTAAGCATGAAGGTGGTTTGGGGATTAAGAATTTGAGTACATGGAATGAAGTTCGATGACAAAACATCTTTGGATTATAGACGCAATAAGGAGTCTTTATGGGTGAAATGGATAAATGAACTCGTGTTAAAAGGAAGGAGCATTTGGGAAGTTAAAAGTGATGTGAATGCTAGTAGTGGTTGGAAGCAAATATTGGCCCTAAGAGACAAAATGAAACAACATGTTAAGAAAGAAATTGGAGATGGTAAAGCTACTTTCTTCCGGCATGACAGATGGTGGGAATGGGGAATCATGAGTGAATTAGTTCCAAGTGATGTTTTGGAAGGTACTTATATGGGAGGAAAAGAAAAGATCTATGATATGATTGATAATGGTATGTTGAAACGGCAAAATGAATGAAACAAGATGTGAGTTGATATTAGTAAAGTTCCAGTTCGGTGTTGAATAATGACAAAAGTGATAGTACCGCTTAGGTAACTAATGAGAACAGATTACTAAGTATTCAATTAATAGAGCTTGACAAGATTGGAGACAAAGATATGTCCAAGTCCTTTGGTGTAAGGTTGTTTGGTTTTCACACTACATACCCAAACACTCCTTTATATTCGGTTTGCTATCTGAGAAGACTTGCATCTCAAGATAGGATTGCTAAATGGTACCTGGGAGACTATTGCAATGCCCTCTTTGTGATTCATGTCCCGACTCATTGAACACTTATTTTTGAATGCCAATATGCAAGAAGAATTTGGGAGAATATAAACAAAAGATAAAACAGGACCAAATGACTAATAATTGGGAAGAGATATTTGAGGAAATGATGAATTTGCCTCTGTAATAGATCCATAATGAGCATTTTGAGAAGGTTAGTGATTGCGACTGCATTTACTACATTTGGAATGAAAGGAACAAAGAGTGTTTACTAATGCCAAAAGGAGCCATCAAGAGATAATGAAAGATATTACCAACTGTGTTAGATCGAAATTGGCAAGTCCGAGTGTGAAATGGTCTAGACACATGGATGAAGTTAGCAAGCAATGGAAAGTCACTATGAATATGAGGAACTTAGAGCTCCTCCTTATGAATGATTGAGGTTCGTGTGGAGTTGGAATTTGGTTTAAAGCGATGGCTAGTACATTGGTTCCGAAACCTCCTCCTAGTTAGTTGTCTTTCCATCATATGTGAGGAATGCAAACCGCATTTTGATTGGGAGTAGTGAACTGGTTCGAGTCGGTAAGAGCCAAAATATAGTTTCTCGCTTTGTGTGTTTGGTTCAAGAAGATCAAATGTGGTGATATGTTGCCTTTTGAGAAGGAACAATGGTGGAGTGCCACCGATGATGCTCGGGCGATTATTCAATCTATCTTGTTTGTGAGGGGAGTTGAAAATGAGTCTGGTTGGATAATTACTTAGGAAATGTAGTCAAGGTGGAAGTGTCCTTCGGTGTCTAGTGCATATGAAGTGAAGCCAACTTGATTGGAAATGTAGCTTCTATGTAAAAGGCTTAAGGAATTGGAGTTTTCTCATTGTCTTGATGATGCCCATATACAAGAGCCTCCGTGCTTATGAAGGTGGCAGATTATTAAGCATAGGTAGGGTGTTTGTAATGTGGGAAATGTAGTCAAGCAATGTATTTTCTCCATGGTTGCCTAGTACTAGTGTTCTTGGCTAGTCTAGAAGAATGGGTGTTTGCTCTTGTTTCATGGACAAGTAGCAGCTTGTATGATGTTTATGTTGTATTCTAGCTATTTGTGTGTTAATGGGACATGTCCATTAATACAAGATTTGCTTCTCTATATGCTCAATGAGCAAAGTTTTATTAATAATATAAGTTCACCCATTTTCACTAAAAAAAACATTTCAAGCTTGTATATTTCTATATGTATTTGAACTTGAACTTAATGAAGCTCCCACTTGATCGAGCTGAAATTATGCAACACAACTTGGCTTTACTCTGATTTTTTCTCGTTATCTACTTGGACATTTGAAAGAGACTTATGATATAGAGTGTGAGGTTGACAATGACTCATTATGTTATATGAAAATAAAAGTTTATCAAATTTATAATTAGGGTTGATTGATTGAATGTTGATTGATTGACTATGAATGCAGCCTTTTTTTAGCTTTCCTTGTCATGTGTTCACACATTTTTATTTTCACTACACACATATAAATATAATGGGTTAAGATCCTTTAATGTTCACTTCAACATGAGATGTCCTATTGACTAATCAAATGCAAGTTAAATAGATACATATTTTTCTTTTAATTAAAACTAGGCGAGTACCTGCGCCTAGCAGCAGCTGTTCCTAGCGACAGACAATTAACGATATGCGATATTGTGGCAAGTGTTTCGTATAACATTAAAATAGAACGTGAAAAGATCAAAATGTAATTGTAAACGGCTGTAACATGTGATAATTCAAGTGTAGCAAAAATTCTTAACATGTATCAAACGACATATAAAAATTCTTAACTGAAAAAGAAAAATTTTAATCAATTATGAGATACTAACTAACAAGACACGTTACTCGTCACGTAAAACTTCTTGATACACGATATTTGAGGCATAGACTCCTCCTTGACCGAACTCTTTGACCGGTTTAACCAATACCTTTGTTGTTCTACGAGATATCCCTCTAGACAATGCCACATAAAGCTGGCCATGCGAGAAAACAGAGTTGGGCAAATAGACACCCACATTTGGAATTGTTTGGCCCTGAGCTTTATTAATAATCATCGCAAAGCTAAGACGCACAGGGAATTGTGTTCTCTTTAGTTTGAAAGGGAACATGTCTTCTTCAAATGGAGCAAGAGGAATTCTTGGCAAGAGCACTTTAACTCCAGCGTGTTGTCCGACAGCATTCTCATCATTAATGACATTACGATCAAAACGCTTGCATATTAACCTCGTGGCATTACATAATCCATTTTCCGGATCGAGATTCCTTAAAAGAAATATCGGGCATCCAATTTTCAAACGCAAGTAATGAGGAGGAAATATGCTCACGTTGAGCGAGTTTAAGAATTCCAAAGGATAGAAGTTATGGTGTCGTCTTACGCTTCATCGAAACTATAGTAAACTTTCTTCGCCAGAAATCATCAATTAACATATCATTAATGTTGTCAACATGTTCATTTTAGTGGATAAAATTACGCTTGAAACTATATCGAGGGTTAATGAGCGTTGCGGTGAAGGAAGGAAATACTTCATCGATCAATGCATCCTTTGAGGCAGCATCTTCTGTGTATGGAATCGTCATGTCATCAGGTATACGTACATAGTATTCATCGATGACCTCTTCAGCTCCGTCACCAACCCGTAATAGGAAGTTTGATGTTACACCCAAAACCAATTTTTAAGTATTAAATAATGAGAATGCCATTGAAATAGTTTGGCTAAGACTTTTATGAGTCGGGAGACTTGATATGATTGGTTAGTCAACGAAAGTTAAGTTGTAGTCAAACCCGATAGTCAAACTAATTGTCAAAGAATGTGTAATGTGGTTATAGAAATATGATACATATACTTAAGGGACTGAATTTTGCAAGTGTTAAATAAGTTATAAAGTTGATTACGGCCAAAGTAGAAAGAAACGGACTTGAGGGACCAAAAGTGTCAAGTGGTGACATAACTTTGGTGTGAAGAAAGTTTTAGCTAGAAATCTCCAGGATATTCATAATTCATGATTATCCGGAGGTGTATATGTGTGTACGGTTTAAAGAGAAAAGAGAGAAACAAGGTTCTCATCAAAAGACCAATTTGATGAAGGATTAGTGCTCAATAAAGAAATAAGCTTATATTGATGATCCTCAAGTAAGTAGTTTTGATTTTAGTTGAATTGATGGATTATAAATTAGGGTTCATCATATACCGATTTGGGGAAATGGGTAAATGATAATGTTTAAGCTAATTAAATGGGTTTAAAGATTATAAGGATAATAATGTTGATGTAAAGTGGGTAATTTTATAAGATGGTTATCATATAATCAATATATGATTATATGACTAATTTTAAGTATTAAGTGGGTTAATGGTTGAATAACCATTATTATGGTTATTTGGTTATGTAATCAATTGTTTATGTGATAATGATTATGGATTATGATGTGGAAGGATAATGATAATGATGATGTTATTGGTTTCATTAGCTTGGAATCAAGGTAAGTAAACCGGTTATAAGATGATGTTATATTGAGTTCATCATATTATGTGTTATGTATCATGTGTTAAGGTTATGAATGTATGTGCTTATGTGAAAGTGTGTTAAAGACTAGTTTGGCATAACTATTCATGCGAGTTAGATGTATGTTGATGGTTTGACCTATAAGGCATGTTGTTGCGTAAGTGATATAAGGTATGTGTTAATGTTTAATGTTGTAAATGAGTGATGGATTATGATCGTAATATGTGAATGGTTATAATTTTATGTTATGATAATTTTACTTACTAAGCCTTGTGCTTACGATTTTAAGATGTCAATGTTTTGTAGGTGCTTATGCTAAGCCGAAGGTTTGTTCTAAGGCCTAAGGATGATTAATGCGGAAGATTAAAAGTATGGTAAGAAAGTAAGAGCTTATGTAAATACCGAGCTCAAAGTTAAAGTTGAACCCCGATGGTCTTTGATGGTTTGTAAATGTGTTATCTAATGTCAATGTCTATGTTAAAGCTTGTTTAAGTATTGTGGTTGTCAAGGTTAAGCATGTCAAGTCGATTGTTATAGTTTTGTGTGATAGAGTATGCAAGCGGGTCAAAGCGGTGTTTGGTAAAACACCACAATTTGCAAAGCTTGTTTTCGAGGGTCGTTATGACCAAGTTTATATATAAAATAAAGTTTATGATGTGCTAATGATTTTGGAAGTTTTCATGTGTTGTCGTGTTCGGAAAGTTAGTTTTCCGGAAATTGTGCAAAAGTTCTTCCCGATCATAGATCTTAAGATCTATGCTCATCCCAGAAATTTTAGTTTAAAAGTTTCTTCCCTGAGCATAGATCTTAAGATCTATGCTCAGACCAGAAAGTTGGTTTCAAAGAGTTCTTCCCTGAGCATAGATCTTAAGATCTATGCTTATACCAGAATTTTTATAAAGGGTTTTCAGATTTGGTCATCATCGAAAATCACATCTTTTAAACCATAAGTCATCACAGATCGTGCCACCCGTCGTTATAAAGGTATTGAGTATAGTTTCATTTAAAAATACTTTAAAGGGGCTAGTTAGTAATACATTTTTATCAGTTTATTAAAGAGTAATGGAAGGTTCGTTATAGTCATGTCGTTTCCACGAAAAGTTTTTAAATTTTTAGTCAAATCGGGCAATGGGCGTAACATTTGAAAACCATGGGTCTCTCCGTGCCCTTATGTTGATGGTTAACCGCATTTTCTGAATTCTAAACCAAGAGGTGACATCCTTAGACTCGAATCTACAATATGTGCTCGTGTTCCACGTCTTATAACCGGTAACACCTGTCTAAAATCCCCTCCTAAAACCATTACCTTGCCGAATGGAAGTTTGACCCCAGTAATGTCTTGCATAGTTCGATTAACCGCCTCCACACCTTGCCTTTTAGCCATTGATGCTTCATCCCAGATTATCAACTTGGCTTAGCAAAGTAGCTTAGCACGGCCACTTTGTTTTTTGATTGCATACTGAGTTTGTATTAAGATTGATGGGGATCTTAAATCGAGAGTGAGCAGTTCTTCCCCCTATCATGTTATTTTCCGCAACCCCGGACGAAACGGTGGCAAGTGCAATAAGACCACGAGAACGAACAGTGGCAAGCAAAGCTTTATAGAATAATCTTTTACCAGTTCCTCTAGGGCCATCAATAAAAAACATGCCCGGATAATCACCATCAACATGTCTCATGATGGTATCATATGCGGCTTTTTGATCATTGTTGAGAGGATGTCGGGCGAGTATATCTTCATCTTGTACAACTATCGAACACTTCTCTTGTAACTCACGGCAACCAAATGATTCTAAACTTACATCTACGGTAACGTTTGGAAGGCCAAAGTCACTAAGACTCTTACCCATAGATTGTAGAATTAATGATATGTCCGTTAGAACCATATTTTGAACCCGCTCAACACTTGCACAATTTGGTGTAGTCTTCTAAAAGTGATTCGTAATGGTCATTACATAACTTTCGAACATCTCCTGGCTAAAAAAAGATTAGAATACCCGCGCCGGTGGCGTGATTGTATAGTTTTCGACAAAATGTTGCGGCATCGACGTATAGTTTTCGACAAAATACGGCTAGTGGCAGTGTTGATTTGTGTGTTTTTTCCTATGTTGCGTATATATGTATCGTTTAAAGATAACAATCGCACCCTCATGTTGACTATCGATGTTTCTAGTTTGGTTTTGTGATTATTAGCAAGGACTCACACATAATGGCGTTGCTAAACTGTTTTTGACATTTCTTTTTTCTTGTTGAGAAGGTCTTTGTCTTTCGGTTGTAATTTCCGTTTAAAAAGCACAGTGGTGGTTAAAGAGGGTGTTTGTTTCGGCTTATATGTGGGCTTATGAGCTTATTTGATTACGGCTTATATAACATAATCCCTAATTTTCCGGATTATTTTGAGAATTGGGCTTATATAAGTTTCTTACTACATGTCATCTCCTTTTTAATACAGCTATAAAAACAAACTATTTGACACATCACTTATACATTTTCTCACTCTAAATCTTCACTTTTAATTTTTACACTTGACATCATCTTATTCTTAGACATACTTTTAGGCATAAAAATCATTTTCCTTTGACAAATTATGTACGCGTCGATGTGGCCTTGTTCACTTTTCAAATTTCAAAAAGTTTCAAAAGTTTTGAAACTAAAAAAAAAAAAAAAAAGCAAACCCTCAAAGGTGACAAAACAACCTCAAATACTACCATTGTCATTTCCATGTCTAAATTAAATTCAAGACCATTCAAGATTTCGATTCACATAAAAAAAACATTGTTGTTCGTGCGTTTGGTCTAGAAACAACCAACATCTAACAAATAATCTTAGATCCAAAAACCCTCAAAACCACAAATAACCAACAAATTCAATATTCCAGTGACAACAAAGAAGGGGTTTATGTGTGTTTTGTTTCGGAAGAGAGAATATGTGTGATGGCCGCCGGTTTTAGAGAGAAAGAAGAAAAAGGATAGCAGTGAAGAGTAACCCCTTTTAGGGTTTGTGTTGGTTTATATAAAGTTGCCAGCCGTGTAAGGGTTTGGGTGTTGCCGAACTCTATGCAACTTCTTTGTTAAGCTTTACAAAGTCTTATTTCAAGTAGTAGAGATTACATAAATAAAATTTGATTTTCAATGTTTCTAATTAGTTTGCACCTTTCATTACTTTTGCAAGGTTTGATACTTTGAATACTTTCCAAACGCCATACTTAATTTCAAACGCATGTAGTTTAGATAAGGTTTTGTCCAACAATCTTCCAACAATCGTCATTGAATATCGTGGAAAACTAGAAGGGACGGGGTGAATAATTTTACCAATTTAAAACTTCCTTTTAAATATTTAGATTGACTTATGTCAATCTATTTAGAAGTGGGTGTTGGATGTTGATAAACAAACATATAGAAGTATGTAATGAAAAGATAAGAGTAAGAAGCACAAAACCACAACGCGAGTATTTATAGTGGTTTGGCTACAAGGACACCTTCCTTGCCCTACTCCACTCCCCGAGTCACCTACTCGAGAGTTCGTAATCACTACACCAACTCCTTATGGCGGAGAAGCCTTCACAACGTCGCCTACCCTTTTTCCGGTGCTAGGCTAACCACCGGGTTCTTTCACTCCAAGGTGAACCACAACTACACAATGTCGCCTACCCTTTATCAGGTACTAGGCTAAGTACCTAGTTCTTTCACACCAAGGTGAACCACACCTACACAACGTCGCCTACCCTTTATTAGGTACTAGGCTAAGCACCTAGTTCCATTGCAATGGAGGAACTACTACCCAACACTACACCAACGACTAATCCCAAAGGAGATCAACTCCTTTTTACAACATTATCAAGGATATCAATATCCTTGGATCTAGTACTAATCTATTTTGTACATCGAAACACACCATATCGAATGTACATCTAAGACACCTTTCACTAATGCCTTTAACTAGATCTTCAAGACACCCTTCACTAATGTCTTGTGTCTTGACTTCTAGGCACCCTTCACTAATGCCTATAATACGGACGATCGACACCTTTCACTAATGTCTTCGTCTTGAAACTTGAGACTCCTTTCACTAATGTCTTCAACACTACACTTCTTAGAAGAAGGAAATTGATAAGGTTTTAAAAGGTACCATTTTGAGGGTCGTTTAAGTCCTTATTTGATCACTTTGTATCCGTTATTGCTTAATATCGTTCCTTTTCACTTTTAGGTCTCTTGAAGGCAAAATCTTTGGAATGGCACTTATTTGACGAAAAGGCGAATATATGAAGAAAATGGCCAAAGTCGAATCGAGACACTCAAAGTCTGAAATGTAAGGCGGCGACGTCGGTGTTAATTGCGACGCCGTCGGAGGATTTTTGACTGACTCGGTAGCCAAATTGCTTTTTACACTTGACGGCGTCGAAGCGCGCGGCGCCACAACCACAAGGTGACGCCACACAAGTCGATCAAGACTATCACAAGATGCTGCCAAGTAGTTGATATTGTTTTGGCCATAACTTTTGCATACGAACTCGGATTTAGGTGGTTCAAAAGCCCACGCGACCGAACGAGAAAATCTACAATTTGTTGAAAAAATGGTCGTGACGCCGTCACTCTATAAGTGTGACGCCGTCACTCTTTGCCGACAGAAAATCGCCTATAAATATAACATTATAACTTCACTTTTTGTAAGCCCTAAACCCTAAGTCCGATTCCGTGGTTTAGGTAGGTGTTTTTCCAAAGAACTTAAAGGGTTTCAAACACTCTAGAAACATCGTGTAATGGTTTGTTTGTTAATCCAATCCTATGGTATGTCTTCAATTATCACAATTGTTGCTTGCTCTTCATTAATTATGCTTGGCTAATTCACCTTGTGTTTGCTTATGATTGTATGAAACTTGTATATAATTAATTAGATCTTATTGATTTCTTAGTGATGCTTGTGTCTATCTTCATCATTAGGGGTGTGACAATTTCAATGAGTCTAATTGGTTTAGTTTATAATTCTTGCACCCTACTGTCTCTTGTTTGATTGGTTGTCTCTTATCTTAATTGTAATTAACTTAGGAGTGCGACTAGGCTATCGTTGTGTTTAATACTTGATAAATCTTTGATAGTTTATGAATGACTTGGTGGATTTCGTTTACTAAACCAAAGATAACCTTAAAGTTAGTTTATGAATGACTTAGTGGATTTTGTTTACTACACTTAAAGGTGACTTCAAAGAGTTAGGAATGCACACCTTACGACCTTAGAAAACACAACGCGTTAAGAATAAGGACGTGACAATTCAACCATCAATAGGACGTGACAATTCAAGAGGTAGAATTAGATAGCTAGCAAGGAGTAATACATCATAAGTAGATACGCTTCACGCATTGGTAGACCTCTAATTTAGTTAGTACCTTTTGGGATAGTTGACTAGCAACTAATTCCACCCTCCCTCCAAAACCGAGATTCATAAAATATAAAAATACAAAAATAATCATCCTCATCTTTAGACTTAAATCGACATATACTTTAGCCTAACGACACTATTCCCCAGAGAACGATATCAATACCCGTGGCTTACCCCTAATACTACACTACAACGATTAGGTTCACCGCCTAGGGTGTTGAAAAACTTGCTTGACGAAAAGGAAGTTCCTTTGACCTGAACGACGCGTGTAGCGTTATCGAAATGAATCATCAACAAGAAGACTTCATGAGTCTTGATGATGAGGAAGCATGGCAACTCATGGACTTGAGCTTGCTTGACTTCAAAGGTGGTGATCTCGCTTTAAGAGGAACCTAGAGAATCACACAAAACAAAACTACAAACATATATATCTTGGATTTGGGGTTAGTAAGTTTTTAACTCAGGGAGAAAGTATGTTAGAAAGGGGTAAGGAACAATGAAGAAATGGCTCATTATTTATAGAAGAAAAAATCTACTGTTCCCCGGATCCCACGGATCCCTCCCACAAAGGATCCGTCTAGCGTAAAGCTAGGGATCCGTGGGACGCTCCTCTTTACCCATGGGTATTTTGGTTATGGGTCATGGGTCATGGGTCATGGGTCATGGGTTGATCGATAGGTCTTTAGCTAGATACAATGTATCTCTTTAGTGCAATGCACATAGTCACATGGGTATGGGTCAATACCATGGGTTATGGATATTATCCAAATATGATATAAGCATGATGTCATGCAATGGGTTATGGATCAAGCTCCATGGGTCATGGGCTTTGGGTTGTACCCAACTACATTCAATGCATTTGGTCAATGGGTTATGATACTTAAGTTTCTACCCATTTATATTACCCAATATACTACATACTAGTTATATGTATATTTTACCCAAATATGTAAACACTAGTTGTTGTACATATGTAATATTAAATCATAAAATCACTTATACTTGTTTTAGTGTTTTATGTGAAAATGTGAATATGTTAGAAACTATTAGTTCAAACCATTTACGATATTATTATACATTTTCGTTAAAATGATTTTACGTTTGTTATCGACAAAACATTAGAAGATCGTAAAATATAAATAAACGTTTTCGGCTTATTTGTATTAACAATCTCCCTTTTGTTGATGACAAAACTTAAAATTATTTTAAGGAAAAGCTAAAATTGTAAAAGTTTGAATTGTAGTTTTACTTTCTTCTCCCCTTTTGTCGAAACAAAAGAGCTTCAAGGAAAACTAACGCAATGTTTTTAAGAAAACATGTGAAAATAGAAAAGAAAGAATAATTAGGGAGCAAGTAACGGGAAATGATCTCGTCTTAACTCCCCCTTGACGAGTCCATCCATATGTAAGGCGTCAAGAAAGTAATACTAAGCTAGTTTGTTTGCAACTAAGTTTGCAAAAGATTTCGTCTATGTGAATGTGCTCCCCTTGATGATTGCAATTTTGTAAAGGGATGTCATGAAATGTAATCTTAATATTGCAAGTAATTTGCAATGTATTGCTTTGACACAAAGCTCCCCAGAAATAAGTACCATGTATTTTCATTTAATAAAACTAGAGATATGATATACATGACTCTAAAAACTAAGAAAATGATCGATACATGACTTGGAATTACTAGACTTATCTAAGTAACACTTGAAACTAGGACACCACTAAAATCCTCTAGCTCAAGTTTGTTTAGGTTTAATCTCGTCGAAACGTTCGAGGAGGTGATAGAACATGAAACGTTGGTCTTCTCGTACTTCATATATCAAACTTTCAACATGTTGACAATGATAACAATCTTTGTCATAGTTAGGTAGTGGTGGTGGAAGAAATGAAATTGCTTGATGCTAAGGATCAAGTGAAGCGGCTTGTGGAGCCTCAAACGACGGAGGGATTGGTGGAGGCGCATTTGAGAATGGCTCGACCAAGAATGATGGTGGTGGTAGAGAAGTGTCAACTTTCATATGGTCAGGTGGTTGACTTTGATGATTTCTCATAATCCAAATGGGATTATATGATGGAAACGGCGAAAAGGAAGCCGGAGCTAATGTTGACTCAACACCTTGATTTTGTACCATTATTCCTCCTAATGAGGAGAATGTTGCTGGTGGAGGAGGATGAGAAGGCCTAGGAGGCAAATCCTCTAAATTGTAGAGGTGTGGTGATGATAATGGAGTTGTAAACGAGATAGCTCTAGGAACCAATGGTGATGGTTTAGTGGAGATGATATTGTTTGGCCTAGGAGGTATGGTGGTGTTTGGCATAGGTAGTTTTGTGGGTACTATCCTTTTAGGAATTGGTTTGATTGGTTGAGAAGAAATCCTTGCATTTGATGGCTTAACCGGAGATGATTCGGTTGAAGAAATTTCGTGTACAACACGAGCAATTTTCTTGGGTGGTTCTTTGGTGGATAATTTGCTACTTGGAGTTTTCCTCATGATGAGATGATTTCAAGTGGTTTGCAAAAGGTTTCTAAGTGCTGAAAATGAGGATGAAGATGGTGATTTTGGAAGTCCTAACAATGTGGTTTATAAAGCAAGAATTTGGCAAGTGCATTCAAGACTTAAGCCACTAAAATTCATTGGAATGTGATGATTAACATGCACAAGAGTCAACTTCAGAGTTGTACTGATCAAGGAACTCATTTAAAATGAGATGGAGTGTTTAAGTTAGAAAGATGAGCTTGAAATGATTGTTTTGGCTAGAGTTTGACATAATCTGTCACCCGGATCCCACGGTTCCCTCCTTTGAGGGATCCGTCTAGGCTAATCCTAGGGATCCGGCTCTCAGCAGATATGAAAGGATATAAATGATGTTTCTAATGTCTAAGATCTATACCATCTTGAGTGTTTCAGTCCTCCAAAGTGTCTTAAATGAAGGGGTGCTTAAGTACTTGAGGGTAATGAGTGATGTAGCTAATGATTGCCTTTTATGGAAGAGATTGGAACTATCATGAGTACCAATGGAAGAACAAAGATGACACTAAAGATTTTAAGAGTGTCAAGTGGAGCTAAATGATCCTAGAGATCATATAGTGAAATGTTTTGGAGAATATCCTAAAGGCTTTAAGATGGAAAAACTAGAATTTGATCAATTTCGACCAATTTTGAGGTAAGGATGATTATGATCAATTAAGCAATAATTGAAAGATTTCCAAGGCTATATGTGAGGGATCATGTGAAAAATGATGTGTGAGTTTAGGATAAGTGCACGAAATATTTGAAAAATTGTTTAGCGCAACACTTTCCTTCCTTTAGAGAGCGGGTTGCTATCTCAAATAATAGCAAGCCATTGTTTAAGCACGGTTACTGATCAAGTAATCGCAAGCCATATTTAGAGACATGTTTTGAAAGAATATTTACACCTCCTCGTCGAACTTCATCTATGGTCCCGTGCCATTATTGAATGACATTTCTAAGACCGTAGATGTTATCGATACCGTAAGACATGTCTTGAGAAAACATATTTTTGGTATTTTTAAATATTATGATTTTTATGGGTTTTGAAGATTTTATATTTTTCTATTTTGATTTTGTTGGTTTTATATTTTGTATTTGGTTTTATGAAAATATATACAAAGATAGAGTAGATGATATAGATTTAAGAAGATGATGATCGAGTACCAAGATAAGGGTATCGAGCACCCCGTTGTAGAAGATAGAAGTCATCAACTCTTAAACATTCACCACCAAAGCTTCCTGGGCTCTTGAATCAAAGAAAGAAATTGAACCATCCGAAAGTGAGACTTTGCGCCTTCCCCAAACCGAAAAACCTTTAGCAGAGCGATTCAAGCTCTATTTCAAGCTTGCCTTAGCCAGTGTGTAAGAAGCACACCATAATCATAAATCCCATTGCTCCATTTAAGAACGATAATCGAGGTTCTCCGTTCGGGTTAAATCATCCAATAGAAGAACAACAATGTTTCATCCCACACTTAAATAATCTTCTCAAATTCCTTTTCATTGAAGTCTCAAGCAATCCATTCCAAAAGGTGTCAAGAGAACAATTCCCCAGTAGTTGAATTGATGCGGTCGGTCTCTTTGTATAATGCTCAAGAACTCTCCGAATACACATTATGAGGGTAATGAAGAACACCTCCCAATGTTCACATCTTTCGTCCTCGATGATAGTGTATGAAGCTCAAGAACCCGAGTACACCAATATCCAAGAGCTCTCCGAATACACATCATGAGGGAATGAAAACACCTCCCATGTTCACATTTTTCTTCCCGATGATCGTGTATGAAGCTCAAGTATCCGGTATACCGATAACGCTACACGCGTCGTTCGGGGTCAAGGAAACTTCATTTTCTTCGAGCAAGTTTTATAACACCCTAGGCGGTGAACCTAATCGCTGTAGTGTAGTAATTAGGGTAAGCCACGGGTATTGATATCGCTCTCTGGGGAATAGGAATGCTAGTGAGAAGTTACTACGCTAAGGTTAAGGTTGAGGAAGATTATTTTTTATTTTTATGTTTTATGAAATGGAAAGGTACGAATCTCGGTATTGGATTTGGGGTTGGTATTTCTACCGATTACTCTACTATTATCTAATTATCTAAACTAAGGTTGTGGAGTCTATGTCTAATTAATGTGTGCTCGTATGATAGTTTAAAGATGTGTTTACTTAGGTTATACTACTCCTTAATTATCTCCTATTGATGGTTGAGTTGTCACGTCCTTATTCTTAGTTGCGCTTGTGTGTCTAAAGTTGTAGGTATGCGTTTCTCCCTAACTCTTTGAACTTACCAAAGGGTCTCGCCTACAAAACCCACTAGGGATGATAAACTCTTACTCTAAGGCACTCTTTGGATAATTTAGCCTACAACTACTCGTGTAATCATATTCTAAGGTTCACAAAGATGAATCAAGCATTAAGTAAACAACGAATGACCTATCGCATTACTAGATCATTGATCAACTAAGATAAGAAACAACCAATCAATATTCAATAATTAAGTTTCATACTTCCTAAGCAAACACACAAATAAATTAGCTTGGACATGGAGAACATGCAAGCATACACACAATAATCAAAGACATAATTGAATTGATGAAGTAAATACTTATCTTGATGTAAGATAGGGTTTAAAACCCTAAAATATTGTACAAGACACCTTAGGTTCGGTTTAGGTTTTCACCCAAAAGACTCTCTAAAACCGAAAAATTCGGATTCTATATATAAGATTACATATGCGACGGCGCCACCAGATGTTTCAGGACGCCGCCGTGTCGCCGCCATTAGGGTTTCGCCTTGGCCACGTTAACCTTTCGACGACGCCACCTTATATCCGTGACGCCGTCCTCTTCGACCGGACGTCGTCTGGTTGCATCTAGGCCGTCCCGAGTAGCAACGACCTACTCTTTTAAAGCCCGACGTCGTCACTTGAAAATAGGGTATTTGGCCACCGATCGTCACAAAAATCCTCCGACGGCGCCGCAATCAACACCGACGCCGTCGCCTTCTTTCAGCTTTGAGTGCCTCGATTCGACTTTGGCCATTTTCTTCATATATTCGCGCTTTTCGTCCAAATAAGTGCCATTCCAAAGATTTTGCCTTCAAGAGACCTAAAAGTGAAAAGGAACGATATTAAGCAATAACGGATACAAAAGTGATCAAATAAGGACTTAAATGACCCTCAAATGGTACCTTTAAAACCTTATCAAATATCCCTACACTTGTTATTTGCTTGTCCTCAAGCAAATGTGCTTTTAGCCAATTAATTTATAAGTTAGGGTCATGAAGCATTAATTCAAAACGGTCCACAACACATATAAGCCCCGAAAGTCATAACAAGCACGGAATTACATACTAGCACCTCACATGGGGTGTTTGGATACTCACATCTCTCTTGGGTGTATATGAAATATAACAAATTGGAAATGGAAGATAAACACTCATTAACCGGTCCTAGTACATAGATTACCATAGGCTTGAGAATAGATCAAACCTCCATCGCTTTGGCGTAAGCACCTAGGAAAGACTATCAAAGAGGTCTTTTAGAGGGTTGTAATGTTAGGCTTACGGTAGGGAAACAAGGGTTTGGTGGGATAGGCTATTTAGTGGTGGCAAGTCAAAAATCTCTATGTTAAATGCATATGAAAAATGGCGTTGCTAAGCCAAGACTCGACACTCTAAAACTCTAGGCAATGGAAATAAACAAACATAAATTTAAAGGATAGATGTAGGATGGTAGCCCGTATATTTTTTTTTACACTCTATTTTTTTCTTTTTCTCTTTTTCTATTTTTTTTTTTGATTTTTTTTTTTCATACACTTTTACTCTACCATCCTCTACGGTACATCAAAATGATAGGGATTTATAGGCACATCCCTACACTTGAGTTTTTATTACTCTAACACTAATTTGACCCGAATTGAAAAGATCAAAACACTTGGGGTACATTATTATGCAAACAAAGGAATTTGAATTTAACTTTCCTTCCGTCATTTCACAAACTTTAACTTTTCCCATGAATCCCAATCGTCCCAAAATCAGATACAAAGGATATGACTCGACTTAGCAACTCATGCAAGCAACCGATAATTGAACTAAGGGTTTTGGGTGATAACAATAATGCACTAAAAGTGAGTGCATATAGGGTAGGCTAAGGCGATTTGGGTGTATATTTGGGGTGGGGTGTAAACAATGCTCTTCATTGATATTCGGAAAACAAACATCACGAGAACCGCGAAAAGATAGGCTCGAGGGGTTAACTAGGGTATCGTGTACTAAAGATGAGTACAACGCAAAGGGTGTGCGGGAATTACTCAACCGATGTGGAAGAAGTAATTATATTACGGGTATCAAACAAGGGTTTATCCTAATGCCTCTTATCATTTAGTTATTCCTAACTACACAAGTGTAGTCTCACTTGCGATCTCGGAATGCATCACAAAACAAGTTCTAGAATCTAATATACTACCGGTTCACACTCTAAGCATTGAAGATGAATGCTTTAATTCCTACTAATCTAAGGGCGATCCTCACATTTTGGGTGGAATTTGGGTGGTAAAGGGTTTTTGTGCTAATCATGCAACTTCCTATCCGTGAGACGCTTTTGTTAAGACTAATGGCCCACTCCTATATGTCATGAAAAATTTTAAATTTGGTGCTAAAATTACCATAACCGACATTTTCTCATGGTTTATTACAAAAGTGCAATTGACAAAGCAAATAATCAAGGATAAGCATAGTTTCAAAGTTCCCGCTTTATTTTCCCTCCTACACTTAAACCGAACATTGTCCCCAATGTTCCCGAAAGTATCAAAGTTATGATAAAAGAAGGTAATTAAAGACGAAGAAACTAGTACTCCCCGATTAGCTCGGTAGGATCCGTGTAAAGTGGTGGTTAAATCCTTTTCAAGAAGAATTATTGCGTGAAAAGCTCCTTCCAATCTTATGTAACTTCTTCTTGACAAACTAAACCTCGCACACTTGAAGAAAACAAACGAAACCTTCGCGTAAAATCGGTGGTAATAATATATATAAGACTCGATTTAAACTAGGATATAATGCTTGTGGAATGGATGTTTACAAATTTCGAGAAAATTAAGACCTGAAAATTCCAAAAATTTATAAGTAGCTCGAAACGAGAAAAATAATCGATGTTTTACTCCTTCCCGACGTCAGTTGCAATCTCGACGCCACAAGTTATCCCGACAAAAAGCGGTCTGCGATTTTCTCGGAAAAATTCGAAAATTTACATCTTTAGAATCTGAAAATTTCGCAAAAACATCCATTATGACTCGATACAAGCATTTGACTCGAACAAACAAACATAAATATCTCTTAGTTAATTGTTATTCTCATGTTTACGTTTCTTTTGAAAACGTGTGTAATCCTCCCTACACTTATCCCTTATGTAAAATACCTTTATATGCAATTAAGACGAGGTTAAAAAAAACAAAATAAAGCATTTTTACAAATTTAAACATGAGGATAAACAATTAATAAAAGATATATGACACTAACTGTTGGATCGATATACTTTAATCAAACTAACTTAACTAGCTTGTTAAGGTTTAATAACCTCGGATAAATCCTAAGTTATTAACAAAGAAACACCGAGCAATCTTTATCAAGTACGCGAATTTACTTAACAAAGCTAAGAAGAATAACTTTATTATAAACTCTAAATCGCTTATTATGCGATACTCTAATACAACTCTAAGATAATCGAACTTTTCTAAACTTTAAATCGTAAACTCTAAAACTCTTATTCAAATCGTACATCTAATGCCAATCTAGAGTCCTTTTATAGGCTCAAGGATATCCTAGTCGGTTTACAATTGATAACCTTGTAACGACAAGTAATCTAAACACGAATACAATACTTTCCATAAACGAATATAACAGTTCTTTTGTTCTAGCAAGATTTTGACTTCTCCTTGCGAGATTTTGACTCTGTCTTTAGCGAGATTTGACTCTTTGACTTCTTCCAAGATTTTTTCATGTACGGTAAGACTTTCATATCTTCAAGATTTTGATATCTTCAAGATTTTCATATCCCAACAATCCTCCCTAACTTGAATTCTACTTGCTTGACTTCAAGTTCCTTTGTGAATATATCTTTAACACTTCATCTTTAAAATGGATTGTTCTTTAGTCTTTAGATTATATCTCAGAGAATCATGCTTTGTCAAAGTATCTCTTAGAATTGTTTTCTTCACCGCAACATCCAAAGAATCTCCATCCTTTTATGTGACAACCCGTACTTTCGGTCATTTCTCGACACCATTCATGTCTCATTATTTCAACAATTATAGTAAACTTGGTTTACTTGTTTCAAATTCGCGAACCTTGAAGGTTTAGCGGCGAATTCATGATCATGACATCACGTACATTTCATATGGACTAAGATTAGTCTACATTTCATTGACATCATGTGCATCTCATTAGTACATTCATGACATTTCATTTTATCTTCAACGCGTAATTTTTATAGTTAATAATCTTTATCGCGTGAGTTTTTATTTTAAATATTTAATCCATTACTTTCAAAAATGATCCCGAGGTATTTTTAAATTTACATCTAGTTCATAAAACTATATTTTAGTATTCCTAGTGTTTCAAATTTATTTGGTACATTAATCGTTAAAGTTTAATTATTACGACGTTTTCTTAAAATTATACGATAATTATATTATCACCAAATTTCACAAGGAATGTATTTTACAATTTTATTAACTCATTACATTCTATTTTGATTTACTAAATACTTACTTGTACCAAAATTTTCCAATTGCCTATACTTGTACAATTCTTACACTTTTACTACACTTTCTTTACAAATAATACACAAAATATACAAGTATAGTTTTATAAAAAAAAAATATAATTGAGAGAAGTCCCCCAAACCGCCTAGTGGGGAGGCAATAAATGGATTGATAGTATAGATTTTTACTCAAAGTATTCATCTCATTTTCATTTTCACTTCCAATAATTCACATAGTAGCCAAAATCATTTTCTCCTTTCTTTGGGTCCTTCAAAACCGCCTAGCATCAAGAACACAAAAGGGATCAAAATTTTGGCAAGATCAAGTGTTTATCAATCTAGTTATATCCTTTATATGGTTTTGAAATAAAACCAAGGATATTTAAGTTTAATCCTTGTTACCTACACCTCTTCATTATCACTAGTAAGCTTGTTTTTATCATTTTCATGTTTTCTTTTCATTTTCATATGTATCTTATCATTTTTGGAGCTTATATGCATGATATGTGATTTATACCATTTATTTCATGATTTTAGAAGTTATATATACATATTGGTCATCCTATAATTATTCCCATGGTATTCTTTGGTCTTGATGGTGATTAGGAACCCATGACACCCTAAGAAGGTGTATGGTAGGATTAGATTAGCTTTGGAGTTGATTTGAAGGGATTAGAATAGGTTTTGTCCGAGAAAAACTATTTTCGATAACTATATTTTTACGTTCTGTCCTTAATTCGAATTTCTGGAAAAACCTACTGTTGGTACGAAACTTTGGCCTTGATATTTAGAAAATATACTTTAAAACGAATCCGTGGCGCTTGAACGGATTAAACGGACTTATAACGAAGCCGTGGTGAATTTTTAAAGTTTGACGACGAAACGTAACTTTTTTCAGAAAATTCAGCATGCAGTTTTACATTGTTCGGTCAAAAACGAGCCTTAAGCTTCACAAATTATTTCGACTTATCAAAATATATTAGTTTACTTGATACGAAGCTAAGGACATATTATACGTGAAAACGGATTTGAAACGACAAATATATGCACGCTTTTCATAAAGTTGCCGTAACTATTATTTTCTAAAATCTATATTATTTTTACGATACAAGTATTTCACTAGTCAGAACGACCATGTTTGCGGTGTTTTTAACCATGATGTGAAACTTTTGGAACAAAATGTCTTCTAGTAAAATCAAGTTCACCGACCATATTTTTCAAAACAAAAGTCGTTTGTCAAGCGGAGTTATGGTAAATTATTTACGGATGTTCAAACTTGGCGAAACTCATTTTCCGCACACAATTAGCAAAACCACCATCTTTAGCCCTTGATATCTTTATGATCGAGACCTTTTGAACGAAAACTCCTGAACTGAAACTTCTAGATATCGATACAAACTTTCCAAAACCGTCGAGTTCGTTTCTCTAACGATCGACGACACCGCTTTACGACTAGTTTTCCAAAGCCATTTTGTTAATTTCATGATTTTTCCGACGACATTGTTTTGCGACGAAAAGTGGTAATTTCACCAAAAATCATTATAAAACCATTATAGGATGACATTTTGACGTAAAAACATGTAAAGTCATTTTTGAAGGGTCAAGACGTCAAAAGAGTATTTTTCGACGACGAGTAATATTTTCAAAACCCGTAAATGGTATAAATAACATACGAAGTGCATGCATAACATTACATTGCAACTCATGACATATCATATCATTGATAATAGGTCCCGATTAACGCATCACCTTATACCTCGGTGTACTCACTTTTGCCATTATTCCAGTTTACCAAGTGAGTTTCGTAGCCCCTACTTTTACTTGTTTTCATAACTGTTTTGGGGGAGATACATGCTTAACTATTTTTCACAAGTACTTTAGATTTTTAAGACTAAATTTTATCATGATCACCATTGTTTCAAAGTCAAAGGTTATACTATATCAATTGTTCTTGTTTGCGTGCTACGGTTCTACGTCAGATAACGTTCTAAATCGCTTGACTCTTGATACATTGAGTTAGGTGCTATTGATTATGTGCTATGGTTCTACGTCAGATAACGCTCTAAATCGCTTGACTCACCGATACATTAGGTCTAGTTTTATTGATTAAGTGCTATGGTTCTACGTCGAGTTAGGTACTATTGTGAATTCATTTGACGATGTGGGCTTGAACACAAACTATACATATCTTGGCAATGGGTTGTGAACACACAGTTGCAAGTTTTGTATGGGCGGGACTTGAACCGAGTGGATTCACAATGCCTTTCTTGCATAAACGATTTCTAAAGGCTTTACATTTCAATTCAAACTCTATGAACTCACTCAACCTTTGTGTTGACACTTTTAGCATGTTTTATCTCGTATCTAAGGTATTCACTTCATGGCATGCATTTGGACACATCATGGAGTCGCGATGACGACGCGCCTCACTTGGGTTTTACGTACTTTAAAACATCGTTTGAATTGTAACAAACTTATTTCCGCACAAGTTGATTTACATTTGGGACCTACTTTGTAAACTCGATTGTTTTATTAAATCAAACGATGTTCTTTTCAAACGACACTTTAGGTCGCTCAATATAACTCGTGATTGTGGTGCTATGACAACAATCCCGTGAATTCCATTCACGCAAAATGTAATTTGGGGTGTGACAGATTGGCATCGAGCTTGATTATAGAGAACTAGGTTGCATCATTGACCCTAGACTATAACTACATTATCATAGCATCTCATCATTTCATCACAAGTGCATGTTCACTTTACATGCGGATTATACGTACATTTTTCGAGTTATTTACTTTCATTTCATATCAATTGTCACATGGATGCCCTTAAATGCCCATTCCATTATCTTTTCCCCATACTTTAACGTGGAGAATTCCTTGTCATTCCCTATCACAAATTTTTTATATATCAGCTGATTCATCATCGATAACGACGAATGCCGAGATAAACTTTTAAATAGGGCGAAGTCGCTCTCACTCCTTTGTTTCACCACTAACATGTCGAGTTACACTTTATTCACACATTAAGTCTCTAAACCATCATACATTTGAAGCACTTACAACACCTCATAACCTATCTTTTCGAAACCGTCGATCATTTTGAAAATAACCTCAAACTCATCATTTCTTATCACATTTCTTTGAAGCGCTTATTATTAACATCGGATTTTGCTACGCCTCACATTTCCTCTTGTTTTGAAGAAGATATGGCAATCAAGAAAGCTACAGCTTGAAATGACCCAAGCAAGAATTCGAAGTTAGTGAATGATAGCATTGCTAATGCTCTAAGAGTCGAAAGAAAACGGTGGTCATGCTGCTGCTTGAGGTCATGCTGTCATGCGGGAAGCCGCTAGACTAGCTCCTGCATCGGTAATGCAGGAGGATCTGGGGTTAAGAAATGTTCTTACAAAGATTTCAAAAATGGCGAACCCACCAAGTTTCGAGGTACCGAGGGAGCTACAGCAATGATTCGATGGTTTGAAAAGTTGGAATCCGTGTTTTTGCTTTGTAACTGTCCGGATGATAGTAAGGTCAAATTTGCTACGAGCACATTACTCGATGGAGCATTGTCTTGGTGGAATTCATACGCCCAACCGATTGGAATGGAGAATGCTTTCAAGCTCACGTGGAATGAATTCAAGAATTTGGTGACTAAGAAGTTTTGTCCACGTACGGAAATCAAAAAGTTGGAGACGGAGTTCTATGAATTAGTAACCATTGGGTACGATATTGACACTTACATTCGGAGATTCCAAGAATTGGCTGTGTTATGCCCGTCCATGGTTTCTGATAATGAGAAGTTGCTAGAGGCTTTCATCGGGGACTTCAAATTATTCAAGGCGATGTGACTTCTTCTGACCCGCAAACGATTGAGGAAGCTATTCGATTGACTCAAAAGCTCATGGCCCAGATAGTGAAGAGAGGCAAGTACACCAACACCAACCAAAACAACAACAACCCCAACAACCGCACCAACCACAACAATAACCAAAACAACAACAACAACGATAACCAAACCAACAATAACAAAAGAAAGTGGGAAGACGACCAAGGAGGTTATAACAACAACAACCAAAACCGTAACACTAACCATCATCAACAATGTAATAGAAGACAAGAAGTCGCTGTGGTCTATGTTGTTTGCACCAACAAGGGAAGAGCTTATGCAGAAACTTACCGCGATGCCACCAATGCACACTACATCATAATGGTCCATGTGGTATATGTTTTAGTTGTCACAAAGTAGGACACCTTGCTAAGGACCTGTAAGGGCAAGACCATAGTTACGTGCTTCGGATGTGGGAACAAGGACACTATCGGAACCAATGTCCTCAAAACCAAGGTCAACAAGTTGAAGGTGCTCATGGAATGTATATATGTTAGAAGGAGGAGGAGGAGCTCATCAAGGTATCAACGACGTGAAGATCAAGAAATTCGAAACTAATAGTCTTATTTCTCCTTATGTACTATGTCGTACTAAGTTTATGTTTTCCATCGTGTCCGAATCTTTATAACCTAAGATGTACTACTTTTGCTAAACTACTCGTTGTAAAATATTCTCATCTATCGTACTTTATTTTCTTTCCGATTTGTTATCATTTACGAGGATTTTAATTCTTTTTACTTCAACTATCATTTTAACGACACTTCTCCATGTCTTCTCTCCTAGATGTTCATCACAATTTTAACATCAGTTGACTCAACACCAAACAACATATGAGTCGATTAGTCCAAGCATTGCATAGTTACTCCTAAATTATACATAGCCTGATCACCTATGTCTAATTCAGGAAGAATCATGCAATGAAGGGAGTAGTAGTCTCATATGAGTAAGCAATTCCGTAATCAAGCCAAATTTTCAAAAGATTTTCTTCAAACCACTTGTTTCAGCTTGATCCGCGTGATTCTTGTTTGATGAGTTGCAAAGATCGAGCTAGAAACAAGTTGTTACCTAAACCGATTTAGCCTAATCTCATGACAGTTCTTGTTTGATGAGTTGTGAGATTAAGTAAAATCGGTTACCAAAAGTCTTTGAGGGTTTTGCTCGGGAATGGGAAAGTTTGCTACATCAAACCCTAAACCCGTTAGACCTAATAACGATTGAATTGTGGACTGAATTCCTTTTGATGGGCGAATGTGACAACCCGTACTTTCAGGTCATTTCTCGACACCATTCATGTCTCATTATTTCAACAATTATAGTAAACTTGGTTTACTTGTTTCAAATTCGCGTAACCTTGAAGGTTTAGCGGCGAATTCATGATCATGACATCACGTACATTTCATATGGACTAAGATTAGTCTACATTTCATTGACATCATGTGCATCTCATTAGTACATTCATGACATTTCATTTTATCTTCAACGCGTAATTTTTATAGTTAATAATCTTTATCGCGTGAGTTTTTATTTTAAATATTTAATCCATTACTTTCAAAAATGATCCCGAGGTATTTTTAAATTTACATCTAGTTCATAAAAACTATATTTTTAGTATTCCTAGTGTTTCAAATTTATTTGGTACATTAATCGTTAAAGTTTAATTATTACGACGTTTTCTTAAAAATTATACGATAATTATATTATCACTCAAATTTCACAAGGAATGTATTTTTACAATTTTTATTAACTCATTACATTCTATTTTGATTTACTAAATACTTACTTGTACCAAAATTTTCCAATTGCCTATACTTGTACAATTCTTACACTTTTACTACACTTTCTTTACAAATAATACACAAAATATACAAGTATAGTTTTATAAAAAAAAAATATAATTGAGAGACAAGTCCCCCCCAAAACCGGCCTAGTGGGGGGGGAGGCAATAAATGGATTGATAGTATAGATTTTTACTCAAAGTATTCATCTCATTTTCATTTTCACTTCCAATAATTCACATAGTAGCCAAAATCATTTTCTCTCCTTTCTTTGGGTCCTTCAAAACCGGCCTAGCATCAAGAACACAAAAGGGATCAAAATTTTTGGCAAGATCAAGTGTTTATCAATCTAGTTATATCCTTTATATGGTTTTGAAATAAAAACCAAGGATATTTAAGTTTAATCCTTGTTACCTACACCTCTTCATTATCACTAGTAAGCTTGTTTTTATCATTTTCATGTTTTCTTTTCATTTTCATATGTATCTTATCATTTTTGGAGCTTATATGCATGATATGTGATTTATACCATTTATTTCATGATTTTAGAAGTTATATATACATATTGGTCATCCTATAATTATTCCCATGGTATTCTTTGGTCTTGATGGTGATTAGGAACCCATGACACCCTAAGAAGGTGTATGGTAGGATTAGATTAGCTTTGGAGTTGATTTGAAGGGATTAGAATAGGTTTTGTCCGAGAAAAACTATTTTCGATAACTATATTTTTACGTTCTGTCCTTAATTCGAATTTCTGGAAAAACCTACTGTTGGTACGAAACTTTGGCCTTGATATTTAGAAAATATACTTTAAAACGAATCCGTGGCCGCTTGAACGGATTAAAACGGACTTATAACGAAGCCGTGGTGAATTTTTAAAGTTTGACGACGAAACGTAACTTTTTCAGAAAAATTCAGCATGCAGTTTTTACATTGTTCGGGTCAAAAACGAGCCTTAAGCTTCACAAATTATTTCGACTTATCAAAAATATATTAGTTTACTTCGATACGAAGCTAAGGACATATTATACGTAGAAAACGGATTTGAAACGACAAATATATGCACGTTTTCATAAAGTTGCCGTAACTATTATTTTCTAAAAATCTATATTATTTTTACGATACAAGTATTTCACTAGTCAGAATCGACCATGTTTGCGGTCGTTTTTAACCATGATGTGAAACTTTTGGAACAAAATGTCTTCTAGTAAAATCAAGTTCACCGACCATATTTTTCAAAACAAAAAGCCGTTTGTCAAGCGGAGTTATGGTAAATTATTTACGGATGTTCAAACTTGGCGAAACTCATTTTCGCACACAATTAGCAAAACCACCATCTTTAGCCCTTGATATCTTTATGATCGAGACCTTTTGAACGAAAACTCCTGAACTGAAACTTCTAGATATCGATACAAACTTTCCAAAACCGTCGAGTTCGTTCTCTAACGATCGACGACACCGCTTTTGCGACTAGTTTTCCAAAGCCATTTTTGTTAATTTCATGATTTTTCCGACGACATTGTTTTGCGACGAAAAGTGGTAATTTCACCAAAAATCATTATAAAACCATTATAGGATGACATTTTGACGTAAAAACATGTAAAGTCATTTTTTGAAGGGTCAAGACGTCAAAAGAGTATTTTTCGACGACGAGTAATATTTTCAAAACCCGTAAATGGTATAAATAACATACGAAGTGCATGCATAACATTACATTGCAACTCATGACATATCATATCATTGATAATAGGTCCCGATTAACGCATCACCTTATACCTCGGTGTACTCACTTTTGCCATTATTCCAGTTTACCAAGTGAGTTTTCATAGCCCCTACTTTTACCTGTTTTCATAACTGTTTTGGGGGAGATACATGCTTAACTATTTTTCACAAGTACTTTAGATTTTTAAGACTAAATTTTATCATGATCACCATTGTTTCAAAGTCAAAGGTTATACTATATCAATTGTTCTTGTTTGCGTGCTACGGTTCTACGTCGTATAACGTTCTAAATCAGTTGACTACGGATACATTGAGTTAGGTGCTATTGATTATGTGCTATGGTTCTCGTCAGATAACGTTCTAAATCGCTTGACTATCGATACATTAGGTCTAGTTTTATTGATTAAGTGCTATGGTTCTACGTCGAGTTAGGTACTATTGTGAATTCATTTGACGATGTGGGCTTGAACACAAACTATACATATCTTGGCAATGGGTTGTGAACACACAGTTGCAAGTTTTGTATGGGCGGACTTGAACCGAGTGGATTCACAATGCCTTTGCTGCATAAACGATTTCTAAAGGCTTTACATTTCAATTCAAACTCTATGAACTCACTCAACCTTTGTGTTGACACTTTTTAGCATGTTTTATCTCAGGTATCTAAGGTATTCACTTCATGGCATGCATTTGGACACATCATGGAGTCGCGATGACGACGCGTCTCACTTGGGTTTTACGTACTTTAAAACATCGTTTGAATTGTAACAAACTTATTTCCGCACAAGTTGATTTACATTTGGGACCTACTTTGTAAACTCTGATTGTTTTATTAAATCAAACGATGTTCTTTTCAAACGACACTTTAGGTCGTTCAATATAACTGTGATTGTGGTGCTATGACAATCAATCCCGTGAATTCCATTCACGCAAAACAGTAATTTGGGGTGTGACATTTACTAGATCATTCTCAAGAATGGTAGTCCAAATCAATAAACAAATTAATCATCATGCAAGCGGTTTCATCACCTCTTCTACTTCCAATCCATGCTCTAGCATTCTTCTCATTAGATCAACTGTAAGAGGATATCTTCTTTTCGCAAACATGTGAATTATTGTTCCATTTTCTAGCTCCAAAACATGAACTCCATATTCTTCAAAGAATCTCCAAAGAAACTATTTCCCGCTTTCTTGATCCTTCCAAATATCATCGCTGCTTTCTTCATCGCTTCCCACATGGTTATAAGATCCCATGTAAAACCAATCCAATCCCTTCTAATGGATTATCTTCAAAATAAGCCTTCACAACATCATATAAGTAGAATAGATCTACTCTATCTATAATATGCAGCAAATCCCATAGCCTTTTGAAAACTTTGAAACTTTTATCTTCTTTGTGAAAAACCATGTAATCTCCATTCTTAGATTTCTCAACTTTGAAAACACTAATCTTTGATCTGTTCATCTTCATGTCATTATCTTCATCTCAGATAATCAAAATCTACTACTCGAGATAATTCTTCAATTCATCACTAGTGTCGATCTTAATTCAACCTTTTCTTTCTTTGAAAACCGAACATCTCGTAACATCGTTCTTCTTTTTCTCTTTAAGCTCTTCTTCCTTTCGACTTCAATCCAATAAGCTTCTTCTAAAGTCTTTAATGCTCGCAACATCTTTCTTATAAGCTTCTCTCTCAAGATCATATAATCTCTTCATATCCACATAATTTAGCTTCGCAATCCTTTAAATCCTCTGCTTTTAAATATGCCATCATTGCATTCCTTTCTTTAGCTAAATTAGGTCTTCTTGACATAAATCTAACGGTGTAGGAGACGTAAAGGTTCAAAGAGTTCAAAGATCCAATTCATCTTGCACCTTTTGAGTCGCTTCTATTTAAAGCTTCTTGAGCTTCTTGTTCTTCTCTATCTTTAGCATCTAACTCTTCTTGAACTTTTCTAGTCGCAGCTTCATTCCTAGCAACTTCAATTGCTCTAAGTTACGCCAAAGTAAGTTTCTTCTTCTTAGTTTCAACCGAATACCTTTCCCTTTGTCTTTTGGATCAATTGCGGTTTGATCGGTTCTTGGTTGTTCTTCTTCTTGTACATCTCTAATAATAACTCCTCCTCTTGGTTGTGACAAATCTAACATTGTAGCAATTACTTCATCATCACTTCTGAATGAATTGGTTTAAATGTAGCTTCCTCCTCTTCCTCTATAACAGCTTGTAGAAGGACCGACTTCTTCTTCAAAATTCAAACCCTTGGAGTTATTGGTGTTATAACTTCGGCCTAGATGTATCATGAAACTCGGACTTTGATGTTCAAGACCTTGATCATCGCACCTTGAACTTGAACTTGCACTTCTTCTTCTTGTTCCTCCGAAATAATCTTTTCTCGGTGACTTACGATTCTTTCTTCTTTGTAATATCTTCTTGATTCTTTACGCTTCATAACATCTTCTTTCAAATTATCCTTTTACGAATTCCTCCCAAGTTGATGTAAGATGATTTAGGAACCTTCTTTCTTTTAATTCCTTACGGTGCTTTACGACGCTTGTTTTCCTCCTTAACCCATAAGTTAAAACCTTGAATATAGGGTTTAACAAAATTTCTCAACCAAGTAGTTACGCTTCAACCTCCTAATTGTTTTAGCTTGACGCTCAACAGTCTTGTTCAACCTAGCTAGTGCCCTTGTCAAAGCATAGTTATCCATAGTTAAACCATCACGAGGTATAGAATGAGCATCACCTTGAAGTAGTGAATGAGCCTCTGAAACAGAACGTTGTGGAGATGGAGTAGGTGTTCTCTCAATCTCTACTTGAACCTCAGGACCTGAAGAATCATCTCCTTGTAATGATGCAAGATCTTCATGAGAAGCGATGCTTGCGGATGCGGTACCTTCACGAGAAGCGTGATTGCAGATGCAAGACCTTGTGAAGCAAGACCTTGATGTCTTCATCCTCTCCAATTGCATCACGACAGCTTGTACAACTTCCATCATTGTTGTTGTTAATGGAATATCTCCACCTCGAATGTATTACTTCTCTTTGCCATGAAAGTATAGATTTTGGCTTGTTGCACAATGACGGTAGTAAAGCGGCGAGTTTAGGAACATCGACCAATTGCTTGTTCAAGAAAACTCAGATAAACCTTGGATACATCAACAAGTTGCCCCGGATGATATATGCGATAGCATCCCATCCAAAATAAGCCGTGAAAAGTTAAACACTCATGCGTAGCTAAGCCAACCACTGCAGATGCTATATTTGACCCAAACTGCTCCCAAGAAGTGCTTTTAGAACTTATGCAATGGAGCAAGACATGAATCAAAAACTTCCATTGAGGATGAAATAAGGCCTTCTTAAAAGTTTGTTCGATCAAAGAACCTTCATAACCAGATTAGAAAAGTATCCCAAATCGGTTGCTTTATCAAATCTAATAACTCCATCTTCATCATCAAATAATAAATCGGCTCGAATAGATGTACGTAATCTTGATAGTCTTTCCAAGAATCAAGATCGAATATAATATTCATCCTCCTCCATATTGTCTCTAGCATTAGCCCGTAATGCCCGAATCCATGGTTCAATAACATCCGGCTCAACTAAAAGAGCATAGCTAATAGGCGACCCAATAAGATAATCAATGATATCATAGAAAGCCACATTCGCCTCGGTTTTGTCCAAATTAGCCACCATATTGTGCTTCGAAACAGTTAAACGATTCACCATTGTTGAAAGAATGAGCACAATAGAAAGATGGTATCGAATAATGGTAATAGGAAGATATGTATGGAAGATATGTAGTAATAATATGAGAGGGAAAATCGGAAAGTAGTTATTTATAGATGAGATTTGAAAAATCACAGCCTAAATAACAAAGTTACCGTTATTACCAATTACTCATCAATATTACCGTTGGAACAAGATTTTAATACGATAAACATTACTTTCCACATAAGCGATACTTTCCCAAGCAAGACTTTCCTAAGCAAGACTTTGAAATACATGATTTGCCAAAAACCTTCATATACACTAAGTATAAACTAACATCCTCCCTCAGCAAAACACGGGACTATACAAAACACCTTATAGTCCTCCCCTTAAACATAGCTTAGTAGTTAATCATTCCAATGCTCACGACCAAGTGATTGAATCGTGACACATCGAAACCTTTGTGAGTAAATCACTACATTGTCATCCGTGTGTACTTTAACCACATTAATGAGCCTATGCTCATAACAATCTCGATAAAGTGATGCCTAATCTGAATATGCTTTGTCTTGGAATGATACATGATTCTTCACAATACAAATAGTACTCTCATTATCAATATTGATAGGAGTATTCTTAAAGTTGAACCCATAATCCAAGAGTTGATTTTGCATCCATAGAACTTGACCACAACAACTTGCGCAGCCTACATATTCGCCTTCAAGAGACGATGTTGTCGCAATTGTTTGCTTCTTGCATTGCCGTGAGACTAACCTTCTTCCAAGATATTGGCATCCACCAGTTGTGGATCTTCTATCATAATTATCACCGCATAGTCACTATCCGAAAAGCTTCTAAGTGAAAAGGTGACTCTTTAGGATACCACAACCCCAACTTAGGTTGTTGTTTCAAATAATGTAATATTCTCTTGACAAAGATTCGGTGAGAGATCTTTGGTGAGACTTGATATCTTGCACATAGACAAACCGCAAACATGATATCGGGCCTTGATGCGATGAGATACATAAGAGAGCCAATCATAGATCTCAGATAACTTGACTTCAACAGTCATCCATCTTCATCTTTACCCAAAGAATTGATAGATTTAATTGGTGTAATAATGACCTTCATACCATCAAAATTAAACTTCTTAAGTATGTCTCATAACATACTTGTCTTGGCTAATGAAAATTCCTTCCTTGGATTGCTTAACTCAAGTCCTAAAAGAATGTTAACTCTCCCATTGAACTCATTTGAAACTCCTTCGCATTAGTCTGCTCAAACTCCTTAACCATAGACCTGTTTGGTAGCCCCAAAGATAATATCATCAACATACACTTGAACTAACATGATATCCTTCTTGTCTCTTTGATAAACAAAGTCTTGTCAATAGCTCCCTTACGTATCCATGTTTTAATAAAATGTGAGAGCCTCTCATACCAAGCTCGAGGTGCTGATGAAGACCATATAGAGCCTTAACCACCTTATAGACTTTGTTTGGATGCTTAGGATCTTCAAAACACGGAGGTTGTTTCACATACACTGCTCGTAATAGTGCCATAAAGAAATGCACTCTTGACATCCATCGATAGACTTGAAAACCCATATAAGAAGCAAAAGCAAGAAATATTCTAATAGCTTCAATCCTTGCCACAGAGCAAATACTTCATCATAATCTACCCTTCCTCCTGCCTATAACCCCGAGCAACTAACCTTGCCTTGTTCTTGATAACATTACCTCTTTCATCTCTTTTAACTCTAAAGACCCATCTTGTTCCAATAACTCTTTCCCATCCGGAAGATCACATAAAACCCAAACCTCTTGAAGTTTAAATTGAAGAAGTTCTTCTGATAGCTTCAACCCGACTTTCTTTAGTCAAAGCTTGAGCAATATTCTTGGGTTCCTCTTGAGAGATGAAACAAGTAAATAAGGTGTTTGATGGTCCTTATGATTTAGCCTGTTTGTTTATACACAAAGCTAAGTAAAGCATTATGAGGTTTTGTGAAGCCCTTAGCTTTGTGTCTTGTCATAACTCCGTATGTGAAGGACCAATGATTTGATCAGTTGGATGATTCTTATGAAGTCGTAAGATTGGAGACTATGGAACTTCATATTTATCATCTAAGTTAGTATAATCAAGACCTTCATTGGAATTTGTGAAAATACCTTCATCTTCAAGCTCATCATCGCTTCTTCTAACTCGGGCATGGTAGGATCATCTAAATCATCTAAAATCATTAACAAAAAAAGAAGATACTTTGGTTGAAAGTCTTGTCAAAGTACTATAAGAGTACTCTGCCTTGTTCTCTTCTTTGCCTCTTCATAAGCTCTCCTTTAGTCATCGGTGTAAGAATGTGCTAAGACATCTTGAAGAAGCATCCGATTAAGTTCCTCTTGAATAGATTGACCTCGGAGATAATGAGGATTGTGGTGCAACAAGATTTTGTTTTGGAGAAACAAGACTTTGCTTAGGAACATCAAGACTTTGTTTTGGACTAACGGGATCTTTATCAGAATACCATCGTGTCGAATATGAACATCATGAACAACATATTGAATATCTTCTTCATGTGCAAAGGTTGATTTTCTTCTCTAACGGTACATAATTCATTGAAGGAGATAAAATCTCAAGATCAAACATCCAATCAGACCCTTACCTTTCTCATTGTCTTGATCTTCTAAGAATTCAACATGAAGACAATCTTGAATCTTCTTAGTAACTCATTGTATACTCTAAAGCCTTTATTGTTAGTGCAATATCCCAATAAGTAACCTTCTTCGGACTTGCCATCAAATTTCCCCAAATTATCAATGGTGTTCAAAATAGTAAGAGGGCATCCAAAGGCTTCATAAAGCGAATGTTGGGTTTATTTCCCATCGACAATTCATAGGGTGTCTTCATACGTGGTTTTGTGACGAAACCCCGTGAGTACATAGCATGCAAGATTACGACACGCCCAAAATTGAATAGGAGATGAGAATCGCTAACATGGTCCTTGTTTGCTTCAATCAAGGTCCTATTCTTCCTCTCTGCAACACCATTTTCTTTGTGGTGTTCTAGCAATACTAAACTCCCTTTTATGCCTTTATTTGCACAAAAGTCATCCATAGGCTTGTTCTTGAATTCGGTTCCATTGTCACATCTAATACCTCGACCTTGAGTCTTAATTGGTTTCAAGTGCTATTATAAGAGTTTGAATAGCATCAAAGGTATCATCTTTAAAACCCAAAAGAAAACCCAACCGAATCTACTACAATCATCAAGAATAACCAAACAAGATTTCTTTTATTTAAACTTGCCACAGAGACAGTCCAAATAAATCCATGTGTAATAGCTCCAATGGTTCTCTAATACTTCTTTCATCAAGCTTCTTACAGGAAGCTTTGTGTTGTTTACCCTTCTTGCATGCCAAACATGTTTGATCATTCTTGTAAGTCTTTGAAGGTAAACCTCTAACTAAATTTCCTTTGACCAATTTGTTGATGTTCTTGAAATTCACATGGCCCAATCTTCTATGCCATTGATGTGCTTCTTCAGATGTTGCTTTAGCCACCAAACATGTGGCCCTTCCATAAGAATGTAGACTCTTCATGTCTAAACTGTACACATCATTTGTCCTTGGTACTCTAAGTACTACCAAGTCATCATCAACAGGTTTGAAGTCAGAAGAAAGAATGAGACATTCTAGTGTCGTTGAATAACACAGATGCTTTTATCACAAATTTGAGAGATCGACAACAAGTTGAACTTAAGCTCCTTTACATATCCGACATTCTCAAAATCGATTCTCCCAGCTTTAATTGTTCCTTTCCCAAATCCTTCCTCCATTGGGATCATTCCCAAATGCAACTTTTCCTCCACTAATACTTTTAAAATCGACAGGATCTCTTTATCGCTGTCATACTTCCGAGCAACCACTATCCACAATAAGATGATCTTTAAGCTCCTCTTCCGGGTTGCCCGCACACAAAGAAAAGAGTTAGAACTTTTAGGAACCCAAGCCATTACCGACTTGTGTTCCTCGAGAAGTTACAAACTCAAATTCTTTGAGTATGTAATTCTCACTATTTCTCAACGATGATCCAAAATTATCTTTTGATGTTTAGCATGTGGATTTTCAAAACTCTCGGTTTTCAACATAAATTTCTTTCACCGATTATTAGCCTTTTCTTTGACACAAAAACATCTCGATTCACTTTTGTTGAACATATCGTATGTCTCTCATCGGTACTTTCCTTTTAACCCATTCGGTTTAACAGTGGTTCTGTGATCTAGATCCCCTATATGAACTGTGATACCTTCTAGGATGATAGTGAGATCTCCTAGAATTTCTATCCCAAGTATGATTTTCAAGACCTTGTCTCGAGCAAGACTTTGGAAAGTACGGTGAGATCTTGAAGGTCTTCTCGATGTGGTATCTATGATCCGTGTGAAGTTTCGTGATTAACCCTATTTGAATTAGTCCACACCGATTTGTGCTCTCTATGTCTCGATTGTTAGACTTATTCCTTGGAAACTTGCTTAGATATTCGAGTGTTTGTCACAATCTTTGATTAAATGAGTAGGACTATAACACACAAAACACAGTTTTGACCCATAGACCAAAGTGATTTCTTCTATGTCTATGTCCAAAATTATTTTGCCTTCTTGATGACCCGATTAAACTGCTTTTGACCAAAATTATCCCAAAAGGTTTAGCGGTATTGTTTTGAAAAGGTTTTCGTAAGGTATCGCTTGTTGAGCAAGACTTTGATTTAAAGGTCTTCTGGATTTTGAACATTGTTTTCAATAGTTTCTTTGGGTTTCTCGGATCTAGATTTAGCAATAAGCTTCTTCCTAAACTCTAGACTATCTACTCCATAACGAGAAACATCAGGCCTAGAGGGTGATGACTAATGGGATGAGGAACAAGATAATAACCATTGTCTTTCTTATATTCAGAGGTGGTTCACTTATCGAGCCATCATTACTAGATGAATCTACATAGTTAATGAGCTCATCATCACTAGTGGTTATGTCCTCAAAACACCATCATCCCGATTACTAGGTTGGTTTTATCTACACTACTAAAGTCCATTCCAAATCCTAAGCCTGTTCTAATGTAAGCCCTTCTGCTTTTTCAACATAAGCAACATGGGACAAGCCGGACTCTCCCAAGCAAAGAAACTTAGCTAACAAATCATCTCTTTCCTTAGTTAATTTCTCAATTTGACAATTTTACAGCTTTAGTTTCCATTCACTAAGTTTTAATCGGTAATCCTGTTGTTCATACTTTTCACCAAGCCATTTCATTATTTTCATGTGTTATGATTTTAGCTTCTATAGACTCTAAAGTGATTTGGTAACTCGCTACCTCGCACCTAGCCCTAATACAATTATCTCTTTCAATCACATAATCATTAAGCAATTTTGATAGAACTCATAACAGTTTGAGCATACCTCGTAGATAGGAGATCGAGTTGGTGAAGTAGCCACCATAGCAAGAAGAACAGGATCATCTTCACTTTCTTTGCTCCAATCAAATCCTCCAAAGCCATCATCGATTCCAAAACAAAGATGTTCAGATTCTTCATCAAAAGCGGTGCTCAAATCAATGCTTCCATTGTGTCTTCAATCGCATCTTCCATCGCTACCATACAAGAAGTCACGGTTCAAGATCAAACTCTTCACTCCAATCAACCTCGATAAATTCTCTTGAGCAACCAAAGCCTTTGTTTCGATTCATCGGAATTTCCTTGAGCTCAAGTTTAGGCTTCTCGGATGTCCTGTTTGCTTGATACTTAGCAAACCCGCACTCCTTGCAAAGTGACCGGTCTTTTGACAATTGAAGCATTCAATTTTAGATTTGTCAAAAGTTATTCCTTGTTTTGGTTTGAAATCAATATTTTTCTGTCTGCTCTTCATGTACTTTTGATCCTTGCGTTGATCAAAGCAACTTGCCACCGATATCAATTTCTTCAAGTGCATCTTCTTCAACATGCTAGATCCTCTTCATAAGTGATAGGTAAGCTTGCTTTTGTGCAAAGAAGGAGCACACAACTTCATCCGAGTTCAAAGTGGTAGATGGTGGGCCTCTTGAGCATATGACGGGATTGTAAATGCAAGATTTGAGGAGAAGCAGACTTTTGTAATCTTGCTCTTCTTTTCGAGATGATAGAAAAGCAATCTTGTGAGATTTGGAACCTGGGTTGACCACTCATCTCATGTTCATACACCTTCGTTGATGATAAAGATCATCAAAGTCCATAACATCAAATCCTTGTTGTCCTCCTCGATCATAGTAGCAATCACATGCCATGAAGATGGCAAACTTCTTAGAAACTTCAAATTAGCATCCTCACCGATACTTGAGCCTTGTATAATTCCAACATGTTGAGGAGATTCGAAACCTATCATATGCAAGATCAAGACTCTCTTTCTCCCATCGTGAATGTTTCAAACTGTTGTTTCAAAGAAGTTTCATGCATCTTCTTAGAGGCTTCATTCCTCCAAATCTGGTCTTGAGAGCAGCCCGTAGTCGCTTGGCATCTTTAGCATCATGAAACTTGAGAAGATGTCCATCTCGAATGGCGATACAGAGAATATTTAGAGCCTTCTTGATTCCTTATAGTTGCTTGTGGTAAACCGCCTTTGGTGCTAAAGGTTGTCCAAGAACTTGAATGAGTTCTTGAGGAACTTCATTCCCATTTACAATTACATTCCACGAGCATGGTCGGTAATGGCAATATAACGCCTCATCTTCATGCACCGTAGATCATATTCTCCTTCTTGATAATTGGAATTCGAGTGAGGTGATTGAGGTTGTGGAACGACTTCAATGACATCTTGAAAATTTTAGGGTTTCTTCCTAGTCGAGTTTCCACACAAGCTCGATACCGCTTTTGGATCGATATACTTTAATCAAACTAACTTAACTAGCTTGTTAAGGTTTAATAACCTCGGATAAATCCTAAGTTATTAACAAAGAAACACCGAGCAATCTTTATCAAGTACGCGGAATTTACTTAACAAAGCTAAGAAGAATAACTTTATTATAAACTCTAAATCTGCTTATTATGCAGATACTCTAATACAACTCTAAGATAATCGAACTTTTCTCTAAACTTTAAATCGTAAACTCTAAAACTCTTATTCTGAAATCGTACATCTAATGCCAATCTAGGAGTCCTTTTATAGGCTCAAGGATATCCTAGTCGGTTTACAATTGATAACCTTGTACGACAAGTAATCTAAACATGGAATACAATACTTTCCATAAACGAATATAACAGCTTCTTTTGTTCTAGCAAGATTTGACTTCTCCTTGCAAGATTTTGACTCGCTCTTTAGCAAGATTTGACTCTTTGACTTCTTCCAAGATTTTGCGACACAAGACTTTCATATCTTCATGACTTTGATATCTTCAACATTTTCATATCCCAACACTAACAAGCAAACAATTAAGCATGGGTTGCCTCCCACTTGCGCTTTTCTTTATTTAAGAGTCTTGTAGCTAGACTCATAGTCGTGCTCCCACGTTGCCTCACCACCGCCACCTTGACGGTCTCTAATGGGGGATTCCATGTTGTAGAAGTGCCCTATAATTCACTTCTCTAAGAGTTCATCCTCTCCCCAATCGGTTCTATATTCCGATCCTAGGTTCAAGCAATCCTTATAAAATCCGAAAATCTTAGCCATAACATAATCTACACCTTTCTCCCTATCCTCATCATTCCTATAATAGACCGACAGTTTAAGTTCCTTTTCATCATTAGAGAGTGATGAAAACTTCTCAATCTTAAATGGCATTTGGTAAGCTATGTCATCGGTCTCATTCTTGAATCGTACTACTCCTAACGAGGGATTATAGGTCATCCGGTGCTTTCTATGAAAGGTTTTCCTAGAATAACATGGGACAAGCTAGGGTCTATGGCGTTGCTAATATCATCCACAATTATGAAGTCCGTAGGAAACGTGAAACTACCTACATAAACGGGCAATCCCTTAATTCTTCCGAGAAAATTGCAACCAACATTAGGATAATTGGGGTCTTCCCTAGTTGGAATAGGCTTCTTCAATATCCAATTGTAGTAGGTGCTAGTCATTATGTTGATTGGGACTCACGATCAATGTAGGCCTTTGCCACAAAAGGTGTCCTATGCAACATGGTATGTTAAGATTCCAAGGGTTCCCAAACTTGATTCTAGGACTTTCCTAACATACATGTGACGGAGGTCATGCACTAAGTGAGGGTGGCGAGATAGTTCTTTTCCGTAGGAAATTTGTTGAAATAGTCAATGTCTACTTCATCTACTTCCTCGGTGTTTCATCATCCACAGTGTATGGTCCTCTTCATCATCTGTTTCTATCCGGTTTCACTAAGGCGATGGTATTGACGAATTGGGCGTGCTTAGTTAGCTTGCTTGGATCCTTAATCTCTATACCGAAGGCTCGGGGTTGAGATAGCACTAACCTTCTTATCACTATTAGTTATGGCTTTCAAAAGGTTGTCTATTTTCCTATCCATCTCGGCTTGTTGATGGTTAAAGCGGTCCGAGAGCTTAGCCATTTGGGTTTCTTGAGATGCAACTAGGTTATGCAACATCCCTTCGACGCTTTGTTGGTTAGGACCGTTAGGTGGAGGCCATGAGAAATCATTGAGGTGAATTCTTTGGTTTGTCCCGAGAAGTCGGGCTTGCCTTTCCATGCCTCTCGGTTTCATTGAAATTCCTAGGTCCGGATATTGTAGGAATCTTCCTCCGCTCCATTAATACGTGAGGATGCGTAGTCAACGGAAGCATGTTCGGAGATCGAGTGCTAGTCTGGCGTGTTATGAGGATCACAAACGGCTCACACGAGGAAGAAACTTTGTTCACATGGTGTGAAGATTTAGGATTTTCGTAGGAGCTCATTAGGAATTTAACTTGATCTTCAAGTTCGATCATCCTACGGTCGGGAGGAGGCAAGGAGATTGCCTTGACGGTTTTGGGCAGCTCACGAGGGTCATCCCAACTTTCGTTGTCATAGAGGGCGAGGTCCTCTATTATACCCCATGATTCTTCCGCGGTGAGATCACTAAGTTTTCCACCGGCCGCTTGGTCAATGGATCGCTTAGTGGGAAGTTGACATGATCATAAAAGATTTGGACTTGGAGCCAAAGATCAATGCCGTGATGAGGACTTTATGAAGTAAGTCCTTGAATCGAGTCCATGCTTCAGAGAGATTCACCTTGACGTTGTTGGAACATCAAGATGTCATTCCTAAGCTTAGTGGTTCTCCCGGTGGGAAAAATTGAGCAAGGAAGCGAGGTAAGATCATCCCAACTTGAGATGGAGCCGGCGGAAGTCGCTCAAGCCAATTACTAGCTTGGTCCCGTGAGAGAATTGGAAGAGACGCAGTAGCGTGGTCTCCCGAGTAATAGCATCAAGGTCGATGGAATCGACAATTTTGAGAAATCCTCGAGATCTTGATTTGGATCTTGAACAAAGTCCATGGAATGCACGTCCGTTTTGCACCAACCGGATGGTGTCGGATCGCAGGGCCGTATTTTGGGCTTGGTCTGGAAGCTCAATGGTGTTCCTATAGCCTAGGTGGCTTGGTCTTGAGTATTCACCAAGAGTACGGGCTCTTGGCCGGTCATTTGGTGGTGGGTTGATGAGTGATGGTTGGTTATCATCCTCCATGATGAAAAGTGATGGGTATTACGAACAAAGGTCACGAAGAAGGGGGATAGACTAAGAGAAAGCTAAAAAATGAGAAAAATTTACTTGATAGGAATCAAGCAAAAAACCTAAGCGAGGTGGACTACTAACTAGCTATTCTATTCCCGGCAATGCGCCAAAAACTTGATAATGCTACACGCGTCGTTCGGGGTCAAGGAAACTTCCTTTTCTTGAGCAAGTTTTATAACACCAGGCGGTGAACCTAATCGTTGTAGTGTAGTAATTAGGGTAAGCCACGGGTATTGATATCGTTCTCTGGGAATAGGAATGCTAGTGAGAAGTTACTACGCTAAGGTTAAGGTTGAGGAAGATAATTTTTTATTTTATGTTTTATGAAATGGAAAGGCACGAATCTCGGTATTGGATTTGGGGTTGGTATTTCACCGATTACTCTACTATTATCTAATTATCTAAACTAAGGTTGTGGGAGTCTATGTCTAATTAATGTGTGCTCGTATGATAGTTTAAAGATGTGTTTACTTAGGTTATACTACTCCTTAATTATCTCCTATTGATGGTTGAGGTGTCACATCCTTATTCTTAGTTGCGTTGTGTGTCTAAAGTTGTAGGGTATGCGTTTCTCCCTAACTCTTTGAACTTACTGTTAGTGCAAATATTACGATATTTAATCTATACATTCTCATTTGTTTTGTTGATGACAAACATGTAACTTGTAATACATAACGTAAAATGTATAAGTTACTTGTAATTATATTTTGTCTCAACATACTCTCAACACCTCTCGACGACTCAAGTCCTTGTATGCTACAATACAGGTTCGTACATGTTTGTTATGTTGCGTTATGATCAAACCCCTAACAAACCATTAAACATGTTTAGTTAAATAGTTTATAAAACACTTAAGTAAACATAAGTCATATATGGACATTATCCATGACCCATGGTATTGACCCATACCCATAAGTCTAGATACATTGTACCTTGGTGGGTACTCAAAATCATAACCCATAACCCATGGTTTTAACCCAAAACAATGGGTAAAGAGGAGCGTGCACGGATCCCTCGGATGACCCATGGATCCCTTGATTTACAAGCGGATCCTCCGTAAGGGATCCTTGGGGCGTAACATGGTTTTGGTCTTTTGCCTATAAATAGCAAACCACTTCTTACCATTTCTTCACACCTTCACACATAGTTTCTCCCACCAAATCTAGGATATTTAGATCATTAGGAAACATGTAAACCACCCTCATCTCATATGATCATAATGCTTCTAACTCTCATTTGTTGTAAGCATACTCCCGGTGATCCTCCAAAGCAAGCTTAGAGATCTTGCTTCCTTACCTCTCAAGTGATCACCCATCACAAGATACAAGCACATGAAGATCTTATACAACAAGCTTGGGAAACTTGTCATCTTCATTCATAGAAGACTAACTACATCATGCTTTGGGTTCTTGATGTTTAGTCTAGGAGTTTATATCCATTAGACACATTGTCTTGGATATTGTCTAGTATCATATTCTTGTATTTATGACTAGACTAGATGGTTTATGTGTTTGTGCCATAAAACACAAGGTTTGTTATGTTGGGCCACAAAACATAACGGGTGTCATAGAAGTGTCAAAGGCTTTAGTGAAGAGTGCCGAAGATCCGTGTTGAAGGCATTAGTGAAAGGTGCTGAAGGATCGTGTAAATGGCATTAGTGAAGAATTCCTAGGTCGTATAATCGATGAGGTGCATCGTTATACATATAGTATTTGTTTAGATCCAAGGATGGTGATATCCTTGATGGTGTTGTAACAAGGAGTGGATCTCCTTGAGATTAGGTGTTGTGTTGTGATGGGTAGTAGTTCCTCCATAGTAATGGAACTAGGTGCTTAGCCTAGTACCTAATAAAGGGTAGGCGACGTTGTGATAGGATTAGTTCTCCTAAGGTGTGAAAGAACTCGGTGGTTAGCCTAGCACCGTATAAAGGGTAGGTGACGTTGTGTTAGGTGTGGTTTGCCTTGGTGTGAAAGAACTCGGTATTTAGCTTTACCGGAAAAGGTTAAGCGGCGTTGTGAAGGCTTCTCCGCCATAAGGAGATTGGTGTAGTGCTTACGAACTCTCGAGTAGGTGACTCGGGAGTGGAGTAGGCAAGAAAGGTGTCCTTGTAGCGAACCACTATAAATCCTCGTGTTGGTTTGTCTATCCTTTTACTTATCGCTTTACTTTTATTCTTGCATTACTTTGTTTATTCTCTATGTGGTTGATGTCTATGTTTGTGATGCATACTTGGTCTTTCATATAGTCACAAACTATATTAAACACTTTACGTATTATGACACGCTTGATCAAGAAAAAGCAACCGGACTAATAATGGTGAAACTTGATTTATAATGAACCATTAATCTTGCGGAATCTTATGTGATGTCAAGGGTTGGCCTTACATGCCGTAATGTCGTTAAATGCATCCTCGCGTCGAGATTAGCAAATGCAATGGTTTATACTATATTTGATACAAAAGTTTTAAGTTTGAAACGAACGATTCACCCCCCACGCTTTCACAATTGGTATCGAGCGGGTTGGCTCTAGTTTTAAAACAAATGGTTTTCAAAACGAGTAAGGTCCTCGTATCAAATTTTGGTGAAGTCAAGCATAATATGAAAAGTGTTTTGTTATTTTTTTCTTTGAAGTTTTCTTGTTAGATATCTTGTTAATCAAGCTTGAATAAAGGTAAAATGGTTAATATAACTTCACTAAAAAGTCTACAAAGGTTAAACCTTTTCGTCGGGTCAAAGCGTGCATTTGTGTAATTCGTCGATCCGCGGATCCCTCGAGTTACAATGGACGGATCCTCAAGCAAGGGATCCGTGGGATCCGTAGATCTGAAGATGGTTTTTGTCGAAATTTAAAAATTCATAACTTTTAACCGTAAGTCGTTAGAAGTCGTACCACCCATCGCTTTAAAGGTATTTGAGTCTACTTTCATTTAAAATGATTTCATAAACTGATTCAAAACAATAATTTACTGAATCATTGATTTATAATAGAAAGTCATTTTTGGTCATAACTTTTGCACAAACTTTTGATCTAATTAGAGACGGATGTTTTCGCTTTTGAATAACAATGTGTCCTCTATTGAAATTAAGGTTTTGATCATATTTATAAATATAAAAGAAACTAATCAAGCTTGGTATACATGTTTATATTTAACACAAAGCGATGAAAAGAAATTTCGTATGCTATGCTAAATGATAAATTGTCTTCTTTGCATTACTTGATTATTTGCTTATCTCAAATAGCTTTTGTGCTTGTTTGATTGAATAATATATGTGGTTTCCTTACCTTGCTATTCATTCTCTTGTTTGTCGATTTAGTAATAGTCTACTAATCAATGTGCTATTTGAAGGAGTGTTTGGGATAACATCTAGTTGTGTCGATAATGTTAGTTTTATAAGTTGAAAAATGTTTAAAACATATAACACACTAAATGGCCTTTTGATTGAGTTTTTCATGTGTGCAACATAAATGTTTTATGTTCTTATATGATTTCTTGATTTCATATTTTCTTGTATCATTTTCTAAAACAACAAGAATGTACATCGGATCATAACCTACACTTGTGTTGATGATGTACTCTCCGTTTTCCTTTTCATGATCGCTTCCAAGCTTCATAGTAGGATTGACAACTTGATTATTTCATCCGATTCACTCAAGTAAATTATTTTGCAACGCAAATATAATTGTTCATATCCGAAAGTCCAAAGTCGAGCTTTCCAACAACATATGTTGAACTAGCTCATGCAACCATTTTTTTTGTTCACTATATGGACAACGTTTAATTTTTTTTGACACCTTCGTAACCTTAGTTGTTTCAAGTATAATATTAATATAAACGAAGCAAAGTATCATCATTGCTACTGTTCGATAAGCCATTGTAGGAATATAAATTTTCCTAACTTGAGAATGAATACTGGAGAACTTATTGCACTAGAAACTCAATTTGACCTAACGGTTGAATTGCTTCCTTGAGAGAAGTTGGGTATGTGGAATCGCCTGTAAAATGGTCGTGTTTAGCCGTAATTGAGCACCGCTAGTAATAGTCTCATATTCATTCTCTCACTTGAGGAATTTATATTCCTATGTTTTCCTAAAGTAAGTTTACAATGGCAATACTTTGCATTGTCTTAGGATTACCAATCAAACAAGTTGTAAAATTGATTTTCTTTAGCTAATCACAACCACTTGCCTCATCAAGCGATTATCTCGCTTTGATCGAGAAGAGCTACATGACTTCATGGACGAAGCTCATTGTATGCTAACCACCATCCGTAATGACTATATTGTCCTAAACTAGCACCTCACAATTCTTTTGTCTTGAACACCATCATGTGCTCTTTTGTTTCTAGACACATACCTTTCATGTCATTGTTAGTTTAAATGATTTACTAATCTAGACCGTAACTGCTTTTGGACTTCTTGAATAGTGCTTTAAAGTTTGCTAAACCTTTATGTTATTTGTGAGCTCGATCTCATTTGGTTGCCTATATGTGATCTCTACATGCTCTCCTTGCTTTGCTTAACGTGTATACATGTATGCTTGTCAGAGAAACAATTTGTTTCATAATTCAAACATAGAGCAAAATTTCGCAACTATTCATTAAGAAAATCATCTCGGATGCGGATCCCTTAGATGTAACTAGACGGATCCCTCAAGTGAAGGATCCGTGGGATCCGGGTGGACAGAAGTTCCTTTGTAGCCTCCTTGTATCAATCCAACATTCTAGACCTTATTGGACTATTTAAACATGCTACATTAGGATCACTTAAACTTTCCTTAGGCTCAGTTGATCTCACATTCACTCATGGATGACTTAGGATCACATTCGAAGTATTTTTTTTATTAGTTCAAAACTCACCATCTTTCCGCTCCAATGTTTACACATTGTTCCTTTCATTTCAAAACACCTAGTTTGATATTTCTCTCAATTTTAGCAAATTGTTTTTAGTCATCCTTACCTCAAAATAGGCCAAAAACTAGGTTTTAATTTCTTATGATTTTTAAGGAATTCTCCAAATCTCTCTTAAGTCATCATCTGATCTCTAGGATCATTTAACACTCTCAAATGTCTTAGTACTAGTGCTCATAAAGCCCCATTTTCCATAAAAGGCAATCATTAGCTACCATCAATCATTCTCTCTTGATCATTCAAGTCCATCTTCATATAAGACACTTAATAGATTGAGTAACTTAGGATATGTAGGTGCTAGACCTTGCTAGAACCCAATCACCTCTTTTTCACTTCATCATTAGCGGATCCCTAGACTTAGCTAGCGGATCCTCTAGTGAGGAACCGGAGGAACAGTGGAACAGAGGAACTTTATCTCTTTAGATAATCAATTCAAATTTCCTTTTTCCCACACAAGCACTTGTTCAACACTTAGGATTATCTGTTTCCTATATGTTTATAAATGAGTTGCATTTATATGAGTCTTTACTTGTTCTTCCTTTTTGTTTCATGATTTTATGTGAACAATTTATCCATTGGTATAAATGTTTTCCTTTTGTACTAACTCTTTTGGATTCTTGTAGGATAACAATAGTCGATTTCATCATCAAGTCAAGTTGTGCTCATTCGCACATTTTTTGTTATTTCTAATCTTGCATCATCCTAACCATCTTACTCCACTTTTATCACAACTCACAAAGTCATCATGTCTACCACCTATAGTGAGTCATCAACTGTCACAATTCTCATTTTCCGGTCATTCTCATATTCCATATTCATCATTTCATAACGGTTTTGCATTTTACATTACACTTTATTTTCTTATTAATTAAAAGTTATCGCGTGAGTTATTATTTTAAAAATTTAATCCGATACTTTCAAAATGATCCCGGTATTTTTAAACTCACATTTAGTTTATAAAAACTATATTTTTAGTTTTCCTAGTGTTTCAAATTTATTTGGTATATTAATCGTTAAAGTTTAATTATTACGTCGTTTTCTTAAAAATCTTACGATAATTATTTTATCACTCAAACTTCACAAGGAAAGTATTTTTACAATTTTATCATCTCAATACAATCTATTTTGACTACTTAAAAGTTACTTGTACCAAAAATCTCCATTTATCATTACTTATACTTTTAACTACACATTTTACTTATACATTTTACAAAGTCTTACAAATATATATTCAAGTAAATGGTTAAAAAAAAAAATATATAAGGAGACACACCCTCCCTAAAACCGCCAAGGGAGGTGTGTATTAAATGTATTATGGTGCATGTTTTCTTCTAATAATTCAAGTCTTCAAAAGTCTAACTTACTACATTTCTACTCATTCATTTCACATAGTCTCAAGGTGTTAAAAAAAATATTTCTCTCTTTTTGGGTCTTCAAGAAACGCCAAGCATCAAGAACAACCAAGGGATCAAATTTTGCTAAATCAAGTGTGTTTACAATCTAGATTATATCCTTTATATGGTTTTGAAATAAAAACCAAGGATATTTAAGTTAATCCTTGTTACCTACACCTCTTCACTATCATTTGTAAGCATGTTTTTATCATTTTTATGTTTCCTCTTCATTTCATAAGTTTCTTTTCATTTTGGAGCTTATATGCATGTTATGTGATTTATACCATTTATTTCATGATTTTTGAGTTATATATACAATATGGTCATCCTATAATTATTCCCATGGTATTCTTTGGTCTTGATGGTGATTAGGAACCCATGACACCCTAAGAAGGTGTATGGTAGGATTAGATTAGTTTTGGAGTTGATTTGAAGGGATTAGAATAGGTTTTGTCCGAGAAAACTATTTTCGTAAACTATATTTTACGTTCTGTCCTTGTTTCGAATTTCTGGAAAAACCTACTGATGGTGCGAAACTTTGGCCTTGATATTTAGAAAATATACTTTAAAACGAATCCGTGGCCTTTTGAGCGGATAAAACGGAGTTATAACGAAGCCGTGGTGAATTTTTAAAGTTTGACGACGAAATATACACTTTTCGAAAATTCAGCTTGCGGTTTTAGTTTGTTCGGGTCAAAACGAGCCTTAAGCTTCACAAATTATTTCGACTTATCAAAAATATATTAGTTTACTTGATACGAAGCTAAGGACATATTATACGTGAAAGCGGATTTGAAACGACAAATATATGCACGTTTTTATAAAGTTGCCGTAAATATTATTTTACGAAAAACTATATTATTTTTACGTTACAAGTATTTCATTAGTACAAAGGGCTATGTTTGCGGCGCTTTAACCATGATGTGAAACTTTTGTAACAAAATGTCTTCTAGTAAAATCAAGTTCATCGGTCATATTTTCCAAAACAAAAAGCCGTTTGTCAAGTGGAGTCATAGTAAATTAATTACGGATGTTCAAACATTGGCCGAAACTCATTTTCTGCACACAATTAGCAAAAACCACCATCTTTAGCCCTTGTTATCTTTATGATCGAGACCTTTTGGACGAAAACTCCTGAATTGAAACTTTTAGATATCGATACAAACTTTCCAAAACCGTCGAGTTCTTTCTCTAATGATCGACGTACACCATTTTACGACTAGTTTCTCGGAGCCATTTTTATTAATTTCATGAAATTTCCGACGACATTGTTTTACTGACGAAAAGTGATAATTTCACTATAAATCATTACGAAACTATTGTGGGATGACATTTTGGCGTAAATACTTGTAAAGTGATTTTAGAATGGTCAAGGCGTCAAAAGAGTATTTTTCGACGATAAGTATTATTTTCAAAACTTACAAATGGTATAAATAACATCTGAAATGCATGCATAACATTACACCATAACTCATTACATATCATAACTCAAGTCATAACATTCATTTTAGGTCGCGGATAGTTTCGAGCCTCATTTTCGTGCACATCATTTTGTTAGCATATTAATCACACCGGTGAGTTCATACCCACTTTTACTCGTTTAAATTCTTATAAACTATTTGGGGCGAGATACATGCTTATTTATCAAAACATTTGAACTCTATTGCCAAACAATGTTACTTATACTTTAGACTTGGTGCGTGTTGCGACTAGACTTAAACAAACATCCCAATATTTATATGTTGGAAGGCCATTAATTTGGATACGACCCAACGTGAGTCGTTGGAGGAACATCCCAAGATTTATATGTTGGAAGGCCATTTTATGGATACATCCCAACGTGATCGTTGGAGGAACATCCCAACACGAGTTGTTGGAAGACCCTTGTGGTGACATTTAAACTTTTAACTACTTTAATGCGTATATTCATGATTGTCATTCTATTTTCGCAATGGGTTGTGAACACACAGTTGCAAGTTTTGTATGGGCGGAACTTGAATTGAGTGGATTTACAATGCCTTTCTTTGTGTGAACATTTCTCAAAGTATTTCAATTCATTATATTACAAACTTATGAACTCACCAACCATTGTGTTGACACTTTTAGCATATTTATCTCGGTCTTAAGATGATAGCACTTCATGGAGCTTTTGGGTCGCATGGCATACATTGAAGTCTTGTGTTTTTAACAATTACCATTCGACATGTTTTGTAAACTCTTGGGTATTATCAAACTTTGGGATTGCTTGTGTGTAAACTTTAACTTATTTATCGAATGGTAAACTTTTCAAAGCGTCTCATTATAGAGGTCGTTTTACGTATCCATACTTTGTGCTATGACGTTATACCCCAATGACACTATCGTTCATTGCGAGATTTTGGGGTGTGATGATTGGTATCGAGCCTTGGTTATAGAGAACTAGGTTGCATTTTAGTTCCTAGACTATAACCGCTCTCACGTCGATCCTTTCGTTTCCTATTGCCTTACACACTTTTCGTGCGCATATGTTTTCTTAAGTATTTCTTCTAGAACCACCTCATTAGATAGCGTAGTTTCCTTGTACCAATAGGGAGTCCCAAAATCTAGTTGGGTCATCAAAGATATGGAGCTCGATGTGAGCACTTATCTAACTTGATCTCGTGACAGTTCTTGTTTGATGAGATGCGAGATCGAGCTAAATAAGTGTTACTATAAAGCTGGATAGATTTGATGATTTTGCCCGAGGATGGGAGTTCTCTTGAGGATACTTTGGGAACTGCTGGCGACTAAACCTCATCGTGACTTTAGTACCTAACGGAATTTCCTATACACTAAGTGCGACTCTTCCTAGATACTTACCCTAAATCCCTCCTTCACCGTTTAGAATCGGATGATAGACTGGCTACCTACTTAAGTAACACCAATCGCCGAGACATGTATGCTTGGTGGTATGCTGCGTGTGGAATGAAGCAATTATAATTATGGTGGCCAACATAATTATAAATGCGTCACAACTCACGTGGACATATGCGACCATCATACGTAGATCGTGTGGACACCTTAGGAACCAATTTGTGGCGTGATATTATGTTTGAGGGCGTTAAGTATAGACATTGGGAATTCAACGGTTCTTTCCTTGCGAGACAATGGCACCAAAGAGAGTAACACGCAAGATCTTGGCCGAGGTGGTGCGGCACCAAGGGTGGAATGACGGTGGGCGTGGAGGTAGAGGAGGCGGTAACGACATGGGTAACAATGACAACAACATCAAGGAAACCACGATCTTGCCGCCATCATCGCTCAACAACTTCAAATCTTGCTTCCCACTATTGTCACACAAGTTGGAAATCATATGAATAACTTGGGAAACCACGGAACGGAACGATCTGGCGACACCAACAATGTAGTGGTAGTAACAACAACAACAACACCAACAACAACAACAATGAAATTGGATGCACATATAAGGAATTTTCGGCATGTAAACCTCGTGGAGTTTGATGGTATAGGAGGTGCTGGCGTATACTCGATGGGTAGAGAAGACAGAGGCGATGATCGACATCGACAATTGTGCCACACATCGAGGGTGAAGTATGTTGCTTGCTTGTTATCGGAAAGGCATTGACATGGTGGAACACACACCTACTGAGCTAGAGGCGAGAGGCGGCTATAGGTATGACGTGGGACGAATTTAAGGAGTTATTGAAGAGGAGTCTTGCCGGACAATGAAATGCGAAACTAGAGGATGAATTTTATCACCACTCTATGATAGGGGTGGTCACGCACCTACATCGACCGATTTCATGAGTTAGCGGACTAGTTCCTCATCTAGTTACCCACGAATCCAAGAGAATCTCGAGGTACATATATGGTCTTGTCCCGAAATCCGTGGGCCTGTGAAAACAATCGAGCCGTCTACAATCCAAAGTGCGATCATCGAGGCGGGAACCACGATGCATGAGATGGTTAGAAATGGTACGTTGAAGAGCGATGATAAGAGGAAGGAAGCAAGTGGGTCGAATAAGCGAGATAGGCGTGGTAGCGAGACAACAAAAGGCGAGAGTTTTGTGGCAACTAGTCTTGAACAAAGAGAGTATGCGGGTACACATCCCAAATGTGCTAAATGTGCTTATCATCACCAAGACCAAGCCACGCCGCTTATGTACAATATGCAATCGACGAATCATTTTTCAAGCCATTAGAGGCGTGCAAGACCAACAACAACGGTTAACACGGGCAACATGAGGAATAATCAAAAGACTTGCTTTGAATGTAACGGCCGAATCACTTCCGAATAATTGTCCTCGAGTTGAATAAGCCACCGATACAAGCTCATCTAGCTATGGCAATTGAAGGAAATAACCCAAACCCGAGACTCAATATCGGTCCACCTCGAGGTCGAGCATTCTATATAGGGACCGAGGAAGCCCGCAATGCGTGGCGATACGTTTTCCTAGACCATTAAGTGATCCACCGTATTATTCGATTCCGTGAGTCTCATTAGATAAGAAACCTAGACGCGTAAGTTTTGACATAAACACTTGACCATACACTTGATTTCGCGAACCTTAGGGTAGAACCTTATGTATCATCGATTGAATCGCGAGGACGCGATTCTTCTATCGAGGAAGAATGTCACAATTCTCATTTTCCGGTCATTCTCATATTCCATATTCATCATTTCATAACGGTTTTGCATTTTACATTACACTTTATTTTCTTATTAATTAAAAGTTATCGCGTGAGTTATTATTTTAAAATTTAATCCGATACTTTCAAAAATGATCCCGAGGTATTTTTAAACTCACATTTAGTTTATAAAAACTATATTTTTAGTTTTCCTAGTGTTTCAAATTTATTTGGTATATTAATCGTTAAAGTTTAATTATTACGTCGTTTTCTTAAAAATCTTACGATAATTATTTTATCACCCAAACTTCACAAGGAAAGTATTTTTACAATTTTATCATCTCAATACAATCTATTTTGACTACTTAAAAGTTACTTGTACCAAAAATCTCCATTTATCATTACTTATACTTTTAACTACACATTTTACTTATACATTTTACAAAGTCTTACAAATATATATTCAAGTAAATGGTTAAAAAAAAAATATATAATTGAGAGACAACCCTCCCCAAAACCGCCATAGGGAGGTGTGTATTAAATGTATTATGGTGCATGTTTTCTTCTAATTTATTCAAGTCTTCAAAAGTCTAACTTACTACATTTCTACTCATTCATTTCATATAGTCTCAAGGTGTTAAAAATTTTATTTCTCTCCTCTTTTGGGTCTTCAAGAAACGGCCAAGCATCAAGAACAACCAAGGGATCAAATTTTTGCTAAATCAAGTGTGTTTACAATCTAGATTATATCCTTTATATGGTTTTGAAATAAAAACCAAGGATATTTAAGTTAATCCTTGTTACCTACACCTCTTCACTATCATTTGTAAGCATGTTTTTATCATTTTTATGTTTCCTCTTCATTTTCATAAGTTTCTTTTCATTTTTGGAGCTTATATGCATGTTATGTGATTTATACCATTTATTTCATGATTTTTGAGTTATATATACAATATGGTCATCCTATAATTACTCCCATGGTATTCTTTGGTCTTGATGGTGATTAGGAACCCATGACACCCTAAGAAGGTGTATGGTAGGATTAGATTAGTTTTGGAGTTGATTTGAAGGGATTAGAATAGGTTTTGTCCGAGAAAAACTATTTTCGTAAACTATATTTTACGTTCTGTCCTTGTTTCGAATTTCTGGAAAAACCTACTGATGGTACGAAACTTTGGCCTTGATATTTAGAAAATATACTTTAAAACGAATCCGTGGCCTTTTGAACGGATAAAAACGGAGTTATAACGAAGCCGTGGTGAATTTTTAAAGTTTGACGACGAATATATACTTTTCGAAAAATTCAGCTTGCTTATTTTAGTTTGTTCGGGTCAAAACGAGCCTTAAGCTTCACAAATTATTTCGACTTATCAAAAATATATTAGTTTACTTGATACGAAGCTAAGGACATATTATACGTGAAAACGGTTTGAAACGACAAATATATGCACGTTTTATAAAGTTGCCGTAACTATTATTTTACGAAAAACTATATTATTTTTACGTTACAAGTATTTCATTAATTACAAGGGCTATGTTTGCGGCGCTTTTAACTATGATGTGAAACTTTTTGAACGAAATGTCTTCTAGTAAAATCAAGTTCATCGGTCATATTTTCCAAAACAAAAAGCCGTTTGTCAAGTGGAGTCATAGTAAATTAATTACGGATGTTCAAACATTGGCGAAACTCATTTTAAACACAATTAGCAAAACCACCATCTTTAGCCCTTGTTATCTTTATGATCGAGACCTTTTGGACGAAAACTCTGAACTGAAACTTTTAGATATCGATACAAACTTTCCAAAACCGTCGAGTTCGTTCTCTAACGATCGGCGTACACCATTTTACGACTAGTTTCTCGAGCCATTTTATTAATTTCATGAAATTTCCGGCGACATTGTTTTACTGACGAAAAGTGATAATTTCACTATAAATCATTACGAAACTATTGTGGGATGACATTTTGGCGTAAATACTTGTAAAGTGATTTTAGAATGGTCTAGACGTCAAAAGAGTATTTTTCGACGATAAGTATTATTTTCAAAACTCGCAAATGGTATAAATAACATACGAAATGCATGCATAACATTACACCATAACTCATTACATATCATAACTCAAGTCATAACATTCATTTTAGGTCGCGGATAGTTTCCGAGCCTCATTTTCGTGCACATCATTTTGTTAGCATATTAATCACACCAGGTGAGTTCATACCCCACTTTTACTCGTTTAAATTCTTATAAACTATTTGGGGCGAGATACATGCTTATTTATCAAAACATTTGAACTCTATTGCCAAACAATGTTACTTATACTTTAGACTTGGTGCGTGTTGCGACTAGACTTAAACAAACATCCCAATATTTATATGTTGGAAGGCCATTAATTTGGATACGATTCAACGTGAGTCGTTGGAGGAACATCCCGACATTTATATGTTGGAAGGCCATTTTATGGATACATCCCAACGTGATCGTTGGAGGAACATCCCAACACGAGTTGTTGGAAGACCCTTGTGGTGACATTTAAACTTTTAACTACTTTAATGCGTATATTCATGATTGTCATTCTATTTTAGGCGTTGGGTTGTGAACACACAGGTTGCAAGTTTTGTATGGGCGAACTTGGAATTGAGTGGATTTACAATGCCTTTGCTGTGTGAACATTTCTCAAAGTATTTCAATTCATTATATTACAAACTTATGAACTCACCAACCATTGTGTTGACACTTTTTAGCATATTTATCTCAGGTCTTAAGATGATAGCACTTCATGGAGCTTTTGGGTCGCATGGCATACATTGAAGTCTTGTGTTTTTAACAATTACCATTCGACATGTTTTGTAAACTCTTGGGTATTATCAAACTTTGGGATTGCTTTTGTGTTGTAAACTTTAACTTATTTATCGAATGGTAAACTTTTCAAAACGTCTCATTATAGAGGTCGTTTTCTGTATCCATACTTTGTGCTATGACGTTATACCCCAATGACACTATCGTTCCGCTGCGAGATTTTGGGGGTGTGACATCAACCAAGTCAAAGATTCACCTTGATACCTTTCATCACCTCTACCACAAATTCCATACCTCTAAGTCATAATGATGATTTCTATCATTATCACCGTGTCCAAGGTATAGTTCATGAACTACGTGTTAAAGTATGTCTCATGTTCTACCACATCCTACTGTGTCAACCACACCTCAAACCACAAGCTACTTATGTCAACCACATCCTACAAGTGTCTCACTACCACTACAATTCATGGTCGCTCAACCATCCTCCACAAACATCCATGTTGTCAAAAGCCAGTGAATTTCAGTAATGAAATCGTCTCATCCCTAAGCATATTTTTTCTTACCTTGAACAAACCTTACAACCTCTAAACCAACCATGATGATGCAAGTAGTAGGATTATTCTCCTTTTGACACTAATCCTTTCTTTGTAAGTTCATATATACACTTTGATGTGTATGGGATTCTCGTCTGTTTATGGACGAACTTTTACATATTTTTTAGGTTCTTCTTGGCCCTCGAGCTAGGGGAGCCTCAAGTCGAGCATTTATAAAGTGCATCATATGACTTACTCGTCCAGGGCGAATATAATTTTGCACTAACTTTTGTTTTGTATATTTTCAAAACACACTAGGAGTACTTGACGCTCTCGATAAAGGGAGTTTTTCGTCAAAGCTAAAACATTGCAAATTTTGCAATAATTTCGTCTTAGCCTTCCTAAAATACTTGACGCCTTTAACAAGGGGAGCAACCGTCAAGGGGAGCATGCACACATTCATTCTTCAAAATTCCTTTGTGTTTCAACAAAGGGAGATTTCTTTCTTATCATATATTTTTCCTTTTTCTTTTCTTCTTAAACACTAACCTTGATGTAGGTTAAGCCTCAAAAATTTGATCCATTGAGCCGTTGGCAATAATGGTCATAATTCAAAGGATCTTTCTATTTTTTTTGTGATTCTCTAGGTTCCTTTTAAAGGCGAGATCACCACCTTTTGAAGACATGCAAGCTCAAAGTCATGCGTTTCTAAGCTTCGTCATTAGTGTTTTGTGTTGAAGGTATTGGCATGGTGTGCCAATTGGAGCAATAAGGTGTTTTTATTTTAACTTCACTAGGGATGATGCAAACTCGCCATTCTTGGGAGAAAGGACACACCTTTTTTGTTTCGACAAAGGGGAGAAGAGTGTAAGCGAAGAAGAAGGTAATGTATGGAATTACGGACACAGTAACTTTGACATTTTACCTATCTATTACGTTTACATATATTTTGTCATCATCAAAAGGGGAGATTGTTAGTGCAAATATTACGATATTTAATCTATACATTCTCATTTGTTTTGTTGATGACAAACATGTAACTTGTAATACATAACGTAAAATGTATAAGTTACTTGTAATTATATTTTGTCTCAACATACTCTCAACACCTCTCGACGACTCAAGTCCTTGTATGCTACAACACAGGTTCGTACATGTTTGTTATGTTGCGTTATGATCAAACCCCTAACAAACCATTAAACATGTTTAGTTAAATAGTTTATAAAACACTTAAGTAAACATAAGTCATATATGGATATTATCCATGACCCATGGTATTGACCCATACCCATAAGTCTAGATACATTGTACCTTGTGGGTACTCAAAACCATAACCCATAACCCATGGTTTTAACCCAAAAACAATGGGTAAAGAGGAGCGTGCACGGATCCCTCAGATGACCCACGGATCCCTTGGATTTACAAAGCCGGATCCCTCCATAAAGGATCCTTGGGGGCAGAGCATGGTTTTGGTCTTTTTGCCTATAAATAGCAAACCACTTCTTACCATTTCTTCACACCTTCACACATAGTTTCTCTCCACCAAATCTAGGATATTTAGGTCATTAGGAAACATGTAAACCACCCTCATCTCATATGATCATAATGCTTCTAACTCTCATTTGTTGTAAGCATACTCCGAAGTGATCCTCCAAAGCAAGCTTAGAGATCTTGCTTCCTTACCTCTTGAAGTGATCACCCATCACAAGATACAAGCACATGAAGATCTTATACAACAAGCTTGGGAAACTTGTCATCTTCATTCATAGAAGACTAACTACATCATGCTTTGGGTTCTTGATGTTTAGTCTAGGAGTTTATATCCATTAGACACATTGTCTTGGATATTGTCTAGTATCATATTCTTGTATCTATGACTAGACTAGATGGTTTATGTGTTTGTGCCATAAAACACAAGATTTGTTATGTTGGGCCACAAAACATAGCGGGTGTCATAGAAGTGTCAAAGGCTTTAGTGAAGAGTCTTAGAAGATCCGTGTTGAAGGCATTAGTGAAAGGTCTTTGAAGGATCGTGTAAATGGCATTAGTGAAGAATTCCTAGGTCGATATAATCGATGAGGTGCATCGTTATACATATAGTATTTGTTTAGATCCAAGGATGGTGATATCTTTGATGGTGTTGTAACAAGGTGGATCTCCTTGAGATTAGGTGTTGTGTTGTGATGGGTAGTAGTTCCTCCATAGTAATGGAACTAGGTGCTTAGCCTAGTACCTAATAAAGGGTAGGCGACGTTGTGATAGGATTAGTTCTCCTAAGGTGTGAAAGAACTTCGGTGGTTAGCCTAGCACCGTATAAAGGGTAAGCGACGTTGTGTTAGGTGTGGTTCGCCTTGGTGTGAAAGAACTTCGGTATTTAGCTTTGTCCGGGAAAAAGGTTAAGCGACGTTGTGAAGGCTTCTCCGCCATAAGGAGATTGGTGTAGTGCTACGAACTCGAGTAGGTGACTCGGGGAGTGGAGTAGGGCAAGGAAGGTGTCCTTGTGGCCGAACCACTATAAATCCTCGTGTTGGTTTGTCTATCCTTTTACTTATCGCTTTACTTTTATTCTTGCATTACTTTGTTTATTCTCTATGTGGTTGATGTCTATGTTTGTGATGCATACTTGGTCTTTCATATAGTCACAAACTATATTAAACACTTTACGTATTATGATACGCTTGATCAAGAAAAAGCAACCGGACTAATAATGGTGAAACTTGATTTATAATGAACCATTAATCTTGCGGAATCTTATGTGATGTCAAGGGTTGGCCTTACATGCCGTGTCGTTAAATGCATCCTCGCGTCGAGATTAGCAAATGCAATGGTTTATACTATATTTGATACAAAAGTTTTAAGTTTGAAACGGAAACGTATTCACCCGCCCCCCTCTACGTTTTCACACTTACCAAAGGGTCTCGTCTACAAAACCCACTAGGGATGATAAACTCTTACTCTAAGGCACTCTTTGGATAATTTAGCCTGCAACTACTCAGGTAATCATATTCTAAGGTTCACAAAGATGAATCAAGCATTAAGTACACAACGAATGACCTATCGCATTACTAGATCATTGATCAACTAAGATAAGAAACAACCAATCAATATTCAATAATTAAGTGTCATACTTCCTAAGCAAACACACAAATAAATTAGCCGGACATGGAGAACATGCAAGCATACACACAAATAATCAAAGACATAATTGAATTGATGAAGTAAATACTTATCTTGATGTAAGATAGGGTTTAAAACCTAAAATCTTGTACAAGACACCTTAGGTTCGGTTTTAGGTTTTCACTCCAAAAGACTCTCTCTAAAAGCGAAAAATTGGATTCTATATATAAGATTACATATGCGACGGCGTCACCTTATGTTTCGTGATGCCGTCGTGTCGCCGTCATTAGGGTTTCGTCTTGGCCACGTTAACCTTTTGGCGTCACCTTATGTCCGTGACGCCGTCCTCTTCTTGACCGGCGTCGTGCAGGTTGCATCTAGGCCGTCCGAGTAGCAACGCCTACTCTTTAAAGCCCGACATCGTCACTTGAAAATAGGGTATTTGGCTACTATATCGTCACAAAATCCTCCGACAGTCGCAATCAACACAGCGCCGCCGCATATACATTTCGTGACTTTGAGTGCCTCGATTACGACTTTGGCCATTTTCTTCATATATTCGCGCTTTTCGTCCAAATAAGTGCCATTCCGGCATTTTGCCTTCAAGAGACCTAAAAGTGAAAAGGAACGATATTAAGCAATAACGGATACAAAAGTGATCAAATAAGGACTTAAATGACCCTCAAAATGGTACCTTTTAAAACCTTATCAATACCACTACACAGGAAGGAATAGCGATAACATTGAAGAAGCGCCAAGTCATCGATTATCTCTCGGATGACAATCTGCGGATGTCAACTCGGAATAAGTGATTATATCTACGAATCACCGATTAAGCCCTCAGTGAAAGCAATGGCGCCCCAATGTACACAATTCTCTCTCCCACGATGATAGTGATTCCATCGAAATCACCACACACTTGGGTACCTCTTTTATCTTCAGAAACTTTCTCTAACATCTCTTCCCCTACATAGTTGGAATAAACACTAAACGCCATGAGTGAAACCTTGAGTTTCTCTGCGGTAATGACATTTGTTTTCCCGGGATATCTTCAATCACTTAGAGGTATTAGGTTCATCAAGTTTACTCGCCATGAGTCAAACTTTGAGTTTCTCTGCGGTAATAACATTTGTCTTCCCGGGATATCTTCAATCACTTAGAAGAATTAAGTTCATCAAGTTTACTCGCGTTTAGATGCTTGTCTCCTTTCCCATTTCTGGTTTTGACACTTCAAAATCAGCAACATAGTATAAGCCCAAATACTTGAAATCTTTATGAGAAGAACACTGGAACTCTTGTGAGAATCAACTTCTTGAAGACTCTCTCGACTATTTTTTATCAACCCTTATGTAGACAATTTGAAGTAACCAGCGATGAAGAAAACCCGATATACCATACTTGAAACTCGAAGTCAACTTCCCACATTTATATCTTAAGCTTTCACTAATGATGGAAGAGCGGTGTCGAGAATTTATGCTTCAAGCAAATCTCTAAGTACTCACTACTCAAGCAAAGTATGAGACATTAACACCTCTTGCGATTATCCACACTTTGTCATATGCGTGTGACACCGAGTAAAACAAAGTAACTCTAATAGTGATAGTTAACGGTCTTCAACCATCCACCTTGATTGCGGTAACTAGATAAACCAAGTCTTCAACTCAAAATTTTAAGCCCGAGCAAGTTATCAAATAAGAACACGCCTTTGTGAAAGTCAACTTCAATCTCAAATAAGTGATAAATGATTAACTCAAGTAATCAACTTGTGTCAAATGTCCAACACGTGAATAAATGTACAACCGGATGTACATTGACCCACTTAATGAACCGGAACAAATGATTCCTCAACATCAATTCCATCTTCCTAAAGATATACATATAGAGACGATCGGAAGATTCACCAATAATGTCTTCAAGCGGATGAGGAAGTCATTTTCCTTAATGTTCATGTGGTTGATTCTGAGTGCACAATAATCCATTAAGATTTGGTAAAGGAATACCAAAGAGCGGATCATTTTCATGAACAATAATCCGTGAAGATTTGGCAAAGAATACCAAAGAGCGGATTATTATTCAATAGTGCAACCGCAAAATTACAATAGTCAATATCAACGTCTCGAGTCATTTGCTAAAGAATATGAGCAAGTCTAATTGGGATTGAATCGACTTATAACTCTCTCCCAATTAGTGCTCTCCCTAAACCGACAATCTGTTTGATAAATGCCAGATTAGGAAGAAGTCTTTAGATCGTTAAATGCAACACGTCTTTAGTCTTCTAACATGTAGCGAAAAATGTAGAACAGTGTGTAGACTCGACCTTCTTCAAGATTGTGCGGTTGGGAATAGATAGTTAACATCTTCAACTCACACCAAAAGGTATCCCACCAAAAGCATCCCAATTAACTTACATCTTGCAAATCCCTTAATTAAAATCCTCCCAATCAAACAAGAACGAAAGATGTTCATCAAAGAAATCAACAATCGGGGCCATAACGAACACACAAGATGGTAACACCAAACTACCAATCACATCAAACAAGAACAGAGATTGTTCGGAATCATCATGTTGATGTATACGTGAAGCATTAACCGAAGCACTTTGTCGATAAACTCATCAATCCGGTGAAGATGTCAACCAGCGGCTCTTAGAAGAAAAACTACATGTGAAGATGACCCGATAAGAAGAGTCTCGGTTCTTACATGAGTTAGGAGCCGTTTGACCATATATTCTCAAATATCAATCAACAATGCAAAAATTCACACTTCCCCTCAAGAATTGCATACGGAGATGCCATTCTTGACTAAATAAGTGAAATCATCCAAAGTATTCTATTCACACTTCTACCCGGCAAAATTAGCACATGATGTCGCCATCGTCATTATAGTTGAGCAAGTGGAATAAGAAAACAATCAATGGTAGCCGGTTCACTTGATGGTGAAGTGCATGGAAAAGTATGAAACATGTTGATGAGAATGGTCATAATAGAAGATTTCTATAACAACCGTAAAATTTCAAACAAAAATTTTAGCATTAAATTATAATATTTATTTCCTAAGTTTCACTTATGGATTTTCCGAGCCTAATTGAATCAAGAGCGATAGATTTTCTCGTAAAGCGTAAAATCGACACAGCGCACATAACGACACAAGATTGGTACCGACACTTAATAATTAATGGTTTAAATTTGATAATTATTTTAAACTCAACACTATTTAATTTGAAAGGCTACATAGTTATTTTTACGCAAAACCGTTAACTCAAATCGCGTAAGCGGAAAGCGACTTTTAGCGTAAATCGGTATTGTACAAACTTAAATCTACATAAATTATATGACATGTAACCATTTCAATCAAATTTTATAAGTTTACACTTTTTATGTTGAAGTTTAACGTAAAACGCACTTATTACGCGCTTACAACATTTATGCATACATAAACACAAACTCACCTTTTGGGCACCCTTGTGGTTTCGGCTAACAAACAAGAACACTTTTAAATTTTCTAATTAGCTAGTAATGCTTATTATAGAAACCATGATTGGTGTTGTTATAAAGCAACCAACACTTTGACCCCCTTTTGATCACCAACACACGACACCAACAAACATCACATGCTTCACTTGCATTTTTTTAGTATTAAAACCATGCATCCTCTTTACTCTTTGGTCTCTTGTTCCCCCTCTTGTCGACAACAAGCAACCCATCACCCCCCCTAATATATTTTTATATAGAGGCTACATTTTCTTGTTCCATCTTTTCCCCATGCATGCGTATGAACCAAGGAGAACTAGTATGAATGCATGTGCTCTCTCTTTTTCTTTTGTTTTGTTGAGCATGCGTCTGACAATAGCAACCTACGCCACATATTTTTTTATTCATCTAGTAACCTTGAACCATATTTGACTTTTCTTATATAAAGAGTCTTTATACCTCATTTCCATTTCATACAAAATCAAAATATCACTTGCTCACCCTTACACTTAACTCATGGTTTACATATAAACACTTCACACTGGAAATCTAAAGCAAGAAAGGTTTTACAAAGGGTTTCATAAGCTTCTTTGGGTTATTACGTTAGACACTAGTGATCATATCACCTCATTACTTCAAGTAAGTCATCAAACTAAACTTTCATAATCTTACATTTCTTAATCGTGAGCTCTCTCATTTTCTAGAACTTAGTTTAAATAAACATGAGTATCACCTTTGTACATGTTTGTAACTTTTCTTAAATATATTAAATTGGTAACAAGTTCTGCGTCATAAACTTTCATTTTATATATATACCTAAGTTTCATCACCCTCTTGACAAAGTCATGTCCCATTTGGGCTAGAAAATACACTTTGAAAACATGTTTATATAAAGCTGTCCCATTTGGTTAAATCTGGAAAAATCAGTAACTTGTAAGTAAGATTTGAGTAGAAATAAAGAAAATAGACTCAATTATGAGCGTGGTCGCTTGAATGGGTTAAACGGACATATAATGAAGAAACTAGGCTAGTTTTAAGTTGAATGTGGAAACTAAATTCTGAAACAAATAAAGCTGTTAGACGACTTTAAAGAGGTAAAATCGAGTATTAAAAGTTAACTAGAGTATCCAGTACTAAAAATATATTAGTATACCATCTAAATCGAGGATATAAAGAACTTAAGAAAGCAGAGCTAAAGCGACCAAGATACATTGATTTAAAGTTACGACCACGATAACTATTTTACCAGCCCAAAATGTCATATTATTTTCTAAGTGTCAGGAGCAGTTTTGCGAGAGACCATGTTCAAGCCTGTTTTTCTCATAGATAGAGTCCTTTATGGAAAAATAATAGCAGTGACAAAAGTAAAATAGACATGACCCATTTTCTAAAAAGTCCAACCATTTGTCAAACGGATCTATAACGAATAAAATATAACCTTGTAAACTTGCCCGAAAACTGCCTAAAAACCACAAAAATAGCGTGAGTACACAACTTCGAGGCTATTTTTATGTAGGATCGAGTCCGATTGAGCTGACGTTCAGTTCTATACTTTTGTATACCTTGTTCCATACTCCTAAATCCACTAAGTTGAGTCTCGAATAATGATTAACGGTCGTTTTTGACTAGTCTTCCGAGGCCACTTATCCATTTTGACAACTTAACGAAATATATAAGTTAACGTCGGAAAACCCTGTTTTCTCGTAAATAACTTATAACGACAATAGTAACATGAAATAAAGTGCGTCGGTAAATTTTTTTCCTTGATACATATTAACAAGACCACTATAACTTAATTACGAGAAATACTTGTTAAGACGTTTAAAATGTAAATAACGACTATTAATAGAAAACTTCGACGTAACTACGTTTTCACAATTAAACTCTTATGCAAACATGTATGGGTGATAAAACATTTTATTAAGTTGCATACACGACATTATTTCTCGAACCTAAGACATATTAATTATTTAGGTTGCGGTTAGAGTCACCGAACCTCGATTTTCCGTGCACGTTATTCCAACTTGTGTTATTCTACTTAAGGTGAGTTCATAGCCCCACTTTTACTTTTTTAACTGTTTTATAAACTCTTTGGGGGAGATACATGCTATAAACTAGAACACAAGTATTTTCTTAAAAGGTATGCTTGCCTGATCATTATTATTATAGCCTAAGTTGCCTGCCATAAGTCCCTTTGATCATGGACCATTAATCACTTGCGAGTGAACGCGAATATTGTGGATAGTACTATGGGAATTGACGACCCCATCTCGGTTATCGGAAATAACTGGGGCGCACTATATTTGGTAACTATGGAATTGGCAATTCCATCTGAGGGCAATATTACTTACACCAGTAATTAAGGTGTACGCAGTTAGTTTGGTGTCATGAGCTTAGTGCATAATAATAATCTCTGTTTTCTATGGTGATTGTCTTTGAAGCAATTATCATCTCTTACTTGTGCTCAACTATTTATTAAACCTATGAATATCACTCAACCTTTGTGTTGATCTTTTTAAGCATGTTTATCTCAGGTATTTAAAAGGCGATAGCTAACTCTGGAGGCGCTTGGGCATTGGCATGACATGGTCATAGATGACTCTGATTTACATATGGGGACCACATTTTGTAAATGGGCCATTTTCCGCAACAATTAAACTTTGTGAACTTTGTTTTACTACAATAAATGAAATATTTTACGAAAAAGCTATTATTTTTCACTTGTGTTATGATCCAACTGAGTAGCATCCCAAAAACTTTTTCTTCCGCTGCAAACCATTTTGGGGGTTCTGATTAGCATCGAGCCTTAGTTATAGAGAACTAGGAAATTTTCAAAACCTAGACTATAACCACTTTTACAAAACTTAATCCTATGACCGCCACATGCCTGCCTGCCAAGCTGATTGCCTCACTTATGACTCGTTGAAGTCATCTTTGATAAGATATGTGTTTTATTACTGAGAACTTAGTCTCACTATTAGCTATGATTGCTTTACTTATACGTATGTCTACGTATCACAGCGCTACGCCTTCTCCCCAACATAAATGAAATACTTATTCAATCTTTCATAACAAATTTTAAAAGGATTAGGACATGTTACTAGTATAACTAAGCTAAGCATTGCAAGATTCATTGAACCTCGGGTGAATATAGCCCGATCACCTATATTCAACCAGGGACGATGGGACATAACCCGATCACCTATGTTCGACTCAGAGGTGAATGTTGCAATACTGAAAGTAGTTATAATAGTGGTATGTCCACTTGACCTCCTCATTGACTTCTAAAAATGGTAAAATTTTCATGTGTGTTCATTTTAAGAGTTATAAAAGTTTACTCCTACACATCACACACTGACGTCACAACATTTCCTCACTACTATACTTTTCTCCTAAGTGGAATGCCTTTCTCATTACTACACTCTCTAAACTGACCATTTTACACCACTACCTTACACCTCCGCGTCTACATCTTACTAGCAACGCATGGAGATTTGCATGGCAGATGATGCACACTACCACTTCGCACAAGGACATCACAGTGATCCATGTTGAAATGGACCACTTTACACCACCACTTCGCGCCCTCCGTGCCTACGTTATGTATGAGATTTGCTTAACAGATAATACATAACCAGTGAAATGTTGCATGATGTGAGTTAATAATTATATTTTAGATTTTCTTAGCACATTATGCGCGACTAAATAAGATTTTATTTACCAAACGACATTACTCCATGTTTAGATTATATCTTTGGGTCGCTACAATACCATGTCTCCTGTTTTCCCGTCCCATCGACTTATCGTCTTCGTTACGAAATCATTAAACCTCAATTACTGGGTTGTTGCAACCCATGTCTCCATCATCCCATCCTATAGTATATGCTCAAACGTTGAGATCGGAGCTGTCTCGTTATCCACTGCTATAACAGTTTCACCTCTATCCCAAAACTCGTACCTAATCGATGAATTGGATTACATCCCTAGCCGTTCCAGGAACATCACACCTCAACATCTACAAAGGGAACCCCTCGCTAAACATAAATAATAAACTTTGTCGTTGTCTAACGCAAACTGTTTTCAACTATTCTACTAACCGTTTCACGATCATTTTACAAAATGTCTTACTACTGTGCCATCAAACCAAAAATTTAGAACCTTACTAACACTTTATAAACAATAACCTTACTGATACTTTGCAAACTATTTCCTCCTAGTGTGATAAACCGATTAATTTACTATTATTTTATGAAACAACAAACAATTGCAATAGCAAGTTATAAACTATATTACAAATTTTTCCTGCAAGTTATATTATGGTATTATAAACTATTTTACCCTTTTAGTAAGTTGTTCTAGCCATTTTCTGATTTAAAACTTGGTACTCTTACCCCACAAACTATTCGCTTTTACTTTACTGACTATTTTAGTATCACCCCATAAACCACCTCGATATTAATTGAACTACGAAATCTCCTACTGTTTGATAAACAATAAATTATTTTCTTATAAGCTATTTTACAAATCATTTCACGAGTTACTTTATAACCCGAATTGTGTCTTACTAAAATATCTCACACCATTGACAAATCGTTTTCTATTACTTTATAAGCTGTTTTAAAAATCACCGTACAAAGTTGTCGCTTTAATATCGAACCACAAACTACGATTCGTTATTAAACTGTAAATGATAAAAATATTTTTCCCTACTCAATAAAGTGGTTTTACAAACCTTTTCATGAACTTTACTGTAATTTCCTTACAAACTATTTACTCCTCAAAAAAAAAAAGGATAACCGATATTTTCTTTTGAAAATAAACCAAATTTTCGGAGTAGAAATAAGCGCTTTGTTTTGAAAAACAATAGATACACATTTTAATGGAAAATGCTTGAAACAAAACTGACTCATCATCTACAAAAGCTAAGGTATTTGAAACTATTTGAAATTGCGAAACAACTTTTGAATTCACATAAAACCTCCAACTTGGAACCAAATCCATGTTGTCGCCTAAAACCTTATTTAACAAGTTTTCATCACAAAAGCTGAAATTTAGCAATTTTCTTTAAATACATCAAGCTCTCTCTTAAAATTTTAAAGGCTCTATATTTTTATATATACCCCCACATTCGAGAAGCATAACATTAACAACTGAATCCTGCCCATAAATTTATAAAACTTATCGAGATATACATACCCAACCACATCTTCTTCTACGATGTTTTCACCTTCGATGACTTTTCTTTAAATAACAATTGTGTCAACAATGAAACGCATGGTGACATTTTTCGAAAAATATTTATGTTAATGAGTCAAAAAAAAATGTCTGGTTAAACCTTATCAAAACTTCTTATGCTAGAAAACATCAATCGTCGACCTTTGCGGAATTGTTTTATTTGCATCACATATAAAAATTGGTTTTACAGGATCCTTTCGATGATACAAATCTCTTACCCAATTTTTCATCACAAGGAAATTATGCGTCTTGAAATATTCTTTTATTCGAATAAATTTTTCTACGTCACGATTGCAAACAAAACTGTAAGGCTTCAAATTTGTCCTTTATTACCTAAGCGACTAACACAAACTTAACCTCGAGGACGAGGTTCCCATAAGGGGTAGGTACTATAACAACCCGTAAAATTTCAAACAAAAATTTTAGCATTAAATTATAATATTTATTTCCTAAGTTTCACTTATGGATTTTTCCGAGCCTAATTGAATCAAGAACGATAGATTTTCTCGTAAAACGTAAAAATCGACACGCGGCACATAACGACACAGCATTGGTACCGACACTTAATAATTAATGGTTTAAATTTGATAATTATTTTAAACTCAACACTATTTAATTTGAAAGGCTACATAGTTATTTTTACGCAAAACCGTTAACTCAAATCGCGTAAACGGAAAACGACTTTTAGCGTAAATCGGTATTGTACAAACTTAAATCTACATAAATTATATGACATGTAACCATTTCAATCAAATTTTATAAGTTTACACTTTTTATGTTGAAGTTTAACGTAAAACGCACTTATTACGCGCTTACAACATTTATGCATACATAAACACAAACTCACCTTTTGGGCACCCTTGTGGTTTCGGCTAACAAACAAGAACACTTTTAAATTTTCTAATTAGCTAGTAATGCTTATTATAGAAACCATGATTGGTGTTGTTATAAAGCAACCAACACTTTGACCCCCTTTTGATCACCAACACACGACACCAACAAACATCACATGCTTCACTTGCATTTTTTTAGTATTAAAACCATGCATCCCTCTTTACTCTTTGGTCTCTTGTTCCCCCTCTTGTCGACAACAAGCAACCCATCACCCCCCCTAATATATTTTTATATAGAGGCTACATTTTCTTGTTCCATCTTTTCCCCACGCATGCGTATGAACCAAGGAGAACTAGTATGAATGCATGTGCTCTCTCTTTTTCTTTTGTTTTGTTGAGCATGCGTCTGACAATAGCAACCTCGCCACATATTTTTTATTCATCTAGTAACCTTGAACCATATTTGACTTTTCTTATATAAAGAGTCTTTATACCTCATTTCCATTTCATACAAAATCAAAATATCACTTGCTCACCCTTACACTTAACTCATGGTTTACATATAAACACTTCACACTGGAAATCTAAAGCAAGAAAGGTTTTACAAAGGGTTTCATAAGCTTCTTTGGGTTATTACGTTAGACACTAGTGATCATATCACCTCATTACTTCAAGTAAGTCATCAAACTAAACTTTCATAATCTTACATTTCTTAATCGTGAGCTCTCTCATTTTCTAGAACTTAGTTTAAATAAACATAAGTATCACCTTTGTACATGTTTGTAACTTTTCTTAAATATATTAAATTGGTAACAAGTTACTGCGTCATAAACTTTCATTTTTATATATATACCTAAGTTTCATCACCCTCTTGACAAAGCTGTCCCATTTTGGGCTAGAAAATACACTTTGAAAACATGTTTATATAAAGCTGTCCCATTTGGTTAAATCTGGAAAAATCAGTAACTTGTAAGTAAGATTTGAGTAGAAATAAAGAAAATAGACTCAATTATGAGAACGTGGTCGCTTGAATGGGTTAAAACGGACATATAATGAAGAAACTAGGCTAGTTTTAAGTTGAATGTCGGAAACTAAATTCCTGAAACAAATAAAGCTGTTAGACGACTTTAAAGAGGTAAAATCGAGTATTAAAAGTTAACTAGAGTATCCGAAGTACTAAAAATATATTAGTATACTTAAATACGAAATCGAGGATATAAAGAACTTAAGAAACAGAGCTAAAACGACCAAGATACATTGATTTAAAGTTACGACCACGATAACTATTTTACCAGCCCAAAATGTCATATTATTTTCTAAGTGTCAGGAGCAGTTTTGCGAGAGACCATGTTCAAGCCTGTTTTTCTCATAGATAGAGTCCTTTATGGAAAAATAATAGCAGTGACAAAAGTAAAATAGACATGACCCATTTTCTAAAAAGTCCAACCATTTGTCAAACGGATCTATAACGAATAAAATATAACCTTGTAAACTTGCCCGAAAACTGCCCAAAAACCACAAAAATAGCGTGAGTACACAACTTCGAGGCTATTTTTATGTAGGATCGAGTCCGATTGAGCTGACGTTCAGTTCTATACTTTTGTATACCTTGTTCCATACTCCCTAAATCCACTAAGTTGAGTCTCAAATAATGATTAACGGTCGTTTTTTGACTAGTCTTCCGAGGCCACTTATCCATTTTGACAACTTAACGAAATATATAAGTTAACGTCGGAAAACCCTGTTTTCTCGTAAATAACTTATAACGACAATAGTAACATGAAATAAAGTGCGTCGGTAAATTTTTTTCCTTGATACATATTAACAAGACCACTATAACTTAATTACGAAATACTTGTTAAGGCGTTTAAAATGTAAATAACGACTATTAATAGAAAACTTCGACGTAACTACGTTTTCACAATTAAACTCTTATGCAAACATGTATGGGTGATAAAACATTTTATTAAGTTGCATACACGACATTATTTCTCGAACCTAAGACATATTAATTATTTAGGTTGCGGTTAGAGTCACCGAACCTCGATTTTCCGTGCACGTTATTCCAACTTGTGTTATTCTACTTAAGGTGAGTTCATAGCCCCACTTTTACTTTTTTAACTGTTTTATAAACTCTTTGGGGGAGATACATGCTATAAACTAGAACACAAGTATTTTCTTAAAAGGTATGCTTGCACGATCATTATTATTATAGCCTAAGTTGCTCGCCATAAGTCCCTTTGATCATGGACCATTAATCACTTGCAGTGAGCGAATATTGTGGATAGTACTATGGGAATTGACGACCCCATCTCGGTTATCGGAAATAAGCGGGCGCACTATATTTGGTAACTATGGAATTGGCAATTCCATCGAGGGCAATATTACTTACACCAAGAATTAAGGTGTCTGTGATTAGTTTGGTGTCATGAGCTTAGTGCATAATAATAATCTACATTTTTCTATGGTGATTGTCTTTGAAGCAATTATCATCTCTTACTTGTGTTCAACTATTTATTAAACCTATGAATATCACTCAACCTTTGTGTTGATCTTTTTAAGCATGTTTATCTCGGTATTTAAAAGGCGATAGCTAACTCTGGAGGCGCTTGGGCATTGGCATGACATGGTCATAGATGACTACGATTTACATATGGGACCACATTTTGTAAATGGGCCATTTTCCATAACAATTAAACTTTGTGAACTTTGTTTTACTACAATAAATGAAATATTTTACGAAAAAGCTATTATTTTCACTTGTGTTATGATCCAATGAGTAGCATCCCAAAACTTTTTCTTCCGCCGCAAACCATTTTGGGGGTTACAATTCTCTTCTTGGAAGATAAAGCGCATTGACACGCATACTTTTCTTTTCTTTAGAGTACGAGGCATGAACCTGATTGTGTTCATACGTCATAAGAAGATTTCTCTTCTTTATAAGATAATGCGATTGAAAGCGTACATTTCTTTTCTTTAGAGAGCGAGGCATGAACTGTTGTGTTCATACGTCATAAATCTCTCTTTTCATCTACTCTGGAAAACTTGTAATCAACCCCATTATCATTCATTAGGCTATTTGTCGTGACGGTGATGGAGAAAACCCAATATGATGAATTTGACCACAAGTAAACTAACTTGAACTCGTGACTTATACTTGCACATATGTAACAAAGAGCGGTGCCGATTTCCATTAGCATCTCTAAGTACTCTCTATGTACTCTATACTCTTCAACCAACCAACCATCAAGTATAAGACGTACATTACCTCTTGAAAATCCACAATTGAATGTGACACTGAGCACTATAACGTAACTCCTTAAAGTGATAGTTATTTTGTGGTGGTATAAGCCTAATTCCCCCAAGTGGTAAAAGAAAAGGTAAAAGACACCCAACAATAACTAGATTTCCAAGTCTTTGTTTTTGATAATAAGCTCGAACAAGGATCATGAGGAATCTTCATCCAAACATCCCGATACCTTCAGATACTAAGTGCACTCGCCGTGATATTTCACTTCAACCTCAAATAAATAATCTTGATTAACGCCGTTGTCACATCTTACGAATCGCTCAAATCTAGCCTCCTTTGACCTTAAAGTGAACTTTGATAATGGTTTCCACCCGACCATGTTTAAAAGCACGAACCCGTAAAACCAAGCAATAACCAAGCGCCATGACGAATATCCAAACACATCCAATTTATGAAGTACATCGATAACGCTACACGCGTCGTTGGGTCAAAGGAACTTCCTTTTCTTGAGCAAGTTTTATAACACCCTAGCGATGAACCTAATCGTTGTAGTGTAGTAATTAGGGTAAGCCACGGTATTGATATCGTTCTCTGGGGAATAGGAATGCTAGTAGGGAGTTACTACGCTAAGGTTAAGGTTGAAGAAGATTATTTTTATCTTTTATATTTTATGAAAAATGGAAAGGTACGAATCTCGGGTATTGGATTTGGGGGTTGGTATTTCTCCGATTACTCTACTATTATCTAATTATCTAAACTAAGGTTGTGGGAGTCTATGTCTAATTAATGTGTGCTCGTATGATAGTTTAAAGATGTGTTTACTTAGTTTGTATTACTCTTAATTATCTCCTATTGATGGTTGAGTGTCACGTCTTATTCCTAGTTGCGTTGTGTTTCTAAAGTTGTAGGGTATCGTTTCTCCCAACTCTTTGAACTTACCAAAGGGTCTTGTATACAAATCCACTTAGAGATTATAGACTCTACTCTAAGGCGCTCTTGGATGGTTTAGCCTACAATCACTCGGTAATCATACTCTAAGGTTCACAAAGATGAATCAAGCATTAAGTACACAACGAATGACCTATCGCATTACTAGATCATTAATCAACTAAGATAAGAAACAACCAATCAATATTCAATAATTAAGTTTCATACTTCTAAGCAAACACACAAATAAATTAACGGACATGGAGAACATGCAAGCATACACACAAATAATCAAAGACATAATTGAATTAATGAAGCAAAGACTTATCTTGGTGTAAGATAGGGTTAAAACCCTAAAATCTCGTACAAGACACCTTAGGTTCGGTTTTAGGTTTTACTCCAAAGACTCTCTACACAAAGACCGAAAATTGGATTCTATATAAGATTACAATTGCGACGTGCCACCTTATGTTTAGTGACGCCGTCGTGTCGCCGCCATTAGGGTTTCGTCTTGGCACGTTAACCTTGCGACGGCGTCACCTTATGTCCGTGACGCCGTCCTCTTGACTTCGGCGTCGTGCGGATCGCATCTAGGCCGTGCGAGTAGCGACGACCTACTCTTTCACAACTAGAGCCGTCTCTTGAAAACACGAGTTTTGAGTTCGACCCGTCACAATAATGCAGGACGGCGTCGCAAATAGCACCGACGCCGTCGCCTTATACTTTCAAAGAAGCTGTGAGTGTCGATTTCGACTTTGGCCATTTTCTTCATATATTCGCGCTTCGTCCAAATAAGTGCCATTCCAAGATTTTGCCTTCACGAGACCTAAAAGTGAAAAGGAACGATATTAAGCAATAACGGATACAAAGTGATCAAATAAGGACTTAAACGACCCTCAAATGGTACCTTTAAAACCTTATCAAATATCCCTACACTTGTTATTTGCTTGTCCTCAAGCAAATGTGCTTTAGCCAATTAATTTATAAGTTAGGGTCATGAAGCATTAATTCAAAATGGTCCACAACACATATAAGCCCTCTGAAAGTCATAACAAACACGAATTACATACTAGCACCTCATGGGGTGTTTGGATACTCACATCTCTCCGGTGTATATGGAATATAACAAATTGGAAATGGAAGATAAACACTCATTAACCGGTCCTAGTACATAGATTACCATAGGCTTGAGAATAGATCAAACCTCCATCGCTTTGGCGTAAGCACCTAGGAAAGACTATCAAAGAGGTCTTTTAAAGGGTTGTAACGTTAGGCTTACGGTAGGAAATAAGGGTTTGGTGGGATAGGCTATTTAGTGGTGGTAAGTCAAAATCTCTATATTAGCGCATATGAAGAATGGCGTTGCTAAGCCAAGACCCGACACTCTAAATTCTAGATAACTGAAATAAACAAACATAAATTTAAAGATAGATGTAGGATGGTAGCCCGTATGTTTTTTTTTTTTTTTTTTTTTTCATACACTTTTACTCTATCATCCTCTCGGTAACATCAAAATACTAGGGATTTGGGCATAACCCTACACTTGAGTTTTATTACTCTAACACTAATTTGACCCGATTTGAAAAGATCAAAACACTTGGGGTACATTATTACGCAAACAAAGGGAATTTGAATTTAACGTTCCCTTCCGTCATTTCATAAACTTTAACTTTTCCCATGAATCCCAATCGTCCTAAAGCGTATACAAAGGATATGACTCGACTTAGCAACTTATGCAAGCAACTAGATAATTGAACTAAGGGTTTAAGGTGATAACAAATAATTGCACTAAAAGTGAGTGCATAAGGGGTAGGCTAAGGCGATTTGGGTGTATATTTGGGGTGGGGTGTAAACAATGCTCTTCATTGATATTAGGAAAAAAAACATCACGAGAACCGCGAAAAGGATAGGCTCGAGGGGTTAACTAGGGTATCGTGTACTAAAGATGAGTACAACGCAAAGGGTGTGGGGAATTACTCAACCGAAGTGGAAGAAGTAATTATATTACGGTTATCAAACAAGGGTTTATCCTAATGCCTCTTATCATTTAGTTATTCCTAACTACACAAGTGTAGCCTCACTTGCGATCTCGGAATGCATCACAAAACAAGTTCTAGAATCTAATATACTACGGTTCACACTCTAAGCATTAAAGATGAATGCTTTAATTCCTACTAATCTAAGGCGATCCTCACATTTGGGTGGAATTTGGGTGGTAAGGGTTTTGTGCTAGTCATGCAACTTCCTATCCGTGAGGCGCTTTTGTTAAGACTAATGGCCCACTCCTATATGTCATGAAAAATTTTAAATTTGGTGCCAAAATTACCCTAACCAATATTTTCTCATGGTTTATTACATAATCACAATTAGACAAAGCAAATAGTCAAGGATAAGCATAGTTTCAAAGTTCCGTTTATTTTCCCTCCCTACACTTAAAGCGAACATTGTCCCCAATGTTCCCGAAAGTATCAAAGTTATGATAATGGAAGGTAATTAAAAGCGAAAAACTAATACTCCCGATTAGCTCGGTAGGATCCGTGTAAAGTGGTGGTTAAATTCTTTCAAGAAGAATTATTGCGTGAAAAGCTCCTTCCAATCTTATGTAACTTCTTCTCGACAAACTAAACTCGCACACTTGAAGAAAACAAACGAAACCTTCGTAAAATCGGCGGTAATAATATATATAAGACTCGATTTAAACTAGGATATAATGCTTGTGGAATGGATGTTTACTGAATTTCTAAGAAAATTAAGACACGGAAAATTCCAAAATTTATAAGTAGCTCGAAAACGAGAAAAAGTAATCGATGTTTTACTCCTTCCCGACGCCGTCAGTTGCAATCTGACGCCGCAAGGTTATCCCGACAAAAAGCGGTGCGATTTTGGAAAAATTTCGGAAAATTTACATCTTTAGAATCGGAAAAATTTCGCAAAACATCCATTATGACTCGATACAAGCATTTGACTCAAACAAACAAACATATATATCTTTTAATTAATTGTTATTCTCATGTTTACGTTTCTTTTGAAAACGCGTGTAATCCTCCTACACTTATCCCTTATGTAAAATACCTTTATATGTAATTAAGGCGGTTAAAACAAAATAAAGCATTTTACAAATTTAAACATGAGGATAAACAATTAATAAAAGATATATGACACTAACAAGCAAACAATTAAGCATGGGTTGCCTCCTACTGGCGCTTTTCTTTATTTAAGAGTCTTGTAGCTAGACTCGTAGTCGTGCTCCTACGCATCGATATACGTAAGTCTATCCTCAACAATGTCGTAAGGATCAAACTTATCATTCAAGTTCCTAGTAGTACGTTCGGTTAAATATGCCTTTTCAAACATCTCACCATCGGGATCATAAATTTGTATCCTAATGTGCCACCTTCCATTACCATCACTAGGCGGTCTATTCCAATTCCACATGTGTTCGGTTCTCAACTATCCACTTATTCATGACAAGGTTAACGGGCAACCTTCCTAGGAACTCGGTCATCTTCCTAAATACTAAGGCGTCCTCGAGCGGGTTCACTTCTATATCCCTAGCCAATTCTTGTTCTTGGAAAGTTCTTTGCACTAGCAAAGGCCTTATCTAGGTAAAAAGGTCTTTGGGGCCTATGATGTTCTTCTCGATCCAAGGTCCATATCGAGAAGGCTCTCTATCCAACCCTATCTCTTGTGGGATTTCCTCATCCTTATAGTATGTATGTTTTTAACATCGTAAACGGATCTAGCACTCCTCTCCTACCACTATTTTGGACATCTTACAATCAATGATGGCACTAGCGGTAGCTAAAATCCTCTTCCAACTAGTAATGGGCATGTCGGGTCCTTATTCATGTCGAGTACATGAAAGTCGGCCAAAAGAGTCAACTCTCCTACATGTACTATCATGTCCTTTATTATTCCAACCGGACGTGCTATACTACCGTCCGCTAATCCTAAGATAGTTTCCGTTGGTTCAATTTTACCTAGGTTGAGGCTTCATGAAGGGACAGCGAACGAGATTGATGCATGATCCTAAATCGGCTAAAGCATCGAGTGGCTTGGAAGTTCAAGTCTACATGGAAGAGTGAATAGCCGGGATCATCTAACTTCTTAGGTAAGTTGTTAGCACAAAGCGGACCCATGTTTTCCAAGCCTAAGTTCTAACTCATATTTTTCTTTTAAAGCATTATAATAAGGTGCATGAGCTAAGACTTCAAGGATCGGTTTTCTTGATGGAGTTCCTTGTACTCCTCCTCTAAACTAGGTTTGGATTCTTGGTTGACGTGTTTCTCAAGAGTAGGCTTTACCAAAGGTCTTGGGCCTTGGTATTTCTTGGATGACTTGGAACCCTTTTGATAGCATTTACCGAATGAACCGTTGGGTGAGAGGGCATGGATGTGCACTCTCCCATGGTGAATCGGAACATGAAGTCGATGCAATCGAATTCACTTTTAGGTTCTTAATGGTATCACTGGGAGTGCTCCAATTTCCCGCTCATTGAAGGCTTTTAAGAGGCATCAAGCTTGGTTGTCATCTCGCTTCTGCTTTTGCTTAAAATCGGCTTCAAGCTTATTGATCGAGTTTCTTGGGATGACAAAATCTAGATGCAATTGCTTCAAGATTAGTGGGGTTCTGGTATTAGAAGAATTGAACCTATTAGCGAACTAGATGAACTTTGGGGTGTGCTTGAGCTTTGGTTCCACTTAAGATTAGGGTGATTTCTCCATGAGGGGTTGTATGAGTTTCCTAAGTTGTTTTGTTCGGGTTTGAAAGTGTACCACTTCTCCCGCTCCGTCGATGCGTATGGAGGCGTAGTCCGCAAAAGCTTGTTCGGAGAGCCTTGAGCGATCACGAGTGTCATGGGGACCATCGCATAACTCACAAGGTAGAGTGATTTGATTCACTTGTCGTGAGGATTTAGGATTTTGTAGGAACTCATGAGGAATTTAACTTGATCTTCAAGTTCGATCATCCTGGTCGGGAGGAGGCAAGGAGATTGCCTTGACGGTTTGGGCACTCACGGGGTCATCCCAACTTTCGTTGTCATAGAGGCGAGGTCCTCTATTATTTCCCATGATTCTTCTGCGGTGAGATCACTAAGTTTTCCACCGGCCGCTTGGTCAATGGATCGCTTAGTGGGAAAGTTGACATGATCATAAAAATTTGGACTTGGAGCCAAAGATCGATGCGTGATGAGGACTTTATGAAGTAAGTCCTTGAATCGGACCCATGCTTCATAGAGATTCACCTTGACGTTGTTGAAACATCAAGATGTCATTCCTAAGCTTAGTGGTTCTCCCGGTGGGAAAAATTGAGCAAGGAAGCGAGTAAGATCATCGACTTGAGATGGAGCCGGTGGGAGTCGCTCAAGCCAATTACTAGCTTGGTCCCGAGAGAATTAGAAGACGCAGCGTGGTCTCCCGAGTAGTAGCATCAAGATCGATGGAATCGACGATTTGAGAAATCCTCGAGATCTTGATTTGGATCTTGGAACGAAGTCCATGGAATGCACATCCGTTTTGCACCAACCGGATGGTGTCGGATCGCAGGCCGTAGTTTGGGCTTGGTCGGAAGCTCAATGGTGTTCCTATAGCCTAGGTGGCTTGGTCTCGGTATTCACCAAGAGTGCGGGCTCTTGGCGGGTCATTGGTGGTGGGTTGATGAATGGTAGTGGGTTATCACCTTCCATGATGAAAAGTGATGGAATTACTAACAAAGGTCACGAAGAAGGGGATAGACTAAGAGAAATCTAAAAATGAGAAAAAAGTTTACTTGATAGGAATCAAGCAAAGAAACCTAAGCGAGGTGGACTACTAACTAGCTATTCTATTCCCGCAGCGCGTAAAAACTTGATAACGCTACACGCGCGTCGGGTCGAAGGAACTTCCTTTTCTTGAGCAAGTTTTATAACACCCCAGGCGGTGAACCTAATCGTTGTAGTGTAGTAATTAGGGTAAGCCACGGGTATTGATATCGTTCTCTAGGGAATAGGAATGCTAGTAGGGAGTTACTACGCTAAGGTTAAGGTTGAAGAAGATTATTTTTATCTTTTATATTTTATGAAAAATGGAAAGGTACGAATCTCGGGTATTGGATTTGGGGGTTGGTATTTCTACCGATTACTCTACTATTATCTAATTATCTAAACTAAGGTTGTGGAGTCTATGTCTAATTAATGTGTGCTCGTATGATAGTTTAAAGATGTGTTTACTTAGTTTTTGTAATTATCTCCTATTGATGGTTGAGTGTAAGTCTTATTCCTAGTTGCGTTGATGGTTTCTAGTTGCGTTGTGTTTCTAAAGTTGTAGGGTATGCGTTTCTCCTAACTCTTTGAACTTACCAAAGGGTCTTGTCTACAAATCCACTTAGAGATTATAGACTCCTACTCTAAGGCGCTCTTGGGATGGTTTAGCCTACAATCACTCGTAATCATACTCTAAGGTTCACAAAGATGAATCAAGCATTAAGTACACAACGAATGACCTATCGCATTACTAGATCATTAATCAACTAAGATAAGAAACAACCAATCAATATTCAATAATTAAGTTTCATACTTCCTACAAACGCACAAATAAATTAGCGGGACATGGAGAACATGCAAGCATACACACAAATAATCAAAGACATAATTGAATTAATGAAGCAAAGACTTATCTTGGTGTAAGATAGGGTTAAAAACCTAAAATCTTGTACAAGACACCTTAGGTTCGGTTTTAGGTTTTACTCAAAGACTCTCTACACAAAGGCGAAAAATTCGGATTCTATATATAAGATTACAATTGCGACGGCGTACTTATGTTTAGTGACGCCGCCGTGTCGCCGCCGATAGGGGTTTCGTCTTGGCCACGTTAACCTTGCGACGGCCACCACCTTATGTCCGTGGCCGTCCTCTTCGACCGGCGTCGTCTCGGATCGCATCTAGGCCGTTCGAGTAGCGACGACCTACTCTTTCACAACTAGACGCCGCCTCTTGAAAACACGAGTTTTGAGTTCGACCGTCACAATAGTGCACTGGGACGGCGTCGCAAATAGCACTTTGCCGCCGCTTTATACTTTCAAAGAACTGTGAGTGTCGATTTCGACTTTGGCCATTTTCTTCATATATTCGCGACTTCGTCCAAATAAGTGCCATTCCAGCATTTTGCCTTCACGAGACCTAAAAAGTGAAAAGGAATGATATTAAGCAATAACGGATACAAAAGTGATCAAATAAGGACTTAAACGACCTCAAATGGTACCTTTAAAACCTTATCATACACCTTTTATCCTTTCTTGAAAGAACCGTAACACCGACATCGAAGACCCGAGATACGCTTTCCTTTCTAAGATGGTTCCATCATAGCAGGATTTTACAATTCTATAGTTTAAACCGAGAAATAGTTTCTTTCGCGGGATTTTACAAAACCAAGAATAAACCGTATGATAGTTCCGGAATGCACTTTACAATTACCCGGATGTTTCCATCGACACGGGATTTTACAGGTCTATGATTTAAACCGAGAAATAGGTTCTTTCGAGGGATTTTACAAAATCAAGACAAAACCGTAAACAATGTCGTCTTGAACATCATCAACATCAACAACCATCCAATTAACACTTTGGTAAACACATCATTCACGCAATCTGTCGGCTATTGTAGTGACCACATGGAGAAGTAAACCCGATATACCAAACTTGATCATGAAGTAGAATTCCCCAGATTTGTCACTTAAACTTGTACTAATCCTCGTGAACAAGAAACGGTGTACCCAATGTACAAAACCTCTTGGCATTCTCAACTGAGTGAGACACCGAAGTGATAGCTTCGTTGTGGGTTAACCGAGAAAGAATCACAAATGCAACTAAATAGCCAAGTCTTTAACACACTCTATATAAGCCCAAACAAGTCATCTTCGCGGAAAGAAAGAATATGAAATAAGTAAACATGCCCGGACAACCTTACTTCAAATCCAAATCAAATATATTGTTCAAACAACCCCGTAGTCTGTCTTGTTCAAATATCAACTCAAGCCGTGACATACTTATCTTCGTGAAACAGTATATACCAAGGTATCAATCCGTACACCCCATCAAATCACATCATCACATCAAATTTCTTCAACATACGGTCCACTCCAACTCAAGATCACATAATGTTATGAGAAGTATCAACATTCATGTTCGGCTCATAAACTCTCTTATAACTCGACCCATATAAATAACACATAACACCTTCACAAAATATATAATACGGCACAAGGTCACCTCAATTCAGCCCATGATTATCCAATAAACACTCGCCCAATTGAAAAGCCCAAGTCCATCGATCCTTCACCATGACCGGTTAATCACAAAATGAGAAGCCAAAGAAACCCATAAGACCACGATCCATTAAGCATTATGTGCTACTGGTATAACATACTCACCTAATCCTACGGTATAAAAACAATGTAATCACACACTCGACCCTAATAATACTCACAAACATTCCGCCCCATTCTCAAGCAAAAAGCGCTCCAAAATTTCCGGATATCATCATCCAAATCGAATCATCCCACTTAATATTAACATCAACTCTCACTCTTCATAGTTCCATGCTCGCCACGGGGATGGCTTGAGCCTTGTATTGATTGGTTTCGAGAGCCAAACAAAACATCAAGGTAGGTTTATTCGAATGATGTTCTGTTTTTTTTGTTTAGATCTTGATTTGTTTTGAAATTAACGAATGAAAGATGAGGCGAAATCATTTGGTTTAGTACTCATTTTAAGATTCGAACAATAAGAAGAGGTGCAAGCTTCACACTTTGATCAATGAGGATAAATATTTCGTGTTGACCTTCAAAAGGTTATGAATGACATCAATATAGTCACGAAATAAAATCTGAGATCCCTTAACATTTCGTATTGATTTAAGACTCTTGATAGATCTATGAGGTATACTTTCTTTTGTGTATAGATCTTGAAGATCTATGTGTTTTGAGAACCACACACAAAAAGAAACAAAAACTGAGATCAAAAGCTTTTTCTACATATAGATATGTGATGTTAGTTTCAAGATATAGACGTCTTGTCTCTGACTATACTTGAAGCATTACTGAGATTCCGTTTTATTCATTGGTTAGGAGAGTCTTGATTAGTCTCGTAACAATTCATGGATCAATGAAAAGTAGTTTATAATCAACGACCTTGAGTGGTGTTGATGGTTCCTTGAGAGCCGTGGCATAAACCAAACTGAGATCTTTAATATCTTTATATGTTGATGATGGTGTAGAAGAAATATAATTGATGATGTGTATGAATTAGGCGAGGTTGTGTTTGTGTACGGTAAAGGGTATTGTTTTGTGGTCGAGGTCAATCATCTTCTTCATCTCCTTTCGTAGTGACAAGTCAAGTCACTTTTTAAAACAAGTCGCTAACCCTTTTAAACCACAAGTCGCTAGTCTTTTGAGTCAACTCATGCAGCCAACTTCATGAGCAAAGAACTCGCTAAAGAGCGAGTGTAATTAAACCATATGCGAGTTAAGTAACTTGCATTGAAACATAACCAAAACCCAACTCTGGCCGACCAACACTCGTCATGCCTAACTCGCATCGACCATACCAACTCGCAGTTGACTAAATAGTCAACTCGCTTCTTTAAGCTATTACCCAACTCGCTTCTCGGATCATCTGAATCGGACATGAACACAACTCGCCTAAGCGCTAGTACTCGACTCGCATTCAAAAATGCGAGTCCACAACACGCATCAAATAGTATCCCAACTCGCATAGATGAATAACCCGAAATAGCTTAGAAAAAAAAACCATCATATGACCAGACGATTTACCCCAGAGTATGCGGAAAATGATTTAACAAGATGCGATTACAACCGATAAAAGGCGATAAGACATATTTCACCTCAAGGATTTAACCATATTGACCACACCATCGGTTTTAGAAACATTTATCAATACATATACAACCTTTAAGACATATATAAACTTTGTAAAAGCGATTGACCAAATGACATTAAAAACCAATGTTAGCATATCTTAAAACCATATTCACCAACATAACCATCATGAAAACTTGTTAATACAAGCTATGCGAATCAAGCCACACAAACCGCATCAAGAAACCATTGAATCAACCCAAACAACAAAACACGGGCTCTAATGCCAATTGTAGGATCGTGAATATTATGTTGTTTGATGATTTGGGTGGTCTAGGATTGTGATTAAACAAGAAAGCCATTTTAGATAGATGAAGAGAGTTGAGAGGAGGTTCCTTGAAGAGAGTTGCTTAACAAATGAAAGGTTAGATTCAAAGAAGCCACACCCCTTCCATGGATGGAAGGGGTATTTATACTTACAAACAATACGTCCTCCTATCGGACTGTGGATCAAGCATATAGTGGGTAAAGACCCGTCCTTCCTCCACGGTGTTGCACTAAACTAAGCTACGCTACAAACTAACTAATAAGCTACTAAATAACGTAACAAACTACAAATCTACGAGCTAACATATGCTAGACAATAATTGGGGTGACCGACACTTTAACATGGAATTTCCAATTCCTAACAATATCTTCTCGTTGATTTCAAGAAGACATTCTAGTCCTATGGCTCGAAAGGAGGTATTGATACCTTCTTCGAATTGTAGAGAGGTGTCACACACGTCCTTCGTGGAAGTGACGGTTTCGAGATTATTGAACCCACACATGATTTCCGGTGTGTTGGGCTCGAGGAGATGTTCGGAGTGTAGACGCTAGTGAGTGAAAAAACAAACTCATATTCATGCGTCATAGTTGAACCTATAGAAATGATGAGTTAATAGAAAGTGATGTTTGTGGTCAACCAATGATTATCTAACATTTTACCTAAATTTTTATTAACAATGGTTTTCTAACAACAATGACACTTAACTCACTTATGGTTTTGATATTCTAGTAGAATATTACTTTTAGAAAGAAAGTGGTTTTTTAATTTGCATGAAAAACTGTTCTCCAGTAGTACGGTTCCCACGGTTCCCTTTCAAAAGGGATCCGGCTAGTCTTTCTTTAGGGATCCGTGGATCTAGAGAAACAGAAACAGATTTCTTTGATAAAAACATAGGTTTTTAGATCTTATAGTTTTATACCAAGATATGTGTTTTATCCTACATTTTCTTTTAGCATGCATACATGACTTATAATGTATCACGAACGAATAAAAAAAATGATAAACACATTATGATAATAACCTAGATAAACTAGACCATTAGTAATATTTTATTTCAATGCTAAGAATGATACAAAGGATTGGGTATATAACCCCAATGTAGATTAACAACACAAAGTATATGTCTCCGTATGTGAACTTCATCATAGGGAACACAAGTGCGATGAGTGTTAAGGCGATGAGCATGAGGCGATGTAAACCATGTTGATGATGAATCTTCTTGGTTTTGATTTGAGATGAAATGAGATGAGGAAGATGAAGTTTTTGAATGAGAGGAGATTTTTGAAATTGGAAGATTTGAAAAAGTGGGATTTGATAGAGTTGAATGACGGATGGTTTATTTATGGGGAAGGAGGAATTTTTGAGATTTGTGTTTTGTTTAATTATTAAAAGATATGATTTTTTGGATTAAGTGAAATAAAATACAAGTTTTATAAACCATGACTTTAAGACGAAAGATTGACACGTATGTGAGAAGGAAAAAAAAAAAAAAAAAAAAACTTCCTAATGAAGCTACATGTAAAGCATGTATATGCACAAAAAAATAAAATAAATACCTAGGTAAGCATACTTATTTATAAGCTAATGTCATTTAGAGATAAGTGGAAAGTCATACCTCGAATGCACTTAGAATGTCTTTACAAATGACACAACAAATGTCGGAAGACAATTCCGACTCCTTTGTGCTTAAGATACCTTCTTAGAAGGTATTCTTGTTACAAGCGATTCCTATGGCTTGGTATGTATGAGTTTTGACTAATCAACATGACAAAGAGGATTAGTGCAATTAAATGAAAAATATATAATAAGAAAAAATGTTGTCATCTAATCAACATCCAAACAAAGAGTTTTAAAAGACATGGTGTTTGTTTTATGAAAACCTTCTTTGTAGTTTTCAATTAACCATGGATCGTATCAAGTTTTAAAGTACAATATACTTCAAGAAACTTGGTAACGAAGCTCTGGTACCAATTGTGGAAAACTAGAAGGGGTTGAATAGTTTACCAATTTAAAACTTCCTTTTAAATATTTAGATTGACTTATGTCAATCTATTTAGATAATGGTGTTGGATGTTGATAAACAAACATATAGAAGTATGTAATGAAAAGATAAGAGTAAAAGCACAAACCACAACGCGAGTATTTATAGTGGTTCGACTACAAGGACACCTTCCTGCCCTACTCCACTCCCGAGTCACCTACTCGAGAGTTCGTAATCACTACACCAACTCCTTATGGCGGAGAAGCCTTCACAACGTCGCTACCCTTTTTCCTGCTAGGCTAACCACCGGTTCTTTTACTCAAGGTGAACCACACCTACACAACGTCGCCTACCCTTTATCGGTACTAGGCTAAGTACCTAGTTCTTTCACACCAAGGTGAACCACACCTACACAACGTCGCTTACCCTTTATTAGGGTACTAGGCTAAGCACCTAGTTCCATTGCAATGGAGGAACTACTACCCAACACTACACCAACGACTAATCCCAAAGGAGATCAACTCCTTTTACAACATTATCAAGGATATCAATATCCTTGGATCTAGTATTAATCTATTTTGTACATCGAAACACACCATATCGAATGTACATCTAAGGCACCTTTCACTAATGCCTTTAACTAGATCTTCAAGACACCCTTCACTAATGTCTTGTGTCTTGACTTCTAGGCACCCTTCACTAATGCCTATAATACGGACGATCGACACCTTTCACTAATGTCTTCGCCTTGAAACTTGAGACACCTTTCACTAATGTCTTCAACACTACACTTCTGAAGAAGGAAATGAATCATCAACAAAAGACTTGATGGTCTTGATGATGAGGAAGCATGGCAACTCATGGACTTAAGCTTGACTTCAAAGGTGGTGATCTCGCCTTTAAGAGGAACCTAGAGAATCACACAAAAACAAAACTACAAACATAGATCTCTTGGATATGGGGTTAGTAAGTTTTAACTCGGGAGAAAGTATGTTAGAAAGGGTAAGGAACAATGAAGAAATGACTCACTATTTATAGAAGAAAAATCTCTTGTTCCCGGATCCACGGATCCTCCCACGAGGATCCGTCTAGCGAAAGCTAGGGATCCGGACGCCTCTTACCCATGGGTATTTTGGTTATGGGTCATGGGTTGATCCATAGGTCTTTAGCTAGATACAATGTATCTCTTGAGTGCAATGCACCTAGTCACATGGGTATGGGTCAATACCATGGGTTATGGATATTATCCAAATATGATATAAGCATGATGTCATGCAATGGGTTATGGATCAAGCTCCATGGGTCATGGGCTTTGGGTTGTACCCAACTACATTCAATGTATTGGTCAATGGGTTATGATACTTAAGTTTCTACCCATTTATATTACCCAATATACTACATACTAGTTATGTGTATATTTTACCTAAATATGTAAACACTAGTTGTTGTACATATGTAATATTAAATCATAAAATCACTTATACTTGTTTTAGTGTTTTATGAAAATGTGAATATGTTAGAAACTATTAGTTCAAACCATTTACGTATTTTATTTGTTTCGTTAAAATGATTTTACGTTTGTTATCGACAAAACATTAGAAGATCGTAAAATATAAATAAACATTTTACGAACTTATTTTTATTAACAAATACTTTCCAATATTTTAGCTTGACCACTCATCAAATTTTCAACATTCAACAATTCAAAGTTTGACCATTTTTCCTTAGTATGTAGTAGAGATTGAGGCCCATTTATTTTTCACTTGTTACAATATATGGGAACATGACCTATCATGTTCAAACCAAACTTGAAAGAATATTTTCCAAATATAATTTGGTAGTCATGATTTAAGTGCGATGACCAGGACCTCTTACTAATGTCGACCAATACCTAGGGCGAGCCAAAAGTTTTGCTCTCGAGTATACATTTTAATAAATTTTAAACTACATTACAAATTGGTTTTTGAGAGGGGGTTGTTAAAAAGCCAAATATTTGTTAGAAAATTTACACTACAAAAATTTTCGCTAGAGAGCACGTGCCCTTCCATCTTCGCCCATGCCAATACCTAAAGTCTTATAAATAAACTTAAAAACAGAGACTTTCACTATTTTCATGTAATAGAAGAGACCTTAAAATTAAGGTCCTGTTTGGTATGGGGGTTGAGCACTAAGATCCGACTTTAGGTTGATTACAAATGTTTGGTTTAAGGGGATGACTTTAGGAGGTCCACACAAATCCAAAATCGAACCAACAAATTCAAATCAATTAAACCGAATGTAATACCCCAAATTACATAGTTTTAATTAAGTATTTATTTAATTATACATATTTTTAGCATAAAAAAACAAATTTAACTTTATAAATGTTGTATTTATACTATGAAAGAGTTTTAATGGTTTTTTCTCTATATAAATATATAAAAAATAGTATATATTTATGTAAATTTGGTTTTCAGTTTGGTTTTTATTTTGCTAAACTCATATTTAAACCGAAAATCGAATATTTAATTTCGTTCGATTTAATTTTGAAAAATTAGGTTTAGTTACAATTTCAGTTTGTATTTTTACGATTCGATTCAGTTTTGGTTTTCCGGGGTATTACCCGATTCTGGACACCCCAAATTCCTACTCATCAATTTTGTAAAGATGTACCCAATGGATTTGTTTTTGATAAACATTATTATTTGGGCTTATTGGACTATTTACAAAACAGCCCAAAGGGAAAGGGTATTCTCTTGTAAGTGATTAAACCCTTACAAAACCTCCTCAGGAAAATATATCCACTCAGCCGTTTGCTCCGCCACACCACCACCACAGGTAACTCCTTTCCTTTCTTAGCGGTTTCTATAAGTAACTTGTTATCCTTTCTAGTGGTCCGGAAGATTTTTGTCTCATTAAAGTCGATCATCTTTAACCTTTTGTAGAAAATTAATTATTAATAGGTAAAGAAGATGCCACGAACAACGACGGTAGAATCTGCTGGATGTCCTCCCCTTCGTGCCCTCACTTTCGACAATCTCGGTCTCATTAAAGGTTTCTTTTTTTTTTGTTTGAATTTAATTTTATCTATTTTTTCTCAAGTTAAACCTAATCATATAGGAGTAATAGTTAAGGCCAGGGGGTGTTTGTTTAAGCTTATTTATGGGTTTTTGAGCTTATCTCTTTTCGGCTTATATTTTATAAGCCCTATTTTTTCGGCTTATTTTGGTACTTGTATTAGTTTGTTATGTCATAACAAACTTATATAAGCTAGCAAGTCTCAAAATAAGCTGAAAAAAGTGGGGCCTAAGAAATATAAGCCGAAAACAGATAAGCTCATAAGCCCATAAATAAAGCTTAAGCAAACACTCCCTAGGGATAATGTATGCACAGGCTAATCGGGTATTAGATAAGTTACAATTAGACCACTTAAGTTTCCTAACAGGAATTTTGGGACCCCTGCCGTTAGTCTGGTATTGTTTGTGTCTGCTGTTATGCAAAGCTTGCACGATGATAAAAGTTTTGTGTGAAGGCAGACACGGGCGATATTAAGTCACAGTAGGTGTTGTGAAATGCTGTTTTAAAATTTGGGCGGCTTAGTGTGACACAAAGACTTTTGGGTGGCTTAACTTAAACAGAACAGGTAAAGTTAATGTATACATAGGCTAGTTAAGTATTCAATAGGTTACAATAAGACCGCTTATATATTCAAACAGGCATTCCGGGTCACCTGGTTTTCTTTTTCTGTTCGTTTGTACTGATTCCTAAAAGTTGCATTATGATCAAAATTCCCTCTTGAAAAAACTTACATGTCAATTTAATTTCTTTATAAGGATTTCACACGCATATCAAAATTTATAAAGTCAGGGGTTTTATTTTGCTAATTTTGGAAATAATTAGTATAGACGAGCAGAGAATTATACCCGGTGATCTGAAATGCTGTTTTGAAAATTGGGCGACTTGTAGTGACATGTTAAAGACTTTGGGTGCACATACATCATCTGATTATAGATTATTAACATTGCTATGGTCATGTATGAAAATGCAAATGTATGCTATTGTATTCTTAAGTATATTGAAATTAAACCTACACATATTAGTTAAGGATAATCTATGTTCTGGCCTCTGGCTAGTCAGGTATTCGACAGGTTATAGTAAGAGTCAAATATCAAAACAGGCACTTCCGGCCACCGTGTATCAGTTTAATATCGTTTGTGCTCATTTATAGACCAAACTTTGGTATTTCAATTTTCAAGACTCATAGGGGTCATTTTGCAAGTTTTGTGTAAGGAACTAAGGATGGGCACGGAACGATACATTTCCAATGCATGGTGTTCTGAAATGTTGTTATGAAATTTGGGCGACTTAGTGTGACTTGTTTGAGAGTTTAGGTGGCTTGAGCATACCTGTTATGGCAATGTATGAAAATGCAACTGTATCTTATTGTATTTATAAGCATATCTATAATTAAACCTAAACATAATAGTTAAAATTTATGTATACAAGGGTTACTCAGGTAGTCAATAGGTTATACTGAACCCACTTAAATAACAAACCAAACCAGGCATTTCGCGCACTATGTATCAAGTTCATATTGTTTGTGTTTACCATATGTCAAAACTTGCATGATGACCTAAATGAGGCATATGTATCTCAAGATTCATAAAATCGGTGGTGTCATTAACAACTTAAGGCTATGGACGGGCACGGATGATACAAAGTGGATCCATGGTGGTCTTAAATGCTGTTTTAAAATTTGGACGGCCTAGTTTGACTTGTTCAGCTTTTGGTGGCTTATGCATATGTTATCCGTTTTTAGATTATAGATTGTTTAGATTACAGACATGTATGTATATGCAACTATATAATTTATTATTGTTGTGCTTACTAATTGTAGTTACCGAAGCTCGGAGTAAGCAAGGAGGATTTCCTAAGATAGTAGAGAAATGGGGGGATCCGGATTCTTCTCGATGTGTGCTTGCAACTTCTATTAATGACCGTAAAGTTGATCCAGTATGTTTTAGATTCCTTCATATGATATTTCACTCAGTTTATTTAAGAGCTTTGTATATTTGATATGTTGGAATTGGTATTGGGCTTTCATATTTTTTGTTCAATGTGTCATTTTTATTTGTAAAACTTGAAATGATTCATTGCAAATCACTTGTCACTCAGATGTGTTGAGCTTTCTAATTATGCTTCCATCTTTTTTGCAGCTGTTAGCTGTTGCAAGGAAAAACGGTGTGGTAAGCTTATACTAGTATCTTTATAAATTGTATAGTAGCTATTTATTAACCTTGTTTGTTCGCCTTCTCTAAAACTTTGATGGTCTGTTGCCTCACCCCAATTTTCGTTTAAAACAGGTTGAGTTGCTTAGCCCTATTAATGGTGATATTAGAGTTTCACTTCCTAGTGACAGCCAAGCTAAAGTTCAGCCAGAAGTAGATAATATTGTTGGCTTGCATTTATTTAAAAAACAGACATCCGAGTCATCATCAAGGTATTTGTGTAGATTCTATACATAAGTTATTACTTCAAAACTCTTATGGTTATACTGTAGAGTTATAAAATGTTACATATTTCTACATTTAGCATGTGGGTCATTTTTAGAACATCTTGTGTTTGAAACAGGTCATGCAAGTTGCTCACATGCACAATGAAAGGGCTTACAACCCTGAGATCAGTTACAATTCCAAAGTCATTAGGGGACTCCACCAGTGACGACACTCCAACCACATGGAATGTGTGTGGAGCTGGTAATGTCTTATGTTGTAAAGTGGATGAAAGTGAAAACTACGGTTTATTTGGAGGGTGAGTTATTTATATTCTTGCAGACATTTTCTGGAACTTTATAAATATTGCATACAGCGCCTTTCAAGTTTCAAATATTCTTATGTAACAAGTTTTCTGCACCACAGGAAGGGAGTAGAGGTTAATATCTGGGATTTAACGAGACATACTAAAATATGGCAAGCAAAATCAGTAAGCTTATATACTCTCCGTTCTCTTAATTTATTGTTGTGGACTTTCGTTTATTAATTTTTATTTTATATCTACCTTGCAGCCTCCTAAAAACAGCCTTGGTATATTTACCCCTACTTGGTTTACCTCCGCAACATTTTTGAGTAAAGATGATCACCGCAAGTTTGTCGGCGGCACTAACAGCCATAAGGTCATTTACTAAAGCCATACTGTTGTATTGCTAAAGCAATATTTTCGGGACAGGAGGAGTTTTAATTTTTATAGGATCTCACCAACGTCTCATCAGACTTAAGCACGTTTTATTTTATTTTATTTTTATTTATTTCCCCTTGATTTCTAATATCTCACCATGATTTTTGGCTTCTCTGCCAATTTCTCTCGAGATGTCAGTGACTAATCTTAACCAGATTCTTATGGCATATTCATTTTATCAAAGAACTGTGCAATTCTAAAAATCTGTTAGGTTATTATTATTGATATTGAATTTAATCCCGACTTTTTAACTTATGTTTTGTGTGGTGGATGTGGTAATCTGAATTTCATCCCGTGGCAACATGTGGGGTAATGTACACTTTCTTTAACTTCATATTAAGTATAAATAAAATAAAATGATATATACAGGTACACTTGTATGATATGGCTGCTCAAAGAAGACCTGTGATGTCGTTTAACTTCCGTGAGACTCCTATTAAGGCAGTCACTGAAGATTTAGATGGTAATACAATATACATTGGGAATGGGTCTGGTGATCTTGCATCTGTCGACATACGCACAGGTACATTTTTTTTATAATGTGTGACTTCTGTTGTGTGCAAGTTGTTTTGAGGTTGTGATTATTAATTTTGTTGGTTGAAATCATGAAGGGAAACTATTGGGATGCTTCTTGGGAAAATGCTCTGGAAGTATTAGATCCATAGCTAGGCACCCAGATCTCCCAGTCTTAGCCTCTTGTGGTGAGTTTTTTTGTACATGTTTTGTTTAGAATCATTGGTTCAATGCATACAAGTTGATATATGGATGCATAGTTTTAAAATTATTTAGAGCTGCTTTTCTGGTTTGAGATTCTTATTGTACATATATTTTAAAGATAAACGGTTGTTATAGGTTAGATAAGTATCCTTTGCAAGTTGTTTTTACTTTTCCGCAATATAGACGTGACTATGTTTCTTCTTTGATGCAGGGCTCGACAGCTATTTACGCATATGGGATATAAAATCAAGGCAGCTACTCTCTGCGGTATGTTGGCATACTAATACATGCATGTTGCATTGGGGTGTACTATAAATTCAAATACTATGTCACAAGGCCATTGGCCTCATCTGATTGTTAAATGGATAAAAGTACAGCTGTATAGATACACGAGCAAGTGAATATTTACTTATTTGAAAATTGATTTGTGGTCCACTTTCCACATGCTGGTGTTGTGCCTTACTTTTTAATAACCAACTCGGATCTTTCAGGTTTCATTGAACTGTGATTTTGCTTGGGATTTGATTGTGACAAATCTTTTTTAGCTACTTAATTAATCTATTTTAGTCTGACACCGTTTGAAAATGAATGCAGGTCTTTTTAAAGCAGCATCTCACAAGTGTGGTCTTTGATTCTCATTTTGATGATGAAGGTTAGTCACTATACGTAAACCGTAGAACTGTATCTGGTCAAACATGTAAGATGAGTTGATCAACTTTAAAAACAGGTCGAAAGTTAAATTAAAATGTAATGACATTGATGTATGATTTTGAACTTGAATTTGCATGAACAGAAGTTGCAGGCTCTTTAGCAACTCAGCTTCCAAATGAACAAAATATTGACGACGAGTCAATAGACAGAGACGAGGAGTCGCCGCCTGCTAAACGGAAAAAGAAGAAGACATCTAAATCAAGCACTGTAGATGGAGATGAGGAAGGGGATATTTCTGCTAAACGTAAAAAGGCTAAAAAGTCACAAAGTTCAGATGCAAACAAGGAAGTGTCTGAGTCTACTAAACAGAAAAAGGCCAAAAGATTACAAAACGTGGAAGGGGAAGAGGAAGAATCGGGGTATGCTGAAATAGAAAATCCCAAGAAGTCAAAGGACCGAAAGTCAAAGAAGTCAAAGAAACCGAAAAGTGACAGCATCGATGTATGATGATGATGGTTACAGTTAGGTTTTAGAAGGGTTTTTTTTATGGTGTTACTTGTTTTCGAAGAGAGAATTACAGGCTCTTTTTTTTGTGTTGATTTTTTTAACTCTTACCTTTTGTATGAAATTGAACTAGATAAAGATATATCTCCTAGTATTTATCTACTTGCGCAGCATTCTCTTTTTATTTACCATAAGTTTTTACTTCCAAGGGACAAAATCTTGAGTAAAGGGTTATATGAATCATCATACATAGTTTTTCGTTGTAGTACATTGTGAAATTCTGGAACGAAACTTTCACGATCTACAAAGGGTGTGTGTTTTGGTTGGAACTAGGTTGGTAAAAGAAAAGTTCGATATAAACCAAAATTCTGTAGATCCAATCAACCAATAATACCATTCATTCGTTTTATTATTATAAACTTTCACCCTTTTTAAAAATTAAATATCTTTATGAACCGTTAATCGTTACGCGATAAAAATTATCATCGTGACGAAATTAAATTATCTTTCATAGATATGCACTACTATATATTTTAACAACTTTTTTTTCAAAATTTGGTCAACAAAATCATATATGATTTGTGAAATCAATATATGATTCGATTTTCTGAATCACATATGATTTTTGAGAATCATATATGATTGTAAAAATCATATATGATTCAGTAAAATCGAATCATACATGATTTTTAAAATCATATATGATTCAATAAAAATCATATATGATTTTTTGGACGGAATTTTGAAAAAAAATGTTCATCGAAAATATGTAAAAGTCGTATCTCATGAAAGATAATTTAATTCGTCACGATGAATATTTTTATATATTTTGAAGATTTACTGGTTTGTAAGATATGATGTTTAAAAAAGGTGGAAAATGATTTTGTATTAATTTAGATAAAAATGGAGGGTTATGATTGGTTCATTTGTTCTATGACAAATATGAGTTTTATATTGATCTCAACTCGGTTGACCAATCCGTAACAAGATTAAAAAAAAAAATTTAGAGAATAATGGACTCAAGAGGCCAACTGATTTATATAGCCTGTTCAGTTTCAATTTAGAATTGGTTTGGTTCCAAACTGAATGTGCTGCTGGTTTTGTTGACATTTTCAAATTATTTAGATTAAACTTCTATTCAAGCTTTGATAGTAGACTGAGAAGTATGACTGTATCTTACAAATCTGGAAACAAAAACTGTTTTTAAAAAACTGAGAGGAAACATTTATGTCTAACTGCTCCTTAATTACTAACAACTGATATAATCATATATGTTTGTATATTTGTATATCAAAAATCTTCTTAGGATCTGTAGTTGTACATGTTTGAAAACAAATAGAAGACTAAAACCACGTTGGATGGAAAACTGATTGAATAGTGTTCAATCATAAAATATTCTGAAGTACCAAGTCGTACAGTATTGTTTATTTGGCTTTCTTCTTCGATTCCTGATTTGTTTGAAGACATTCTGAAAAACACTTGAGTGGAGACGTAATGGATTAAAATTTGACTTTGTGATACCTTTAAACCGATTTTTGTATTCAAATTTCATAGACTTAAGCACATTAAGAGGACGAATAGGTAGATAAATCAAACAGTATACTGAACTTTTTGTGCGTTTATAGAAAAGTTTTTAACCACTACGAGAGCCAATGGTGCCGTGGGAAAATAGTGGTGCCGTGCCAAAAGTGTTGCCACGTCAACGCCTTTTTGTTTATGAACCCAATTTGCATACTTGATCCCATAAGGGTTTGTCTAATTGCTTGTGCTATATGTTTGCAATATATCTAAAATTATGAAACTGAGTAGAGGATAATGTGGGAGTGAAAATTGGCCAAAAGTGGGTCAGATATCCCACATTGGCTGCTTGATGGAAACAAATGGCTTGGAGATGACTATATAATGCAAGCATATGGAAATGTTGAAAGGTACGCAGCCACGCATTAAGCACAAAGCGGACAATTCTTTCGCCTTTTACTAAAGAATACCGTGTGTTGTTGCATCAAGTGGCATACGCCGTTTTTTGGAGAGCCTTTCTTTATTGAAGAGCTCCAACTAATTTTTAGTTATTTGTACTTTTTTTAGGATTTATTTATTTACAAAAGTAGATTGAAGTAGATATATCAAACCCAAACAAACCAAATAGACATTCATAAACTGATCTTCAAAGACTCATTTAGAGGTCTGAGTCTTACGATTTGAAAGTATACTCGTCCTTGGGGACGGGCATTGTGTATTTCATGCGATAAGTCACCAAAATGTTTCAAGACCAAGGATCACCACAAACACATTAGAGCTACTGCTTTAATGCAAACGAGGACTTAATTTGCATGGTACATTTGATTGTACGTTGCACATACACGGGCAATGGAATAACACTTGCCTGTTGCAACTTATATTATTACCTCGTTGAATGTTAAATGTGGGACACTATGGGAAGAATACTATATGCTTACAAGAATACCATAGCTTGTAATTTTCGAGAACACCTATTCCAACAACAATAGAATGCTTACGTTTGTCATAAAATAAAAGAACCAAATGGTTTTGAGCCGATATTCCACTCTAGGGAAACAACCCGTGGTGGGTTTCCGGTGCTCGTTGGGAATAAGAAGACTCATAAAGGGAGATTTTTATTGCTACTACTTGGTGAAGTTAATTCTCAAGTCAGTGGATTGTTTGATCAAGCATTCATTGATCATCAATTCTCAAACAATGGAAGGTGTACAAAGTACAATACAATTCAATACAGAAGTAAACAAAAAACGGACAATAAGTAAATGGAAGATCACTTACTGATCTGAAATCTGGCAATTCACTCCTAACACGCCAAAAGGAACTCTGAATATAAGTTTATTTAATGAAAAGGTAATATAAACAGTACACCGATCTTAATTTTTCAAAACATTAAGTCACGACTACTATTTACAAGTTTGAAAGTAAATAAAGAATGTGTGATTCTTGTTTTGGCCGGGCTAGACCGAATTGCGAAGTAAGACCGGATCTTAAAAGTGTTGTACCAAGAACCGTTTTGAGAAACTGATAGGAAACATATATGTCAAATTGCTCGTCCATTTATTTGCACACATATGTTGTATATCAAACACTTCTCTTAGATTTGTAGTTGTAGATTTTATGTTATAAGTTGCTCCTTAACATATAAACAATTTTTAGTTGATTAAAAGCGTTCATTCATAAAAAGTTCTGAAGTACCAATACATGCAATATTTACGACTCAGCAACGGCAAAACTGAAGCAATAAGATTCATTATGGGATCTCATTCTTAGTGAGGAACTGAGGACTGAGGATCTGTTTAAATGAAAAGGTGACTAATGCATAGTTTACATTGCTGGAACAATTATGCCTATCGGTCCGACCTTGTTTTAAGAACTATTTTTTTGTACCATTTTGCATATTTATTTGGTGTTCTTGCACTGTTTCTTTAATTGATTATGTTAAGATTATGAAACTGAATAGGGATTTGGTAGGAGTGAATATTGGCCAAAAGTGGGTCTGAAATCCCACATTGGCTGCTTGATGGAAACAGAAGGCTTGAGATGACTATATGATGCAAGCATATGGAAATGTTGAAAGGCACGAGCCTCGCAATAAGCAAAAGCGAACTATTCTTTCGCCTTTTACTAAAGAATACCGTGTGCTTGTTGCATTATGGCATACGCCAATTTTTGTAGAGCTCTTCTTTATTGAAGAGCTCCAACCAATTTTAGTTTAAAGTTAGTTATACATGCTTTTGTAAATCTCAATAACTCATTTGAAACCATCTCAAAATAAACTGAAAGCAAAATACTCGTAATTATCCACGCAAAGCTTGAAATAATGATAAAATGAAAAGTTTTGTTGCAGAAAGTATACATGTATACTCACTAGGAAATAACAACCATGACCAGATTGCATATTTAGCATTTTGTTACACCCTAGAGTAATGCATTGAAACAGAGAATCTGTGAATTTTGTTACACACTAGAGTAATGCATTAAAACAGAGAATCTGTGCTAAAGACTCTGTAAAATAACATAAACAAACAAAACCAAGTAAGAGCAAAGTACTTGGTTGAATAAAATTTACAGAAATAAAATAGGCATAGATATATCAACCCCCAAAAGACCAAAGGGACATCTCATAGATAGAAAGTATCGAATAGATACACATTATTGATCAGAAAACTGATCTTCAAAGACTCATTTAGAGGTTTGAGTCTTACAATGTGAAAGAATGGCTGTCCTTGGTGACGGGTATTCTGTATTTCGTGACTAAGGAACACCACAAATACATTAGAGCTATCGCATTAGCGCAAGGGAGGACTTATTTAGGATGATACATTCGTGCCAATACGGTAGAGAATATTTTGTTCATTACCTATACGTGAGCATTGTAATGACACTTGCGTGTATACAACTTGTACCTTTACCTTAATTTTTTTTTTCTTTCTTCTAATCTAGTGGTATCGGAAAATAAACACAATAATCTTCTTCAAGCCTCAAGGATAATATCTTTATTATTGAAGTATTCTCAGTTTACAACTAGGTAGCCAACAACAAAAGAGTTGCAGAAATGATTGAAAAATCCGAAGTTTCAGACTATGTTTTCTGTCGTGAGTTAACTCTAACCTTCGACTTATTATCAGTAACTAATGATTCAGTTTTTGATGGTACTCTCGCACGCGTTTGGGTGAATCGCCGTCCAGCTGTCTAATAATTAGACAACAATTTCAAATTGCTTGGTTTGTGTTCACAGGATTCTGGCCAACAATCTTTTGTTTCAAAATGTGTTTCATGGTTTGAAAGTGACTGTGTGTATTGTGATTCAATGGAACAGTAAATATGCAATAACAATAATACTGCAAACAGCTTTAATAGATTGTGAATAATTGTTGTAATTCGTTTACATCGTGATAACCTATATATACTATTCTAATCGACACCATTTGATGGTTTATTCTCCAACCATTGTAACTCTTGGATGAAATAACTATCAACCATAATAACTACTTAATCGCACAGCAAATGGGTTGTTTGGGTTAATGATTGACCCACTTTGCATACTTTAAATTCAACCCAACAAACATAATACAAACTTAAATATTGTCTTAAACATAAATAAGTAACATACTTTGATCTAAATAAATTAGAGGCTAACATTCTCCCCAATTATTTAGCATCAAAACCTTCTCGAGTGATCCTTCCGTTTTTTCAAGCAATGACTTCAAAGTCATTCTTTGTCTTCAACTCGCTTCCTTCTTGTCCATCTTCATCATCATTCAATCTAACACCAAACTTGTTCATCCTCGCTCAATTGCTCCATCTTTTCCCGCTTTATCCTTCGGTCTTGTGGGTCCTTGCTTCGCTACTTTGTCGCTTTCTCCCACTTTAGTTGGCTTTTCACCCAAGGAACTTGTGCAATCTCATTGTATATCACAACTAAGTCAATGAACTTCTTATAACATTACAGACTGCTCATTATCTTTGCTTGTTAGACCTTGCAATTGTGCTATCATTCCCACTTGTCACCTAATGTGACCGAGAAATATCCACCAAGATTTTCAACAACTTTATGCAAGCATAACAGTTCAACTCAACATCCCCAACAACGTGTGGTATCATATCAAGTACATCATAATTCAAATGCACAAGATAAAACCATTTCAACATATCTATGAACCTCTTCTTGAACACTTCCCAATTCTTGTACAACGTACTATCTTTCTTCAATAAATTCATAAAAGAAAGAAACCTTGCAAAGGAATTTACCTTTAAGGCATAGAGTGTTCCATTCAACCGAGATACTCATCATCAATATAATCTTGAGTATCTTACTTGTTCCAATCCAAATCCTCCAACTTTTATCGAGAGCATTCATCTTTTGTCAATTGATTCAAAATAATCTTGTAAATATTGATTGTGTTCATTCACAACTTCTTTGGCCCAATTTTCTCCTGTTTTCTCAACATATGGTAACGCGATACTAGTTTCTTCATCATCACATGTAATAAATACTACATATATTATCTTTGATTTTCACAAGGTATCCTTGTGTTTCAAGTAATTCTAAACCGAGTATGTTGAGGAAACTTCGTATATTGCACATGCCTAATAACCAAATCACCAAGCTTTGTTTTGACTATAGTGTTACCAATTCCATAGAGAAATGAATTTCTTTTCATTTTCTTCTTCCCTATCATCTTAAATTTATACCTGAACATCATTGAGTAAAATTCTCTAGGGCACATATGGAATTTGTAATTTCTACTAACATACTAGATCTCATTCCATGTATAATCATTCGCTTCCACCATGTAGTCAAGAATCACATATTCACATGGACTTTTCCGGTATCTCCTCTTCCGCAATGATTTGATTGGTAGTCTCAATTTCTTGTTGTAATTCGAATCGCTAATTTATTCCTCGCCACATGCCCAAAGAAGATGTCCTCTATTCTTGCAAATATAACATCTTGACTTTATCCCTCTTTGTACCAACAAATTCTTCTTCCTTGTTCTTTCGACCTTCCGATTTCTTTGTGGTATTAAATGCCTCATTCTCAAGCACTTTCGAACCAACATCTACCCTTTGGTGAGATGCTCTTCCTTCTAGAATTCCATTGGTACACTCTTTTCGGGAGTTTCTCTTAATAGGTATCTTCCATATTGGAATCCAAGAGTGGGTTTGAAAGTTGGCCTTTCCCATGGTCGAGCCGAGCTCGATACCAATTGTTCACTGTGATTCTCGCCAACAATCTTTGTTTCAAAATGTGTTTCATGGTTTGAAAGTGAATGTGTGTTGTGATTCAATGGAATAAAGAATATGCAATAACAATAATATGCAAAAATTTTTAATAGATAGTGAATAATTGTTGTAATTCGCTTACATCGATAACCTATATATACTATTCTAATCGACACCATTTGACGCTTTATTCTCCAACCATTGTAACTCTTGGATGAAATAATCACAACCATAATAATTACTTAATCGCTCGAAATGGGCTTTTGGGTTAACAATATTGACCCACTTTGCAGACTTTAAATTCACCCAACAAACATAATACAAACTTAATATTTCTTCAGTCTTGTAATAGTGTTAGTTTGACTTTTCAGAGTCAACTGATTCAACTTTGACCTTAAATATTATTATTTTTGTCATATAATATTTGATGAAAATTATACAATAAGAAATACACGTAAAATTTAATCCATTTATATATTTTGCATCAAATATTATATAATGTACATAAAATAGTTAAGGCAAAGTTGAACCGCTTTGACTCAAAAGTCAAACCGACACTTATTTAGGAGACTGATGTAGTATTGTCTTAAACATAAATAAGTAACATACTTTGATCTAAATAAATTGAGGCTAACAGTTTGAATGTTCTATTATAGTTACATATTACAACAATCAAAGTAGATAACCGATCAAGCAATTTTTAACAAGAATCTCAAACATAACGTGACTAGATACACATCTTAAAAGATGGAAATGAAGAAAGTAAAGAACGGTTACATTATACTCCGGTTAAGCTACACGATATCTAAATTAATACCTTGCCCCTAAGGTAACCCAATCGACAAAACTTTACCCGCTTATCGTATGTAATGCTTACTATTCAAAACACCAACATTAAGCTAAGGGTGTGTTTGGTCTGCAAAATGTTTTTGAAATTGTAATCTTTGGAAGGAATTGTAATTTGATCGAATTGTAATTCAAAGAATTAGAATGTGTTGAATTGTAATTGATGAAAATGTTTGGTCGACTTGAATGTAGTGTAATTCGTAAAACATTAACAATAATACTAATAATAATATAATTATGTATAAATAATAATAATAATAATAATAATAATAATAATTAATAATAATAATAATAATAATAACAAATATAAAAATAATAATAATAATAATAATAATAATAATAATAATATTGATACAATTATAATATTATAATAATATTAATAATTAATAAAACAATAATAATAATAATAATAATAATACTTTTTAAATATAATAATAAATAAAAATCATAATTTAATATAAAAATAATTATTAAAAAATTAATTATATATTTAGAAATTTATATATAATATAAAACTAATTATTATAATTGTTATTTATTTTAAATTTTAAATAATATATTAACAATAGCGATAAAGAAAAATCGATATTTAATCGGTAAAAATCAATTATAACGTAATTCAACACATTCCATCAAGTTTGCTATGTAATATGAATTACATTATCGGACGTAATTGGTTGTAATCCAATTACATTTCATCAGCAAACCAAACACTTCAATGTAATGACGTTGAATTATAATTCCATCCATTCTCGCCAACCAAATGTAATTATAATGTAATTTAGATTATTACAACAGATTAAATCGAATTTCATCGAACCAAACGGCCTAAAAGTTTACAAGGAATCTTGATCGACTATAAATATTTAATATGTTTTATTAGTACTTTACTCACAAACAAGATCTTTTCGCCTTTGTCTAGAAAAATATTACTCGATTTAGCAAAAATATCACCAACCTTTTAAATATATGTCAAAATTTCTATGGAGTCGATAGTAGTCTAGTGGTCTGTGTATTCGGTCGCCATAATCGAGTCTTAAAATGCTTAAAAAATTAATTAGATAATACTCTCTTCGTCTCCAAAATTATTTGCTCCCACAAAAAACACACAATTTAATAAAAAACATAATTATTAACGCTTTCTCTCTTTTAGAATGACGCTTTTACTTCAACTAATTATGTATCTCTTTTCTAAAGTTTGTAATTCTAATTTTAACAAAGGGTAATATAGTAAAGTGGATCAAACTTTCATACATATTTTAAGAGATGAACAATTAAATTAAAATTTTCAAAAAAAAGAAAAACATGAACTATTAATTTGGAAAGAAAGGAATACAATTATAGTATTTTAGATTAGTATTTTGCATATATATTAATCTAGGATCTTCCATCTATCCAAGTTTAATGACATTGTCTGTAAACTGTAAAAGTATTTATTACCTCAAATTGTTATTAATGGGAAAAAAGATCGCAATGTTTTCTGCTTGATAACCATTGAAGCAGTCACTTTCAATCATACATCCAGTTAACCAATAAAAATTATCGTAGAAAAGGGTTCCATTGGGGATAAACACTGAAAAGAAAAGCACATTGTGCCATTGTGGTCCGTATACAAATACAAGATGACCACTGTCCGGTATACCAAATGTCAATTAGTTTGTCAATTATCAACTTATCTCTAACGTCCCAAAATAGATAACTGCATTTCCCAAGACAAATAGTATGCAATAACTCTATCGAAATAATGCTATAAAATAATGAGGAATGGTATATTCACAAGATTTATAAAAAAAAAAATCATACAACGAAGCGTCAAGATCATTTGTTTAATAAATAGAATTTTACTTTCTTATAACTGTTTTGATTAGAAACAATCTTGCCATTTCATTGTGTGAAATATTTTGTAGATATTTTGTAGACATAGCAATATTATGGTGATGTGCACCACTGAATCTTATATATATATATATATATATATATATATATATATATATATATATATATATATATATATATATATAGGGAAGATCCAGTAGCAAGAAAATTAAAATGAGAACGAGAAGATGGATTTCTACCACACATTTTATATGTTTTAGATTTTTAATTTTACGATCTAATTTTATATGCATCTGTAATGCGCTATTGCTACATTTATCCTTCTTATTTTTGCTATTCTTCTTTATTCGATCCTAACTATATATATATATATATATATATATATATATATATATATATATATATATATATATATATATATATATATATATATATATATATATATATATATATTTTAAATGATTGACATGCATAAAAGATATGACTAAAACATGTTTAATAATAAGATGATGGTAAATGAAAAATTAAACGTAAAGATTTGGAGAGATAAAATGTATGGTGATACGTTAAATCAGAATAAATTAAACAATAGCTTTATGACATATGTTGTACTCTATATCATCATTTTTTAAATATGAAAAATATGGTAGATTGATAATGCGTGTTTAGTTGTAGAGATTTTTTTTTATAGTTTTTTTCAGTAAAATAGTTTTTTATTTTTAGCCTTAAAGGTTATATGCTTTGATACGCTTAAAGATACGACTAAAAACACGTTTAATAATGGAGAGATCCTCTCGAGTTGTAGACATACAACTCGGTCAAGTTAGATAATCATGGCGGTACCTGGATTTGATCCAACGACCAATATCCTTAATAATAAGATGATGATAAATAAAAAAATTAAATGTGAAGATTTAGAGAGAAACGTATGAACCATGCACAATCAGAAACGAATTGTATACGACTTTGTGACATACGTTAGCTTCGTGATCATTTTTTTTTTTTTTTTTTTGAAATTGTTTTGTTATTTTTAGCCTTAAAGGTTATATGTAGCATTTAAAAAGGAAAATAGGTATATATATATATATATATATATATATATATATATATATATATATATATATATATATATATATATATATATATATATTTAACTTTTGAAAACTAAAAGGTTTTAGTCATACAATAGAACATACTTTCATCTTTGCACTGCTGACACGTGTATTTTTTTTGTTCCACTTAATATAACGAACTTTCTTGTTTTGTGCTACTTTGGTGCATGTATTAACTTCATACCGGATAAAAGTTATTTTACCGGATACAAATCACGTTAAATAGAGTTAATTACATAAATGGCGGGTATCACAATTTAGTCCTTCAAATTTTTGTTAGAATTTCGCAGACGTTTCGTCTGCTTTTATACATTTACGCCTTTTTTCTTACGCTTAACTGCTTTATATGAATACATCCGATTTATACGTTCGTCCGATTTTATACATTTACATCCGCTTTTATACATTTTCGTCCGCTTTTATACGCGTCCGCTCGCTTTTTACGCTTTTAAACGTTTTTAGCCTGTTGTTATACTTTACATCCGCTTTATAAGTTTTCGCCAATTTTTATATGGTTTCGCTCTGCTTTCTTACATTTTATACGCTTTCATACGCTTCAGATGTTTTCTTACGTTTTAAACGCTCGCCGCTTTTATATGCCGCTCGCTTTAACACGCTTTATTGTGTGTTCCAACGCCGTCCGCTTTTATCCGCTTTATACGCTTTCATCCGCTTTCATATTTTCGTCCATTTTAGATGTTTTTATACGTCGTCAATTTTATATGCTTTCATCCGCTTTCATCCGGTTTTTTACGCTTTTATTCGCTTATCCATTTTATACGCGTCGCTCATTTTATATCGCTCGCCTATTTTCTTATGTTTTTATACGTTTCGTCCGCTTTATCCGCTTTAATATATTTTTATACGCTTTCATCCGCTTTCATATTTTTGTCCATTTTATATGTTTTTATATGTTTTCGCCTATTCTTATATGTTTTCATCCGCTTTATACGCTTTCATCAATTGTTCGTCCGCTTTATCCATTTTTATACGCTTTGATCCGTTTCATCGTTTCCATCCGCTTATATCGTTTTCGTGTGCTTTAAACGATAAAACGGATGTAATGGATAAACGCTTGAAAACGTATAAAAGTGATAAAACATTTGAAAAAGTCGAAAACGCTTAAAACGGATGAAACGAGTAAAACGGGCGAAACAGATGAAAACGACGAAACATATAAAACGGATAAAAACGATAAAAGGAAGAAAACGCTTAAAACGATGAAAACCTATAAAACGGGCGAAAACATATGAAGACATAAGAAACGTATAAACGTGTAAAACGTATGACAACATATAAAAACGGACGAAAGAGTACAAAAACATAAGAAAACGGATGAAAACATATTAAAACAGATGAAAACGGCAAAAAATGCATGAAAACAGATGAAAACGTATAAAAACGGACAAAAACGTATAAAAACGTAAGAAAACCGATGGAAACGTATAAAAACGGACGAAAACGTATAAAAATGGATGAAAACATATAAAATCGAACGAAAACGTATAAAAATGCATGAAAACATATAAAAATGCATGAAAACATATAAAAATGGACAAAAACATATAAAAACGGATGAAAACGTATAAAAACATACGAAAACGTATAAAAAAAATTTAACAAAAAACATTAGGGACTAAATTCGTGATACCCCGCAAACCACAAGCACCATTTAGGTAATTAACTCAAAGATTTATTGTAAGTGGAAATCCTATGTGGCCACGTAGGTTCATAACTTTGGTTCCGTGAACACAAAGTAACACGCACTAAAGTAATACAAAATAAGAAAGTTCGTTACATTAAATGAAAAAAAATACATATTCCAAAATGATTTAAAAGTGAAAGTAATTTGCTATTGTACGGCTAAAACCCAAACTAAAACTCTAAATCGTGGTTCTTTAAAAATTTTGCTCTTATTATACGTTTTTTTTTTTGAAAATCCCTCATTTCCTCGCAACTAAACACACAACCAGCTATCCACCTACCTCTCTAAAACACATCCACCTACTCTCTCTAAAACACATCCACCCAACCAATCCTTTTCTCCCATGGTCGGTTTCGACCGTCTGTCCCGATCCTTTCTTGTACTTTATTTTCCCACAATAAAAGCCTTACTCACAGATCATCATCTCTCGCACGCTGCTGTTGTCGCCGCCACCACTTCCACGCCTCGGACTCGCGGTGGTCCGCCATCGATAGCTTGTCAGAGCCTTGGGTTTGATTCTAGATCTGCTGGTTTTGCTCTGCCCTTTAGGATGCTTAGTTTTATCTTTTATGTATGTTTTCCGTACTTTGTGTACTTTTGTCAAGCTACATCTTCGTATGGTTATGTCTCCTAAAGCTCACTTTGGTGATTCCCCCACCCTTGTATGGTGTGTTGCTGTCCGTCACAACTATTAGGTGTATGCTTTTTTGGCTTAACTTGTTGCTTCGTATTTTGTTTGGCAAGTCGGCTTCGATTTTGCCTTTATGTTCGATGTAACTTGTTGTGTTCAAATTACTCCATTTGTAGGAGTGAAATGAAATGTAATCTTTGTTCAAAAAAAAAAAAAACAAAAAACACACACAACCGCCTTTGTTATCTATCGTGATCATGTATCATCATTTTTATATCTTAGATAATATAGTTGGTCAAATTGGTTTACTCCAAAGTAATCACCGTCATTCGTTTAAGATTTTGAGTGATATATATAGCATTAGGGCTATCTCATGAATTTATGAAATTTTTAAAAGCTTTGAACGAAATTAAACAATAAAGTCTTTTGGGAAGGAATGTTATATATAAAATGTCACATTTTTATAATATACAATGCAATTGGTTATCTAAACGTTTTAACATAATAATCATGTAAAATATTTTCTCATCTAAATATTTTTTTTTCGTGAAAAATATGTGTACACATGCATAAAATTATTAATAGGACAAATTTTGAAGCCTTTAAACATTTTAAGGCCTCGAGCGATCGCCCACCTTGTACACCAGACGCCCTCGTAGATAGTATCAAACGATATCAAGAATAAGCACAAGTCTTGAATTATTAAAATGTAATTGAAATATGCTACTAGTACATAAATTATCTTTATAATCATGCTAAGGTACACTAAAAGATTACAAAATAACTTTACGATATTCTCTTATACATATAAAATGTAACGCGGTTACCATTTATAAAACTGTATGTTCGTGATTGGAAAGCGGTATGGTGGGTTTTGGGCGGGCATATCGGTATACTTTTGGGCTTTTTACCCATTAGTTTAAGCAACGGTTAGCATCACCGCTTCATACACGTGCACGCATAAAAATGGGTACGTGTCTTACATAGCGCCCACCGCCTTGCAAGTGGTGTTCGGATCTCGAAATGCCTGAAGGGATTGTTATATACGTGTGTTGGCAACTAATCAAACCCATTTGGTAGGTAGGTAACTTCTCTTATACATATAAAATGTAACGCCGGTTACTTATAAAAACTATTATGTTCGTGATTGGAAAGCGGTATGGCGGTTTTGAGCCCGCCGTATCGGTATACTTTTGGGCTTTTTACCCGCTTAGTTTAAGCAAACGGTTAGCATCATCGCTTCATACACGTACACGCATAAAAAAGGGGTACGTGTTTTACATAGTGTCCACCGCCTTGCAAGTGGTGTTCTGGATCTGCGAAATGCCTTGAAGGGATTGTTATATACGCTTGTTGGCAACTAATCAAACCCATTTGGTAGGTAGGTGACTAAAATTCAGTTTTTTTATTGTTGCTTAATTTGTGTTTGATTTTACTAGATTCCATGATTTGGGGTTGTTGTAAATTGTGATTGGTGATGTGGGTTTTTGGTTTTGTAGTTTATATGGTGGAGTAAGGCGCGGTACCAAGTGTTTGTTTTTGCGACTTACTAAAAAAGATGATTGGTTTTGGTTTTGGTTTGGTTACATGTAATGAACCTGTCTCATGCGTGGACGACCACACGGTTGCATTGGGCTTTTACCCTGCTAGCTTAAGCAAACGGTTAGCATCACCGCTTCATACACATACATGCATAAAAAAGGGTACGTGTCTTACATACCATCCACCGCCTTATGTAGTGGTGTTCTAGATATGCGAAATGGCTTGAAGGGATTGTTATATATACGCTGTTGGGAACTAATCAAACCCATTTGGCACGTAGGTGACTAAAATTCGCTTTTTTATTGTTGCTTAATTTGTGTTTGATTTTACTAAGTTCTATGATTCAGTTGTTGTAAACCCGTGATTGGTGATGCGGGTTTTGATTTTGTAGTTTATATGATGGAGTAAGGCGGTACCAAATGGTTGGGTTACATGTAACAAGTAACCCGTGATCTCGGCGTGTCGACTTCGCGCTGCTGACCATGAGGTTTTGACTGAGTCTAGCCGATGATGAGACCTCACAACCGACGCCTGCTTTTATATGTATAAGAGAATTCTTGAAATAGGTTTATTCAATTGCAAATGCTTTTTAGTGTGGAGAAAAAGTTACATCACAAACTATTGGTTATAGAGAATATTAAGGCGCTCAATAATTCAGATTATTATTGTGATCCTCGTATATGCACTTCTTCGTTATTACCGATTAGGTTGTGACATTTTCGATTACATGTACCAGTAACCCGTGTCTTCGCGTGGCGACCACCGGTTGCGCCTGGGGTTTTGATTACAATCGTAGCGGCGATGATGAGCCGCCGCTTGGTGTTTGTGTAAGTGTTGTTTTATCAAACCCATATCTTGGCTGGTAATCTCACGGTTGCGCCTATGGGATTTTTATAGGATCTTGCGCGGAGATGAGCACGCGAGACAAACCGCGCTCCTTGCAATGTTGTTATATGAGTTGCATCTACGCAAGTAAATAGTCGTGTCAACGATTGGAATCTTTCCATCCGATCTGAGTTCGCATTTGTACATATAAAATAAGGTTGGTTACTCAAAAATTATTATCTTCGCGTAGTTGAAAGCGGGTATGGTGAGTTTTGAGCCAAACCGCTGGTTGTTGCTTATGACCGTGATTCGCACATTTTTAGCCTTTTGAGGTCCGTTATATGTGCGATCGTCGTTAACTTTAGACCGGGTTTTCTCATTGATTCTCCGTTGCGTTACGGTTGCAAACCATGGGGTTTTGATTACACTTTAGGCGATGATGAGAGGTGTCAGCGTTTGTGTTTGTGTAAGTGCCGCTTACGTAACCTCGTATCTTGGCGTGGTAACCTCACCGGTTGCAACCATGGGGTTTTGAATACCACTTCATTAATTTCGACCGAGCCTTATACATATGAAATGTAACGCTTGTTACTTAAAAACTATTATTTTAGTTATCGCAAGCTGGTATTGCGGGCTTTGGGCTGAGAGCTGTCTTGTTGCTTATGGGTCGTGTTCCTGCCAGCTTTGGCCCTTTTAGGACGTTATATGTATGGATATTCGCTTACTTTAAAGAAGGTTTTCATTGTTTCTCTTTTGCGTTATTCGAGTAGGCGGACGGATTTCTTCATGCATGTTATCTTCTTTGGTTGTGATTAGTTCGCATGTTCATTCAAGGTTGTTTGTTATCGCTTTTTTATTGCAAAGGCATCTAATGAGCCAAGCCGCTGGTTGTTGCTTATGACCCATATTCGACATTTTTTGCCTTTTGAGGTCGTTATATGTCCGACCGCTCGCTAACTTTAGGGAAGGTTTTCTCATTGTTTCTCCGGTTGCGTTATTTGAGTAGGTAGGTTGGGATTCTTCTTGCATGTTGTCTTCTTGACCGTGGTTAGTTGCCGTGATGTTGCTCTAGGTTGTTTGTTAAATTTTTTATTGCGAAGGTATCTCTTGTTGTGTAGAACCTGTTTGTCGACGACGCTTGATTACACTGCAGCGATGATGAAACGCGTGAAACGATTGTCGCTTCGTAAGTGTTGTTTACCAAAACCTATATCTTGGTATGGCGACCTCACGGTTGCAGCCGGGGTTTTGAGTACCACTTCAAAATTGCGCTCTTGAGTTTTTAGTTGCATGACCGCGATCCGATCTCGACCTGCACCTATGTGGTCTCCACTTTTCTCGTTCGTTATTTGGCAAATTGATGTTGCGGTCGAGATCCAAACAAGAAAAACGAACTCGCCATCGATGTACTTGGGTTACTTTTTCTTGGTTGAATACCGATCACCGCTCAATCGATCTATAGGCGATGATGATAGTATTCTAACCAACGCCGATACATTTCCTTGGTCGACATCGTGGCGGTGGCAACCACATTGAACGCGTGATCCGCAGCCATTTTGATTTCCGGTATCTCTATTGTATACATATATCCGAGCCTCATTCGTTGCCATTATTTATGTTTTTCATTGGTTTTGACGTGTTAGTGAAACCGTAGGTTAAATGACAAATACACGTACGTCTATGTACTATTTTTTGCACGTATTTATCGCGCGTGTGTTATCAAGTATATTTCCTAAATCAGGACTGCGGATACTATATATAAAAGGTTCGTCAAGAAATCATGTTAGCTACCAACTACCATCTATGTGTGTCAGATCAATACGCTATAATTCTAATAGTGAAATGATACTATTTCAATGCCAATATAGAATCATGGGTAGTGCATTTTTGGACTAACGTTGTTTGAAATTGTTCATATCTATTCAAATGGGCATGAGTTGAATCTTATCCAAGTAACTAGTGGTGTCATTGATTGGAATCTTTCCACTGGTAGACTATTGCAATCTTCATTTGCTAATAGTGATACGGGATGTTTAAGATATTGCCTGTTCTAATATTCTTCAATTCCTTTGTTGTGACAATGGTCAAGAATACGCCTAGTGCATCGTTGCACAAAGACTCTTGAAACAACAAAAGGAATTTGAAAGAGGCGATCAAAGCGATTTCACTATCCCGAACGCCACGGTCAATATCATCGATCGACGATCATGGTATACTCCGAGTGGAAATATTCAACCGGATGACACAACAATATTCGGCAAGGAGCAAAGGAAGCCTCATGAGCAAAACTTGTCCGTACAGTTTCGCGAACAACGAAAGATTGTTTCACCAAGTTGAAAGTGGGACGATTGTTTCACACCAAATAGTGTTAGCCGATAACTATTGTTTCGCATCAAGATGTAGTCGTGTCCTAATTCTAATACTATCCATACTTTTGCAAAAGAGCAGAGAATCTATCCAACACTTCTGAACATCGATTGGGATCTTTCCACCCTCAGAATATTGCACGCTCATTTCCAATATTGATATGAGATGTTTAAGATATTGCCCTGTTTAATTCACCCTCGAACCTTTTCATTGTGACAACGTAGCAATACGTCCCGTCCAGACTTTGCACAAAAGCCGCTGGCAATGACAAAGGAATTCAATGGGCCTCGTGAAATGGGTCTCGCTATCTTGAACATCGCGTCTCAACATTAGCGACCGATGCTTGAAATGTACTCCCGAGTGAAAGAGCCCACCAAGGACACAACAATATTCGTGTAATGTTGTGCATGTAAGTTTTAATTGATGCACATAAGTTATATGAGTTGTATTCACGCAAGTAAATAGTCGTGTCAACGATTGGAATCTTTCCACCAAGATAATAGTTCAATCTTCATTTGATAATATTGATAAGGGATGTCTAAGATATTGCCCGTTTCATCTTCCTCGATTCCTTTCTGCAGACAACGGTCTAGTAGTATGTCCGGTGCGACCTTTGCACAAAGACTCTTGACACGAAGAAAAGGATCTGAGGGGCGATTAGACAGTGTCACTATCCTCAACATCGCGGTGTGGAAAACTATAAGGGGTTGAATAGTTTTACCAATTAAAACTTCCTTTAAACTATTTAGATCGACTTATGTCAATCTATTTGGTTGTGTGTGTTGGATGTTGATAAACAAGCATATAAAGATATGTAATGAAAAGATAAGAGTAGAAGCACAAAACCACAACGCGAGTATTTATAGTGGTTCGCTACAAGGACACCTTCCTTGCCCTACCCACTCCCCCGAGTCACCTACCTGGAGTTCATAAACACTACACCAATCTCCTTATGGCGTAGAAGCCTTCACAACGCCGCTAACCTTTTCCCAGACAAAGCTAAATACCGAGTTCTTTCACACCAAGGCGAACCACACCAAACACAACGTCAGCTTACCCTTTATAAGGTACTAGGCTAAGTACCTAGTTCTTTCACCCAAGGTGAACTACACCTTCACAACATCGCCTACCCTTTATTAGGTACTCGGCTAAGCACCTAGTTCCATTGCAATGGAGGAACTACTACCACACTACACCAACGACTAATCCCAAAGGAGATCTACTCCTTTACAACATTAGAAGGACATCAATATCCTTGGATCTAATGTTAGTCTATCTAGTACATCAAACACACCATATCGAATGTACATCTAAGGACCTTCACTAATGCCTTTGACTAGATCTACAAGACACCTTTCACTAATGTCTTGTGTCTTCACTTAAGCACCTTTCACTAATGCTTCTAGTCTCGACTTCTAAGCACCTTTCACTAATGCTTCTTGTCTTGACTTCTAAGCACCTACTACAAGTGCTTATGCTATAGACCTATAGATACCCTTCACTAATATCTTCGCCTTGACACTGAGACATCTTTCACTAATGTCTTCAACACTACACTTCTTTGAAGAAAGAAAGGAATCATCAACAAGAAGACTTCAAGAGTCTCGATGATGAGGAAGCATGGCAACTCATGGACTCGAGCTTGCTCGACTTCAAAGGTGGTGATCTTGCCTTTAAGAGGAACCTAAAAGATCACACAAAACAAAACTACAAACATAGATCTCTTGGATCGAGGTTAGTGAGTTTTAACTCGTGGAGAAAGTGTGTTAGAAGTGGGTTAGAAATAATGAATAAATGGCTCACTATTTATGTGAGGAAAAATCCCATCGCTCCCCGTATCCCACGGATCCCTACCACAAGGGATCCCATAGCACAAAGCTAGGGATCCGTGGAACGCTCTTGTTTGCCCATGGGTATTTTGGTTATAGGTCATGGGTCATGGCTCTAACCATGGATCTTTGGCCAGATATAATGTATCTTCGAGTGCAATGCACTTAGTCACTGGGTATGGGTTGATCCATGGGTTATGGATATTATCCATGTATGATATAAGCATGGTGTCATGCAACGGGTTATGGGTCAAGATCCATGGGTTATGGGCTTTGGGTTGTACCCAACTACATTCAATGTATTTGCCCAATGGGTTGCGATACTTAAGTTTCTACCCATTTATATTACCCAATATACTACATATTAGTTATGTGTATATTATACCCAATTATGTAAACACTAGTTGTTGTACATATGTATTCCTAAATCATAAAATCACTTATACTTGTTTTAGTGTTTTATGTGAAAGTGTGAATATGTTAGAAACTATTAGTTCAAACCATTTACGATTTTATTTGTTTCATTAACATGATTTTACGCTTGTTATCGACAAAACATTAGAAGATCGTGAAATATAAATAAACGCTTTTACGGCTATTTTGTATTAACAATCTCCCTTTTGTTGATGACAAAACATAAAATTATTTTAAGGAAAAGCTAAAATTGTGAAGAGTTTGAATTTGTAGTTTTATTTTTTCTCCTCCTTTTGTCGAAACAAAAGTGTTTGAAGAAAGCAACACATCGCTTTTTAAGAAAAACATGTGAAAGAATTGAAAATAAAAGAAATAGAGAGCAAGTAACTGAAAGGATCTCGTCTTTACTCCCCTTGACGAGTCCATCCCTATGTTGTGGCCAAGAAAGTGATACTAATCTAGTTTGTTTGCAAGTAAGTTTGCAAAGATTTCGCCTGTGACGAATGTGCTCCTCTTGATGATTGCAATTTTGCAAGTAGATGTCACGAATGTAAACCTAGTATTGCAAGTAATTTGAATGTATTGCTTGACATAAAGCTCCCTAGCTTTAGGATGTCAAAGTCTTCATGTAAATTGAATAACTACAAAACAAAGGTTAGAAATCAAGTATAATACACAATTTCTCGCAAATGTGGTCCAAGTTAGTAGAAAATAGCTCGTCATCTCACGGATCCCACTTGCCTCTTAGTGTGGATCCGCTAGGCAACTCGAGGATCCGTAGTAGCAGACACTTCAAAGAAATGTGATATAACAAGTAGTGTTATCACAAAATGAGATATGAATACAAGGTAATCATATGCTCGTAAAATAACAAGTAGCATGTAATTCCATTTAATAAAACTAGAGTTATGATATACATGACTCTAAAACTAAGAAAATAAACAATACATGACTAGGAATTTCTAGACCAACTAACGCTTGATGCTAGGACACCACTAAAATTTCTAGCTCAAGTTTTGTTTAGGTTTAATCTCGTCGAAACATTCGAGGAGATGATAGAACATGAAACGTTGGTCTTCTAGTACTTCATGTATCAAACTTTCAACATGTTGACAATGATAGCAATCTTTGTCATGGCTAGGTAGTGGTGGTGGAAGAAACGAGATGGCTTGATGCGAAGGATCAAAAGCGGCTTCAGGAGCTTCAAACGATGGAGGATTGGTGGAGGCGCATTCGAGAATGGCTCACCAAGAATGATGGTGGTAAAGAAGTGTCAACTTCCATATGGTCGGTGGTTGACTTTGATAATTTCTCATAATCCAAATAGGATTATATGATCGAGACGGCGAAAAGGAAGCGGTGAGCAAGTGTTGACTCAACACCTTGATTTTGAACCATTATTCCTCCTAATGAGGAGAATTTTGTCGCGGAAGCGGATGAGACGGCCTAGAGGCAAGTCCTCTAAATTGTAGAGGTGTGTGATGATAGTTGTGAAGTAAATGAAATAGCTCTAGGAACCAATGGTGATGGTTTAGCGAGATGATATTGTTCGCCTAGGAGGTATGGTAGTGTTTGGCATTGGTAGTTTTGTGGGTACTATCCTTTAGGAATTGGTTTGATTGGATGATGAAGGATTCTATCATTTATTGGCTCGACCGAGATGATTCGGTTGAAGAGATTTCGTACAACACGAGCCTTTTTATGGGTGGTTCTGGTGGATAAGTTACTACTGGGGTTTTCCTCATGATGAGATGATTTCAAGAAGTTGCAAAAGCTGAAAGTTAGGGATGAGAGTGATGACTATGGAGGTCCCAACAAGGTGTTTTATAAAGCAAGAGAATGGCAAGTATTCAAGCTTAAGCCACTAGGATTCATTGGAATGTGATGATTAACATGCACAAGAGTCAACTCGAGTTTACATCGATCTAGGAACCTCATTTAAGATGAGATGGAGTGTTTGAGTTAGAAAGATGAGTTGAAGTGATTGTTTTAGCAAGATTTGACTTACATCTCATCCGGATCCCACTTGCCTCTCTCGTAGGATCCGCTTAGGCTAATCCTAGGATCCCGCTTTCAGTGTTATGAAAGAGTGGAAATGATGTTTCTAAGATTTAAGACCTATAACATCTTGAGTGTTTCAGTTCTCCTAAGTGTTTTAAATGAAGGGTGCTCAAGTACTGAGGTAATGAATGATGTAGCTAATGATTGTCTTTTATGAAAGGATTTGGAACTTTCAAAGAGTACCAATGGATGAGTAAGGATGACACTAAAGATGAGAGTGTCAATCAAGCTAAGTGATCCTAGAGATTAGGATGACTTAGATAGTGTTTTGAAAAATATCCTAGAAGCTTTGAGAGAGAAAATTAGAATTTGATCAACTTTGATCAATTTTGAGGCGAGATGATTTATGATCAATTTTGCCATAATTGAAAGATTTCAAAGACTAAATAGAAAATGAAGTATGAGTTTGAGAGCGAAGAGTAATGGATTAAAATGAAACGGTAGATCTACAAGCATTTTAGAGTGTGATCTAGGTGTGAGTGGAAGGATCAACCTATCTTGATAAGGACTTAATTGCCTTAAGACACTATGTTTGGCTTAGTGTAGGAGTTCTAGGATATGTTTGATATATAATGCTTGCAATTGTATTTTCGCTTGTTTGATCCCACGCTCTCTGCAAGTGGGATCCGCTCAGCACAAACATCGATCCGTCCATCTCGCTCGCAGAATTTACTAAAGGCATGCAATGATCTTGACAATGCATTATATTCCAAGATTAATAAAACGGTTTTAATACTTAGATATCAAATGTAAGATGTTTTATTTCATAAAGGAAATAGGATTACATTGATAAAGCACTATAGAATAGAATTGATCCTATTTGAATTACTACTAAGTTCCTTGAGTGTTTTTGCTAGAGAATCATTATGTGATGAGTGTTGGTGAATCAAGAATGAAGAAAGTCTTCACGAGAGATATGTTTAATGTTCCATCATCTTGTTCACAAGCACGCATAACGGACTTTGAGAGTGAGGATGAAGTGCATAACATTATGATAGAGGCGCACAAGAACATTCCATAGTGGATGAGTTTATTCTGGAGCCTGAAGATTTGCAAATCGCCTGTAAGTAGTAGGAGATATGGTTGTTGTGTTAGCAGGACTTAATTTGCCTTAAGACACTATGTTCGCTTAAATGAGGAGTTCTAAGGATATGTTTATATATAATGCTCGCAATTGTATTTTCGTTTGTCGGATCCCACGGTTCCCAAGTGTGGGATCCGCTCAGCACAAACATTGGGATCCGTCCATCTCGCTCAGCGAACCTTTACTAAAGGCATGCAATGATCTTGACAATGCATTATATTCCAAGATTAATAAAACTGGTTTTAATACTTAGATATCAAATGTAAGATGTTTTATTTCATAAAGGAAATAGGATTACATTGATAAAGCACGCAGTAGAATAGAATTGATCCTATTTGAATTACTACTAAGTTCTTGAGTGTTTTTGCTAGAGAATCATTATGTGATTGATGAGTGTTGGTGGAATCAAGAATGAAGAAAGTCTTCTAGAGATATGATTAGCGGTTCCATCATCTTGTTCACAAGCACGCATAACGGACTTTGAAATCGAGGATGAAGTGCATAACATTATGATAGAGGCGCACAAGAACATTCCATATGGGATGAGTTTATTCTTGGAGCCTTGAAGATTTGCAACTCGCCTTCATGGGCATAGGAGATTGTATGGTTGTCAGTGTTAGCAAACAAGACAACATGCGAAAGCACAACAAGCATGAAGAATTTCTCGATTTCTAAGGCTCCAAACATTTTCACGAGGATGAGTGCAAGAGGCTTGTAATCATCTTGATATCCCTTGTAAAGATAATGTTTGATCGGTAATATGGTCGAGGTTTGTATATTATGCGATTTAAATATTCCGGAGAGGTATGTGTGAACAATATGGGCTATTTTCATCACGAAGTCAAGAGAGAATCAAGAGACCAATCTTCGTGAAGGCACATTGTCCATGATTTGAACTGGAGGATGTGAGCAAATGCCCATGGGTTAGAGTGAACTTTTGGTTTTGATATAAAACCAAAGAGACAGAGAGTTATCCTCGCTATTTAACGAAGTTCGACTCGACTGAAGAATTCCATTATGAACTTCGACATATCTTCTCGCTGATTTCAAGAAGACATTCTAGTCCTATGGCTCTGAGGAGGAGGTATTGATACCTTCTTCAAGTTTTAGAGAGGTGTTCACAACACGTCCCTTCATGGAAGTGACGCCGAGATTATCGAACCCACTGACATGATTGCCAAAGCGTGTTGGGCTCAAGGAGATGGTCGGAGGTAGACGCTAGTGAGTGAAAAATCAAACTCATATTCATGCGCCATAATTGAACCTATAGAAATGATAAGTTAATGAAAGAACATGTTTGTGATCAACCTATGATAATCTAATGTTTTACTAGATTTTATTAACAATGGTATTTAACACTTTTAACTTACTCAATGTTTTGATTTTCTAGTGGATTTTTAGTTGCATGAAAACTGTTTCAAGAATACGGATCCCACTTCCTTTACAAAAGGGATCCGCTAGTATATCTTCCCGGATCCGTGGATCGTAGTAGCGTAAATAGATTTGATAAAATAAAGGTTTTATGCTTTTATACCACTTAAATAAAGGTTTTAGCTTTTATCCTACGAATATGTTTTATCCTACATTTTAGCATGCATACATGACTTCTAGTGTATCATCAAAGATAATAACCTAGATAAACTAGATCATTAATAATATTGCATTTCAATACTAAGGATGATACAAAGGATCGTATATAACCCCAATATAGATTAACAACACAAAGTAAATGTCTCCGTATGTAAACTTCATCATAGGGAACACAAGTGTGATGAGTGTTAGAGCGATGAGCACGAAAAGATGTAAACCATGTTGATGATGGATCTTCTTGGTTTCGATTGAGATGGAATGAGGAGGAAGATGAAGTTTTAGAATGAGAGGAAATTTTGAAATTGGAAGATTTGAAAAAACAGGGTTTGATGAGATGGTCGACTGTGGGAGTATTTATGGGAAGGAGGAATTTTGAGATTTGTGTTTTGTTTTATTAGAAGATATGATTTTGGATTAAGTGAGATAAAACACAATTTTAAAACCATGATTTCTAGATCGAGGAGTCACACATATGTGAAAAACTTTCTAATGAAGCTATATGTAAAACATGTGTAAATACGAAATCTACTCAAATAAATGCCTAACAAATAACACTTATTTATTAAACTAATATCATTTAGATATAAGTGGAAAGTCATACCTTGAATGCACTTAGAATGTCTTTACAAATGACACAACAAATGTCACTTATACGATTCCCGCCCTTATTTAAGATACCTTTCAAGGAAGGTATTCTTGTTACCAAAGGACTCCTAAAGTCAGTGGTATGAGCTTTGACTAATCAACATAACAAGGAAGATTAGTACAATTAAATGAAAAGGAAAATAAGAAAAATGTTGTTATCAAGTCAACATCCAAACATATAGTTTTATGAAGAAAAAAACATGGTGTTTGTTTTATGAAAACCTTCTTTGTAGTTTTCAATTAACTATGGATCGATCAAGTTTTAAAGTATAATATACTTCAAAAACTTGGTAACGAAGCTCTCGATGCCAATTGTGGAAAACTAGAAGAGGGTTGAATAGTTTTACCAATTAAAACTTCCTTTTAAACTATTTAGATCGACTTATGTCAATCTATTTGGTTGTGTGTTGGATGTTGATAAACAAGCATATAAAGATATGTAATGAAAAGATAAGAGTAAGCAAGCACAAACCACAACGCGAGTATTTATAGTGGTTCGCCACAAGGATACCTTCCTTGCCCTACTCCACTCCCCGAGTCACCTACTCGAGTTCATAAACACTACACCAATCTCCTTATGGTGGAGAAGCCTTCACAACGCCGCTTAACCTTTTTCCTAAGACAAAGCTAAATACCGAGTTCTTTCACACCAAGGCTAACCACACCTAACACAACGCCTCCTACCTTTATAAGGTACTAGGCTAAGTACCTAGTTCTTTCACTCCAAGGTGAACTACACCTTCACAACGCTGTTTACCCTTTATTAGGTACTCAGGCTAAGCACCTAGTTCCATTGCAATGGAGGAACTACTACCACACTACACCAACGACTAATCCCAAAGAAGATCTACTCCTTTACAACATTATCAAGGACATCAATATCCTTGGATCTAATGCTAGTCTATCTAGTACATCGAAACACACTATATCGAATGCACATCTAAGGCACCTTCACTAATGCCTTTGACTAAATCTACAAGACACCTTTCACTAATGTCTTGTGTCTTCACTTCTAAGCACCTTTTACTAATGCTTCTAGTCTTGACTTCTAAGCACCTTTCACTAATGCTTCTTGTCTTGACTTCTAAGCACCTACTACAAGTGCTTATGCTATAGACGATAGATACCCTTCACTAATATCTTCGTCTGACACTGAGACATCTTTCACTAATGTCTTCAACACTACACTTTCAAGAAAGAAAGGAATCATCAACAAGAAGACTTCAAGAGCCTTGATGATGAGGAAGCATGGCAACTCATGGACTTGAGCTTGCTCGACTTCAAAGGTGGTGATCTTGTTTTAAGAGGAATGATGAGTGTCTAAATACTCATCATTTTTGTATCATTTAAACTGCAAAACATCCGAAACACTCGTAAATGCATCAAATGATAAAATATCACAAATAAGTGTTTTATGTGTTTTAAATGCAAAATATCAAAATCTGTGAAAACGATAAATTTGCATAATTGGCGCTTTAGTCCCCAAGTTTCTAAAATTGTCAAAATAGTCCCCGAGTCAAAATTTCAAAAGAAAAGTCACCAAAGGTCCTTTTAAAATCAAAAGTTGTCAAAATAAGTCCTTTGGTGAAAAATATAAAAAGTTTGAGAAAATTACAAGTTTGGTCCTCCAACTTTGAAAATTGGCAAAAATGGCCCCTGGAAAATTGAAAAATGGCAAGTTTAGTCCTTGTACTTTTTAAGATTGTCACTTTCAACCCTTGATCAACTTTTGAATTGGCGCCTAGGTCCTTGAATTTTCGTGATTTACACATTAGGTCCCTATAATTATTAAACCTTAAACCCATTTCGACCCCGCCACTTAACCATTCGCCCGCCAAAACCCTTTTGGACCGCTTAAGTCAAATCGGCCAAACACCCAGCTTGCGCCCACTTTATCTCCTCCCCAACCAATTGCTCGCTACCGCAACCTCTCACCCATCACCCTTATCCTCGCACCCTTATCACCTCAACCCTCATCATCACACCTCTCACCCCTAGTTGCGCTGCACCCTACACTCAAATTGCCTTTTCCCGCCAAAACCAAGTGAATGGCCAAAGTCCACAAACTCTCCCATTGGCTCTGAATCAAGTGGGATCCTCTCGTAAACACGTGGCAAGGCTTTTGAGCTATAAAAAGAAGAGAGGAAGCAAACAAGAGTAGTTAGTTTTAGTTTTTCACAATGTATGTCGATTTGCACTTTATCTTGTCTTAAATAATTTTCATCTGTATTTTTAAGCTTAATTGTATCAAACAATAGTATTTAAGTGTGTTCCAACTCATTTCAAGTTTGAATTCAAGTTAATGTTCGCTTCTCATTTTATGTCCACTGTTGAGATTTTGATTTTCAAACTCCGTGTTTAAACTTTTAACAACTTAGTTTCAATATCAAACAAGCTTATAGAAGCTTATTAAAGCTTTGTGCAAGCTTAAACTTCAATTTCATGCAACTTTAGAATTTGGTCAAAATAAGTCAAAGATGGAGCAAAAGTGATGCGAGAAGGGTAAATGTTGATTCGTATACGAATGGGGTTGATTCGGAAGGGGGTTGGATAAAATAGGTAGTGGTTCATGGTTCATCGCTGGTGCCATAGTGGCTAGGATCTTTGTGTTATTTTCACAAGCTATTGCATACAATGTATTTCTAGTGATAACTGTTAAAACCTGCTTAGATAGATGTATTTAGGTCCGTCAAGTTAGTTTGATCATGATTTACGCCTGCTCGCCTTTGGATTAGTTTTTGTTCGCAAATCAAGATAATGAGGGAGTGTTTGATTTACCGACTTTCTCTGCCTTAGGAGGGTAGTCGTGGTTGCTTAATATTGGTTCATGTTTGTTAAGTATTTTTGAGCTCGATTGAGTCTTAGTTTGGTCTCAAAACCACCAAATTCAAATCTTAGCTAAATCTTTCTCACCGCCACTGCTGTGAGTTTTGGAATCAGATCCTTATTTTGTGTTTAGAATTGTTAAATACTTGCTTGCATTGTGCTTGTTCATTCATATTTCATCAACATCACTATAAAATTGGATTCAAAATCCATTTTGGTCAAAGTTCATCAATGTTGTCAAAAGTCAAATTAGAAAACTTGTTTTCACCCCAATTGCAAGGATTTTTCCTTGACTCATTTTTAAGTCAAATCAAGTGAAATTTGTTACTTTATAAACTTCAGTTGGTGTTCTTTCTTATCACCATTTTAGTATAATTTTACAAATTTTTAAAGGTTTCAAACCGCTTCTCAATAAGCTCCTATTTGCCTCGCTCAACTCTCGCTTGATAATCGAGTTTTTCTCGATTAGCAAATTTATGCACATAGCTCATAAGAGCTGGTCTAGGTCGATTTTTGGTGTGCTTGATCTCAACCGCTTCTTTTCTAAGTTCCAATTTGTAGTATTTAGTTTTAGCTTCATATGTGGCTTGTGCTTATGCCCAAAGTAGGTCAATGAATCGTTTCTACTCAAAAGCTCAAATCTTCAAATCGATCAAACTTGCATATCGCTGGTTGTAGCTTGTTGATTTTAGTTGCATTTGGTCAATTTAAGCTTATTAGAGCTTCGCTTTGGTTTGGTGCTTTTAGTTTCCATTTGTTATTCAAGTGCTTATTCCAATAAGCACTTACACATCAGTCCCATTTTCTTGTACACAAGCACCTATTTTTCCATTTTTCCTAGATTCCAAATATAATTTTAGAGTTTTCCTGAAATTTTCAGATTTTTCTAAGTTGATTCGCTATTTTTCTTAATTTAAATTAGTTTTTAAGTATTTTTAATTAGCTTTTAATACAAAAAAATTAAGAAAAGGTTCAAAAAATAATTTTTCATTTTTATTAAGTTTAGATAAATATAAAAAGTCAAAAAAGTATTTTTCCATATTTTTCTTAGTTTATTTTGTAATTTTTAGTAATTTAATTAGTTTTTAATAGTTTAAAATTCATAAAAAATAGAAAAATATTCGTAAAAATACAAAAATAGTTTTGAAAATTCTCTTTGATATTTTAGACTTTTCCATTTCATAATTTTATTTTTCTAGCTTTATTTCCTATTTTCTTGTATTTTAGGTAATTATTTATTAGTTAAAATAGTTTTAATTAATAATAATTAGATAATTAGTTATAAAATAATTTTCTTTTTCTATAAATTTTCTTTTATCATTAGGATTGTAAAATGTATTTTCATATTTTTAGGCTTAATATTGTGTAAGTTTCACGCTTTATTCAGACGTCACGTAGTTTTAAATTCGCTTTTATAAAAACATAAAAACAAAACATCATTTTAAATATAGTGATAGCGCTTTATTTAATAGTTTTTATCTTTTAATTTCCTTTAATTTGCATTTAAGCCCCTGTAGTTTATGGGCTTTCTTTAGGTATAGATCAACCACAATCTTTTCCTGCTCAAATCCTCTCGATCACTTTACGTTTGACTATTCTCGCACACTTCGTTGGGACATAACGACCGGGAAACACTATACTCCCGGATCTTCATTGAGTTCGCTCTCGAGCCGCTTAAGCTTGTTACGGTGCCGCCATTCACAAGTGGCGTACTCATGATAAAGCTCGAATCGTCGGGCGCGATCAAATTTTGGCGCCACTTGGGAGCAAGGCTAATAGTCTTACGCTAGCGATTAGTGATTTGACATCACCCTTGTTTATACCATCTATATAATCCAAAACCCAAAAGATTTTCATTCTTTGTTTTACAACATGTTTTGCAAAACACCAAAATATTCCTCTTTACCCTCCTACCCTTTTTGATTCTTTATCCCTTTACCCTCTATACATTTGATTCTAAACTTCTATTCTCATGGAATCTCTCGACTACGATGAATTCGGGACGGTTTAAAAGTCAGACTTTATCACAAATGTCAAGAATTCGTGTTCGTGATGATCCATTGATTCTGCGTAGGGAAATAGAACTAGAAACCCAAGACAAAGGACCGTGTACTTCCTCCGATAATGGAAGTGCTAGATACGTCCAACCTACTTGCTATCCAAAGATCTAATCCTCAATTGCTCCTAAGCCGCCTAGAATTGATCCCGAACTTTCACGATTTACTAAAAGTAAACATGCAATTTAGACAGTGACCAAAGAAGAATGACTTGCCTAATCTTCACGCTTCTCAAGAACCGTAACCGAGACCATAACCAAGTGGTGGAAATTGCTAGCTCGTGAGCACACCACTTGTCCCACCTCCGGATTTTTCAAAATGTTCTTCGAGACTTAATAGTCATTCGATCACCATGTTGGTTTTGTTGATCCTTTGAATAAACCGATTCTTCTCATAACTCTCAAATAGAATCGCTTATTCCTTGTGTCGGTTGTGGTAAGCCTCTTTATGGTTCACCCCGTCGTTGGTGTACGTGTACAATGTGGTAATGATATTCTTAACGGAGTTGTTTGTTTTGTGGTTCGAGGAATTCATTTGATTATGATCCTAATCGTAACTCATTTAACGACTTCCAAACTTTTCCAATTACCCACCACACCGACTTATCTTAATATAACCAACATAATCATTGTGAATTTTGTGGAGGTCCTCACCAAGGATTTGAGTGTCAATCCGAAACGCTGTTTGTCTATGAACAGTTTTACGTGATGCTCG
>CM040242.1:67714171-67779401 GCA_022545495.1 Chrysanthemum lavandulifolium
AGAGAGCGAGGCATGAACTGTTGTGTTCATCGTCATAAATCTCTCTTTTCATCTACTCTGGAAAACTTGTAATCAACCCCATTATCATTCATTAGGCTATTTGTCGTGACGGTGATGGAGAAAACCCAATATGATGAATTTGACCACAAGTAAACTAACTTGAACTCGTGACTTATACTTGCACATATGTAACAAAAGCGGTGCGATTTCCATTAGCATCTCTAAGTACTCTCTATGTACTCTATACTCTTCAACCAACCAACCATCAAGTATAAGGCGTACATTACCTCTTGAAAATCCACAATTGAATGTGACCGAGCACTATAACGTAACTCCTTAAAGTGATAGTTATTTTGTGGTGGTATAAGCCTAATTCCCCAAGTGGTAAAAGAAAAGGTAAAAGACACCCAACAATAACTAGATTTCCAAGTCTTTGTTTTTGATAATAAGCTCGAACAAGGATCATGAGGAATCTTCATCCAAACATCCCGATACCTTCGGATACTAAGTGCACTCGCCGTGATATTTCACTTCAACCTCAAATAAATAATCAATTAACGCCGTTGTCACATCTTACGAGCTGCTCAAATCTAGCCTCCTTTGACCTTAAAGTGAACTTTGATAATGGTTTCCACCCGACCATGTTTAAAAGCACGAACCCGTGAAACCAAGCAATAACCAAAGCGCCATGACGAATATCCAAACACACATCCAATTTATGAAGTACGCGATAACGCTACACGCGTCGTTCGGGGTCAAAGGAACTTCCTTTTCTTGAGCAAGTTTTATAACACCCTAGGCGATGAACCTAATCGTTGTAGTGTAGTAATTAGGGTAAGCCACGGGTATTGATATCGTTCTCTGGGGAATAGGAATGCTAGTAGGGAGTTACTACGCTAAGGTTAAGGTTGAAGAAGATTATTTTTATCTTTTATATTTTATGAAAATGGAAAGGTACGAATCTCGGGTATTGGATTTGGGGGTTGGTATTTCTACCGATTACTCTACTATTATCTAATTATCTAAACTAAGGTTGTGGGAGTCTATGTCTAATTAATGTGTGCTCGTATGATAGTTTAAAGATGTGTTTACTTAGTTTGTATTACTCCTTAATTATCTCCTATTGATGGTTGAGTGTCACGTCTTATTCCTAGTTGCGTTGTGTTTCTAAAGTTGTAGGGTATCGTTTCTCCCTAACTCTTTGAACTTACCAAAGGGTCTTGTATACAAATCCACTTAGAGATTATAGACTCTACTCTAAGGCGCTCTTGGATGGTTTAGCCTACAATCACTCGGTAATCATACTCTAAGGTTCACAAAGATGAATCAAGCATTAAGTACACAACGAATGACCTATCGCATTACTAGATCATTAATCAACTAAGATAAGAAACAACCAATCAATATTCAATAATTAAGTTTCATACTTCCTAAGCAAACACACAAATAAATTAACGGACATGGAGAACATGCAAGCATACACACAAATAATCAAAGACATAATTGAATTAATGAAGCAAAGACTTATCTTGGTGTAAGATAGGGTTAAAACCCTAAAATCTTGTACAAGACACCTTAGGTTCGGTTTTAGGTTTTACTCCAAAGACTCTCCACACAAAGGCGAAAAATTCGGATTCTATATAAGATTACAATTGCGACGGCGTCACCTTATGTTTAGTGGCGCCGTCGTGTCGCCGCTCATTGGGGTTTCGTCTTGGCCACGTTAACCTTGCGACGGCGTCACCTTATGTCCGTGACGCCGTCCTCTTGACTTCGGCGTCGTCGGATCGCATCTAGGCCGTGCGAGTAGCGACGGCCTACTCTTTCACAACTAGACGCCGTCTCTTGAAAACACGAGTTTTGAGTTCGACCGTCACAATAATTGCGGGACGGCGTCGCAAATAGCACTTTTGACGCCGTCGCCTTATACTTTCAACAGCTGTGAGTGTCGATTTCGACTTTGGCCATTTTCTTCATATATTCGCGCCTTCGTCCAAATAAGTGCCATTCCGACATTTTGCCTTCACGAGACCTAAAAGTGAAAAGGAGCGATATTAAGCAATAACGGATACAAAGTGATCAAATAAGGACTTAAACGACCCTCAAATGGTACCTTTTAAAACCTTATCAAATATCCCTACACTTGTTATTTGCTTGTCCTCAAGCAAATGTGCTTTTAGCCAATTAATTTATAAGTTAGGGGTCATGAAGCATTAATTCAAAATGGTCCACAACACATATAAGCCCATGAAAGTCATAACAAGCACGGAAATTACATACTAGCACCTCATGGGGTGTTTGGATACTCGCATCTCTCTCGGTGTATATGGAATATAACAAATTGGAAATGGAAGATAAACACTCATTAACCGGTCCTAGTACATAGATTACCATAGGCTTGAGAATAGATCAAACCTCCATCGCTTTGGCGTAAGCACCTAGGAAAGACTATCAAAGAGGTCTTTTAAAGGGTTGTAACGTTAGGCTTACGGTAGGAAATAAGGGTTTGGTGGGATAGGCTATTTAGTGGTGGTAAGTCAAAAATCTCTATGTTAGCGCATATGAAGAATGGCGTTGCTAAGCCAAGACCCGACACTCTAAATTCTAGATAACTGAAATAAACAAACATAAATTTAAAGATAGATGTAGGATGGTAGCCGTATGTTTTTTTTTTTTTTTTTTTTTCATACACTTTTACTCTATCATCCTCTCGGTAACATCAAAATACTAGGGATTTCTGGGCATAACCCTACACTTGAGTTTTATTACTCTAACACTAATTTGACCCGATTTGAAAAGATCAAAACACTTGGGGTACATTATTACGCAAACAAAGGGAATTTGAATTTAACGTTCCCTTCCGTCATTTCATAAACTTTAACTTTTCCCATGAATCCCAATCGTCCCTAAAGCGTATACAAAGGATATGACTCGACTTAGCAACTTATGCAAGCAACTAGATAATTGAACTAAGGGTTTAAGGTGATAACAAATAATTGCACTAAAAGTGAGTGCATAAGGGGTAGGCTAAGGCGATTTGGGTGTATATTTGGGGTGGGGTGTAAACAATGCTCTTCATTGATATTAGGAAAAACGAAACATCACGAGAACCGCGAAAAGGATAGGCTCACGGGGTTAACTAGGGGTATCGTGTACTAAAGATGAGTACAACGCAAAGGGTGTGGGGAATTACTCAACCGAAGTGGAAGAAGTAATTATATTACGGTATCAAACAAGGGTTTATCCTAATGCCTCTTATCATTTAGTTATTCCTAACTACACAAGTGTAGCCTCACTTGCGATCTCGGAATGCATCACAAAACAAGTTCTAGAATCTAATATACTACGGTTCACACTCTAAGCATTAAAGATGAATGCTTTAATTCCTACTAATCTAAGGCGATCCTCGCATTTTGGGTGGAATTTGGGTGGTAAGGGTTTTGTGCTAGTCATGCAACTTCCTATCCGTGAGGCGCTTTTGTTAAGACTAATGGCCCACTCCTATATGTCATGAAAAATTTTAAATTTGGTGCCAAAATTACCCTAACCAATATTTTCTCATGGTTTATTACATAATCACAATTAGACAAAGCAAATAGTCAAGGATAAGCATAGTTTCAAAGTTCCGTTTTATTTTCCTCCTACACTTAAAGCGAACATTGTCCCCAATGTTCCCGAAAATATCAAAGTTATGATAATGGAAGGTAATTAAAAGCGAAGAAACTAATACTCCCGATTAGCTCGGTAGGATCCGTGTAAAGTGGTGGTTAAATTCTTTTCAAGAAGAATTATTGCGTGAAAAGCTCCTTCCAATCTTATGTAACTTCTTCTCGACAAACTAAACACGCACACTTGAAGAAAACAAACGAAACCTTGCGTAAAATCGGCGGTAATAATATATATAAGACTCGATTTAAACTAGGATATAATGCTTGTGGAATGGATGTTTACTGAATTTCTAAGAAAATTAAGACACGGAAAATTCCAAAATTTATAAGTAGCTCGAGAAAACGAGAAAAAGTAATCGATGTTTTACTCCTTCACGCCGTCGGTTGCAATCTGACGCCGCGGGTTATCGACAAAAAGCGGTGCGATTTTACGGAAAAATTTCGGAAAATTTACATCTTTAGAATCGGAAAAATTTCGCAAAACATCCATTATGACTCGATACAAGCATTTGACTCAAACAAACAAACATATATATCTTTTAATTAATTGTTATTCTCATGTTTACGTTTCTTTTGGCGTGTGTAATCCTCCTACACTTATCCCTTATGTAAAATACCTTTATATGTAATTAAGGCGAAGTTAAAAACAAAATAAAGCATTTTACAAATTTAAACATGAGGATAAACAATTAATAAAAGATATATGACACTAACAAGCAAACAATTAAGCATGGGTTGCCTCCTACTAAGCGCTTTTCTTTATTTAAGAGTCTTGTAGCTAGACTCGTAGTCGTGCTCCTACGTGCCGATATCGTAAGTCTATCCTCAACAATGTCGTAAGGATCAAACTTATCATTCAAGTTCCTAGTAGTGCGTTCGGTTAAATATGCCTTTTCAAACATCTCACCATCGGGATCATAAATTTGTATCCTAATGTGCCACCTTCCATTACCATCACTAGGCGGTCTATTCCAATTCCACATGTGTTCGGTTCTCAACTATCCACTTATTCATGACAAGGTTAACGGGCAACCTTCCTAGGAACTCGGTCATCTTCCTAAATACTAAGGCGTCCTCGAGCGGGTTCACTTCTATATCCCTAGCCAATTCTTGTTCTTGGAAAGTTCTTTGCACTAGCAAAGGCCTTATCTAGGTAAAAAGGTCTTTGGGGCCTATGATGTTCTTCTCGATCCAAGGTCCATATCGAGAAGGCTCTCTATCCAACCCTATCTCTTGTGGGATTTCCTCATCCTTATAGTATGTATGTTTTTAACATCGTAAGCGGATCTAGCACTCCCTCTCCTACCACTATTTTGGACATCTTACAATCAATGATGGCACTAGCGGTAGCTAAAATCCTCTTCCAACTAGTAATGGGCATGTCGGGTCCTTATTCATGTCGAGTACATGAAAGTCGGCCAAAGAGTCAACTCTCCTACATGTACTATCATGTCCTTTATTATTCCAACCGGACGTGCTATACTACCGTCCGCTAATCCTAAGATAGTTTCCGTTGGTTCAATTTTACCTAGGTTGAGGCTTCATGAAGGGACAACGGGCGAGATTGATGCATGATCCTAAATCGGCTAAAGCATCGAGTGGCTTGGAAGTTCAAGTCTACATGGAAGAGTGAATAGCCGGGATCATCTAACTTCTTAGGTAAGTTGTTAGCACAAAGCGGACCCATGTTTTCCAAGCCTAAGTTCTAACTCATATTTTTCTTTTAAAGCATTATAATAAGGTGCATGAGCTAAGACTTCAAGGATCGGTTTTCTTGATGGAGTTCCTTGTACTCCTCCTCTAAACTAGGTTTGGATTCTTGGTTGACGTGTTTCTCAAGAGTAGGCTTTACCAAAGGTCTGGGGCCTTGGTATTTCTTGGATGACTTGGAACCCTTTTGATAGCATTTACGAATGAACCGTTGGGTGAGAGGGCATGGATGTGCACTCTCCCATGGTGAAGCGGAACATGAAGTCGATGCAATCGAATTCACTTTTGGGTTCTTAATGGTATCACTTGGGAGTGCTCAATTTCCCGCTCATTGAAGGCTTTTAAGAGGGCATCAAGCTTGGTTGTCATCTCGCTCTGTTTTTGCTTAAAATCGGCTTCAAGCTTATTCAATCGAGTTTCTTGGGATGACAAAATCTAGATGCAATTGCTTCAAGATTAGTGGGGTTCTGGTATTAGAAGAATTGAACCTATTAGGCGAACTAGATGAACTTTGGGGTGTGCTTGAGCTTTGGTTCCACTTAAGATTAGGGTGATTTCTCCATGAGGGTTGTATGAGTTTCCTAAGTTGTTTTGTTCGGGTTTGAAAGTGTACCACTTCTCTCCCGCTCCGTCGATGCGTATGGGGCGTAGTCCGCAAAAGCTTGTTCGGAGAGCCTTGGCGATCACGAGTGTCATGGGGACCTTGCATAACTCACAAGGTAGAGTGATTTGATTCACTTGTCGTGAGGATTTAGGATTTTGTAGGAACTCATGAGGAATTTAACTTGATCTTCAAGTTCGATCATCCTACGGTCGGGAGGAGGCAAGGAGATTGCCTTGACGGTTTGGGCAGCTCACGGGGTCATCCCAACTTTCGTTGTCATAGAGGCGAGGTCCTCTATTATTTCCCATGATTCTTCTGCGGTGAGATCACTAAGTTTTCCACCGGCCGCTTGGTCAATGGATCGCTTAGTGGGAAAGTTGACATGATCATAAAAATTTGGACTTGGAGCCAAAGATCGATGCGTGATGAGGACTTTATGAAGTAAGTCCTTGAATCGGACCCATGCTTCATAGAGATTCACCTTGGCGTTGTTGAAACATCAAGATGTCATTCCTAAGCTTAGTGGTTCTCCCGGTGGGAAAAATTGAGCAAGGAAGCGAGTAAGATCATCAACTTGAGATGGAGCCGGTGAAGTCGCTCAAGCCAATTACTAGCTTGGTCCGTAGAGAATTAGAAGAGGCAGGTAGCGTGGTCTCCCGAGTAGTAGCATCAAGATCGATGGAATCGGCGATTTTGAGAAATCCTCGAGATCTTGATTTGGATCTTGAACGAAGTCCATGGAATGCACATCCGTTTTGCACCAACCGGATGGTGTCGGATCGCAGGCCGTAGTTTGGGCTTGGTCGGGAAGCTCAATGGTGTTCCTATAGCCTAGGTGGCTTGGTCTCGGTATTCACCAAGAGTGCGGGCTCTTGGCGGGTCATTGGTGGTGGGTTGATGAATGGTAGTGGGTTATCACCTTCCATGATGAAAAGTGATGGAATTACTAACAAAGGTCACGAAGAAGGGGATAGACTAAGAGAAATCTAAAAATGAGAAAAAAGTTTACTTGATAGGAATCAAGCAAAGAAACCTAAGCGAGGTGGACTACTAACTAGCTATTCTATTCCCGCGTGGCGTAAAAACTTGATAACGCTACACGCGTCGTTCGGGGTCGAAGGAACTTCCTTTTCTTGAGCAAGTTTTATAACACCCCAGGCGGTGAACCTAATCGTTGTAGTGTAGTAATTAGGGTAAGCCACGGGTATTGATATCGTTCTCTAGGGAATAGGAATGCTAGTAGGGAGTTACTACGCTAAGGTTAAGGTTGAAGAAGATTATTTTTATCTTTTATATTTTATGAAAAATGGAAAGGTACGAATCTCGGGTATTGGATTTGGGGGTTGGTATTTCTACCGATTACTCTACTATTATCTAATTATCTAAACTAAGGTTGTGGGAGTCTATGTCTAATTAATGTGTGCTCGTATGATAGTTTAAAGATGTGTTTACTTAGTTTGTATTACTCCTTAATTATCTCCTATTGATGGTTGAGTGTCAAGTCTTATTCCTAGTTGCGTTGTGTTTCTAAAGTTGTAGGGTATGCGTTTCTCCCTAACTCTTTGAACTTACCAAAGGGTCTTGTCTACAAATCCACTTAGAGATTATAGACTCCTACTCTAAGGCGCTCTTGGATGGTTTAGCCTACAATCACTCGGGTAATCATACTCTAAGGTTCACAAAGATGAATCAAGCATTAAGTACACAACGAATGACCTATCGCATTACTAGATCATTAATCAACTAAGATAAGAAACAACCAATCAATATTCAATAATTAAGTTTCATACTTCCTAAGCAAACGCACAAATAAATTAGCGGGACATGGAGAACATGCAAGCATACACACAAATAATCAAAGACATAATTGAATTAATGAAGCAAAGACTTATCTTGGTGTAAGATAGGGTTAAAAACCCTAAAATCTTGTACAAGACACCTTAGGTTCGGTTTTAGGTTTTACTCCAAGACTCTCCACACAAAGGCGAAAAATTCGGATTCTATATATAAGATTACAATTGCGACGGCGTCACCTTATGTTTAGTGGCCCGTCGTGTCGCCGCCATTAGGGTTTCGTCTTGGCGCGTTAACCTTGCGACGGCGTCACCTTATGTCCGTGGCCGTCCTCTTGACCGGCGTCGTGCGGATCGCATCTAGGCCGTGCGAGTAGCGACGGCCTACTCTTTCACAACTAGGCGCCGTCTCTTGAAAACACGAGTTTTGAGTTCGACCGTCACAATAGTGCAGGACGGCGTCGCAAATAGCACCGACGCCGTCGCGCTTATACTTTCGACAGCTGTGAGTGTCGATTTCGACTTTGGCCATTTTCTTCATATATTCGCGACTTCGTCCAAATAAGTGCCATTCCAGCATTTTGCCTTCACGAGACCTAAAAAGTGAAAAGGAATGATATTAAGCAATAACGGATACAAAAGTGATCAAATAAGGACTTAAACGACCCTCAAATGGTACCTTTAAAACCTTATCATACACCTTTTATCCTTTCTTGAAAGCAGAACCGTAACACCGACATCGAAGACCCGAGATACGCTTTCCTTTCTAAGATGGTTCCATCATAGCGGGATTTTACAATTCTATAGTTTAAACCGAGAAATAGTTTCTTTCGCGGGATTTTACAAAACCAAGAATAAACCGTATGATAGTTCCGGAATGCACTTTACAATTACCGGATGTTTCCATCGACACGGATTTTCTGGTCTATGATTTAAACCGAGAAATAGGTTCTTTCGAGGATTTTACAAAATCAAGACAAAACCAGTAAACAATGTCGTCTTGAACATCATCAACATCAACAACCATCCAATTAACACTTTGGTAAACACATCATTCACGCAATCATCGGCTATTGTAGTGACCACATGGAGAAGTAAACCCGATATACCAAACTTGATCATGAAGTAGAATTCCCAGTTTGTCACTTAAACTTGTACTAATCCTCGTGAACAAGAAGCGGTGTACCCAATGTACAAAACCTCTTGGCATTCTCAACTGAGTGAGACACCGAAGTGATAGCTTCGTTGTGGGTTAACCGAGAAAGAATCACAAATGCAACTAAATAGCCAAGTCTTTAACACACTCTATATAAGCCCAAACAAGTCATCTTCGCGGAAAGAAAGAATATGAAATAAGTAAACATGCTCGGACAACCTTACTTCAAATCCAAATCAAATATATTGTTCAAACAACCCCGTAGTCAGTCTTGTTCAAATATCAACTCAAGCCGTGACATACTTATCTCCGTGAAACAGTATATACCAAGGTATCAATCCGTACACCCCATCAAATCACATCATCACATCAAATTTCTTCAACATACGGTCCACTCCAACTCAAGATCACGTAATGTTATGAGAAGTATCAACATTCATGTTCGGCTCATAAACTCTCTTATAACTCGACCCATATAAATAACACATAACACCTTCACAAAAATATATAATACGGCACAAGGTCACCTCAATTCAGCCCATGATTATCCAATAAACACTCGGCCCAATTGAAAAGCCCAAGTCCATCAGATCCTTCACCATGACCGGTTAATCACAAAATGAGAAGCCAAAGAAACCCATAAGACCACGATCCATTAAGCATTATGTGCTACAGGTATAACATACTCACCCTAATCCTACGGGTATAAAAAACAATGTAATCACACACTCAACCCTAATAATACTCACAAACATTCCGCCCCCATTCTCAAGCAAAAACGCTCCAAAATTTCCCAGATATCATCATCCAAATCGAATCATCCCACCTTAATATTAACATCAACTCTCACTCTTCATAGTTCCATGCTCGCCACAGGGATGGCTTGAGCCTTGTATTGATTGGTTTCGAGAGCCAAACAAAAACATCAAGGTAGGTTTATTCGAATGATGTTCCTGTTTTTTTTTTGTTTAGATCTTGATTTGTTTTTGAAATTAACGAATGAAAGATGAGACGAAATCATTTGGTTTAGTACTCATTTTAAGATTCGAACAATAAGAAGAGGTGCAAGCTTCACACTTTGATCAATGAGGATAAATATTTCGTGTTGACCTTCAAAGGTTATGAATGACATCAATATAGTCGCGAAATAAAATCGAGATCCCTTAACATTTCGTATTGATTTAAGACTCTTGATAGATCTATGAAGTATACTTTCTTTTGTGTATAGATTTTGAAGATCTATGTGTTTTGAGAACCACACACAAAAAGAAACAAAATTGAGATCAAAAGCTTTTCTACATATAGATATGTGATGTTAGTTTCAAGATATAGGCGTCTTGTCTCGACTATACTTGAAGCATTCTTGAGATTCCGTTTATTCATTGGTTAGGAGAGTCTTGATTAGTCTCGTAACAATTCATGGATCAATGAAAAGTAGTTTATAATCAACGACCTTGAGTGGTGTTGATGGTTCCTTGAGCCGTGGCATAAACCAAACTGAGATCTTTAATATCTTTATATGTTGATGATGGTGTAAGAAGAAATATAATTGATGATGTGTATGAATTAGACTGAGGTTGTGTTTGTGTCTGGTAAAGGGTATTGTTTTGTGGTCGAGGTCAATCATCTTCTTCATCTCCTTTCTGTCGTGACAAGTCAAGTCACTTTTTAAAACAAGTCGCTAACCCTTTTAAACCACAAGTCGCTAGTCTTTTTGAGTCAACTCGCAAAGCCAACTCGCAACAGCAGCAACTCGCTAAAGAGCGAGTGCAATTAAACCATATGCGAGTTAAGTAACTTGCATTGAAACATAACCAAAAACCCAACTCACAACTGACCAACACTCGTCTGTCTAACTCGCATCTGACCATACCAACTCGCAGTTGACTAAATAGTCAACTCGCTTCCTTTAAGCTATTACCCAACTCGCTTCCTGGATCACTGAATCTGGACATGAACACAACTCGCTTCTTAACTGCTAGTACTCAACTCGCATTCAAAAATGCGAGTCCACAACACGCATCAAATAGTATCCCAACTCGCATAGATGAATAACCCAGAAATAGCTTAGAGAAAAAAAACCATCATATGACCACTGATTTACCCCAAGAGTATGCCAGAAAATGATTTAACAAGATGCAGTTACAACTGATAAAAGACTGATAAGACATATTTCACCTCAAGGATTTAACCATATTGACCACACCATCAGTTTTTAGAAACATTTATCAATACATATACAACCTTTAAGACATATATAAACTTTGTAAAAAACTGATTGACCAAATGACATTAAAAAACCAACAGTTAGCATATCTTAAAACCATATTCGACCAACATAACCATCATGAAAACTTGTTAATACAACTGTACGAATCAAGCCACACAAACCGCATCAAGAAACCATTCGAATCAACCCAAACAACAAAACCTGGGCTCTAATGCCAATTGTAGGATCGTGAATATTATGTTGTTTGATGATTTGGGTGGTCTAGGATTGTGATTAAACAAGAAAGCCATTTTAGATAGATGAAGAGAGTTGAGAGGAGGTTCCTTGAAGAGAGTTGCTTAACAAATGAAAGGTTAGATTCAAAAAGCCACACCCTTCCATGGATGGAAGGGGTATTTATACTACAAACAATACGTCCTCCTATCGGATGTGGATCAAGCATATAGTGGGTAAAGACCCGTCCTTCCTCCACGGTGTTGCACTAAACTAAGCTACGCTACAAACTAACTAATAAGCTACTAAATAACGTAACAAACTACAAATCTACGAGCTAACATATGCTAGACAATAATTGGGGTGACCGACACTTTAACATGGAATTTCCAATTCCTAACAATATCTTCTCGTTGATTTCAAGAAGACATTCTAGTCCTATGGCTCGAAAGGAGGTATTGATACCTTCTTCGAATTGTAGAGAGGTGTCTGTCGTCCTTCGTGGAAGTGACGGTTTCGAGATTATTGAACCGGACATGATTTCCGGTGTGTTGGGCTCGAGGAGATGTTCGGAGTGTAGGCGCTAGTGAGTGAAAAAACAAACTCATATTCATGCGTCATAGTTGAACCTATAGAAATGATGAGTTAATAGAAAGTGATGTTTGTGGTCAACCAATGATTATCTAACATTTTACCTAAATTTTTATTAACAATGGTTTCTAACAACAATGACACTTAACTCACTTATGGTTTTGAAATTCTAGTAGAATATTACTTTTAGAAAGAAAGTGGTTTTTAATTTGCATGAAAAACTGTTCTCCAGTACGGTTCCACGGTTCCCTTTCAAAAGGGATCCGGCTAGTCTTTCTTTAGGGATCCGTGGATCTGGAGAAACAGAAACAGATTTCTTTGATAAAAACATAGGTTTTTAGATCTTATAGTTTTATACCAAGATATGTGTTTTATCCTACATTTTCTTTTAGCATGCATACATGACTTCTAATGTATCACGAGCGAATAAAAAATGATAAACACATTATGATAATAACCTAGATAAACTAGACCATTAGTAATATTTTATTTCAATGCTAAGAATGATACAAAGGTTGGGTATATAACCCAATGTAGATTAACAACACAAAGTATATGTCTCCGTATGTGAACTTCATCATAGGGAACACAAGTGCGATGAGTGTTAAGGCGATGAGCATGAGGGCGATGTAAACCATGTTGATGATGAATCTTCTTGGTTTTGATTTGAGATGAAATGAGATGAGGAAGATGAAGTTTTTGAATGAGAGGAGATTTTTGAAATTGGAAGATTTGAAAAAGTGGGGATTTGATAGAGTTGAATGACGGATGGTTTATTTATGGGGAAGGAGGAATTTTTGAGATTTGTGTTTTGTTTAATTATTAAAAAGATATGATTTTTTTGGATTAAGTGAAATAAAATACAAGTTTTATAAACCATGACTTTAAGACGAAAGATTGACACGTATGTGAGAAGGAAAAAAAAAAAAAAAAAAAAAAACTTCCTAATGAAGCTACATGTAAAGCATGTATATGCACAAAAAAATAAAATAAATACCTAGGTAAGCATACTTATTTATAAGCTAATGTCATTTAGAGATAAGTGGAAAGTCATACCTCGAATGCACTTAGGAATGTCTTTACAAATGACACAACAAATGTCAGAAGACAATTCCGACTCCTTTGTGCTTAAGATACCTTCTTAGAAGGTATTCTTGTTACAAGCGATTCTATGGCTTGGTATGTATGAGTTTTGACTAATCAACATGACAAAGAGGATTAGTGCAATTAAATGAAAAATATATAATAAGAAAAAAATGTTGTCATCTAATCAACATCCAAACAAAGAGTTTTAAAAGACATGGTGTTTGTTTTTATGAAAAACCTTCTTTGTAGTTTTCAATTAACCATGGATCGTATCAAGTTTTTAAAGTACAATATACTTCAAGAAACTTGGTAACGAAGCTCTGGTACCAATTGTGGAAAACTAGAAGGGGGGTTGAATAGTTTTACCAATTTAAAACTTCCTTTTAAATATTTAGATTGACTTATGTCAATCTATTTAGATGTGGGTGTTGGATGTTGATAAACAAACATATAGAAGTATGTAATGAAAAGATAAGAGTAAAAGCACAAAACCACAACGCGAGTATTTATAGTGGTTCGACTACAAGGACACCTTCCTTGCCCTACTCCACTCCCGAGTCACCTACTCGAGAGTTCGTAATCACTACACCAACTCCTTATGGCGGAGAAGCCTTCACAACGTCGCCTACCCTTTTTCCGGTGCTAGGCTAACCACCGGGTTCTTTTACTCCAAGGTGAACCACACCTACACAACGTCGCCTACCCTTTATCGGTACTAGGCTAAGTACCTAGTTCTTTCACACCAAGGTGAACCACACCTACACAACGTCGCTTACCCTTTATTGGGTACTAGGCTAGCACCTAGTTCCATTGCAATGGAGGAACTACTACCCAACACTACACCAACGACTAATCCCAAAGGAGATCAACTCCTTTTTACAACATTATCAAGGATATCAATATCCTTGGATCTAGTACTAATCTATTTTGTACATCGAAACACACCATATCGAATGTACATCTAAGGCACCTTTCACTAATGCCTTTAACTAGATCTTCAAGACACCCTTCACTAATGTCTTGTGTCTTGACTTCTAGGCACCCTTCACTAATGCCTATAATACGGACGATCGACACCTTTCACTAATGTCTTCGTCTTGAAACTTGAGACACCTTTCACTAATGTCTTCAACACTACACTTCTTAGAAGAAGGAAATGAATCATCAACAAGAAGACTTCAGTAGTCTTGATGATGAGGAAGCATGGCAACTCATGGACTTAAGCTTGCTTGACTTCAAAGGTGGTGATCTCGCCTTTAAGAGGAACCTAGAGAATCACACAAAAACAAAACTACAAACATAGATCTCTTGGATATGGGGTTAGTAAGTTTTTAACTCGGGAGAAAGTATGTTAGAAAGGGTAAGGAACAATGAAGAAATGACTCACTATTTATAGAAGAAAAATCTCTGTTCCGGATCCACGGATCCTCCCACGAGGATCCGTCAGCGTAAAGCTAGGGATCCGTGGGACCTCCTCTTTACCCATGGGTATTTTGGTTATGGGTCATGGGTTGATCCATAGGTCTTTAGCTAGATACAATGTATCTCTTGAGTCAATGCACCTAGTCACATGGGTATGGGTCAATACCATGGGTTATGGATATTATCCAAATATGATATAAGCATGATGTCATGCAATGGGTTATGGATCAAGCTCCATGGGTCATGGGCTTTGGGTTGTACCCAACTACATTCAATGTATTTGGTCGATGGGTTATGATCTTAAGTTTCTACCCATTTATATTACCCAATATACTACATACTAGTTATGTGTATATTTTACCTAAATATGTAAACACTAGTTGTTGTACATATGTAATATTAAATCATAAAATCACTTATACTTGTTTTAGTGTTTTATGTGAAAATGTGAATATGTTAGAAACTATTAGTTCAAACCATTTACGTATTTTATTTGTTTCGTTAAAATGATTTTACGTTTGTTATCGACAAAACATTAGAAGATCGTAAAATATAAATAAACATTTTTACGGCTTATTTTTATTAACAAATACTTTCCAATATTTTAGCTTGACCACTCATCAAATTTTCAACATTCAACAATTCAAAGTTTGACCATTTTTCCTTAGTATGTAGTAGAGATTGAGGGCCCATTTATTTTTTCACTTGTTACAATATATGGGAACATGACCTATCATGTTCAAACCAAACTTGAAAGAATATTTTTCCAAATATAATTTGGTAGTCATGATTTAAGTGCGATGACTGTGCGACCTCTTACTAATGTCGACCAATACCTAGGGGCAGAGCCAAAAAGTTTTGCTCGAGTAGACACATTTTAATAAATTTTAGAAACTACATTACAAATTGGTTCTTTGAGAGGAGGGGGGGTTGTTAAAAAAAGCCAAATATTTGTTAGAAAATTTACACTACAAAAAATTTTCGCTAGGAGAGCACGTGCCCCCTTCCATCTTCGCCCATGCCAATACCTAAAGTCTTATAAATAAACTTAAAAAACAGAGACTTTCACTATTTTCATGTAATAGAAGAGACCTTAAAATTAAGGTCCTGTTTGGTATGGGGGGTTGAGCACTAAGATCTGACTTTAGGTTGATTACAAATGTTTGGTTTAAGGGGATGACTTTAGGAGGTCCACACAAATCCAAAACTGAACCGAACAAATTCAAATTGAATTAAACCGAACAGAATACCCCAAATTACATAGTTTTAATTAAGTATTTATTTAATTATACATATTTTTAGCATAAAAAAACAAATTTAACTTTATAAATGTTGTATTTATACTATGAAAGAGTTTTAATGGTTTTTTCTCTATATAAATATATAAAAAATAGTATATATTTATGTAAATTTGGTTTCGGTTTGGTTTTATTTTGCTAAACTCATATTTAAACCGAAAATCGAATATTTAATTTCGTTCGATTTAATTTTGAAAATTAGGTTTAGTTACAATTTCAGTTTGTATTTTTACGATTCGATTCAGTTTCGGTTTTCCGTGGGTATTACCCGAATTCTGGACACCCCTAAATTCCTACTCATCAATTTTGTAAAAGATGTACCCAATGGATTTGTTTTTTGATAAACATTATTATTTGGGCTTATTGGACTATTTACAAAACAGCCCAAAGGGAAAGGGGTAGATTAAACCCTTACAAAAACCTCCTCAGGAAAATATACCCAGCCGTTTGCTCCGCCACACCACCACCACCACCGGTAACTCCTTTCCTTTCTAGCGGTCCGGAAGTTTGTTATCTGCTGAAACTGCTCTCTTTGCTTTCATTAAAATCGATCATCTTTTAACCTTTTTGTAGAAAATAATAATTATTATTAGGTAAAGAAGATGCCACGAACAACGACAGTAGAATCTGCTGGTTGTCCTCCCCTTCGTGCCCTCACTTTCGATAACCTCGGTCTCATTAAAGGTTTCTTTTTTTGTTGTTTGAACTTAATTTTATCTATTTTTTCTCAAGTTAAACCTAAACATATAGTAGTAGTTAAGGGGGTGTTTGTTTAAGCTTATTTATGGGTTTTTGAGCTTATCTCTTTTCGGCTTATTTTGACACTTATTTTAGTTTATTATGTCATAACAAACTTATATAAGCTAGCAAGTCTCAAAATAAGCTGAAAAACAGGGCCTATGAAATATAAGCCGAAAACAGATAAGCTCATAAGCCCATAAATAAGCTTAAGCAAACACCCCCTAAGGATAATGTATGCACAGGGCTAATCAGGTATTAGATAACTTACAATAAGACCACTTGAGTATGCCAACAGGCATTTTGGCACCCTTGCGGTTAGTTTGGTATTGTTTGTGTCTGCTGTCACGCAAAGCTCGCACGATGATAAAAGTTTTGTGTGAAGGCAGACACGGGCGATATTAAGTCCCAGTAGGTGTTGTGAAATGCTGTTTTAAAATTTGGGCGGCTTAGTGTGACACAAAGACTTTTGGGTGGCTTAACTTAAACAGAACAGGTAAAGTTAATGTATACATAGGCTAGTTAAGTATTCAATAGGTTACAATAAGACCGCTTAAATATTCAAACAGGCATTCCGGGTCACCTGGTTTTGTTTTTCTGTTCGTTTGTACTGATTCCTAAAAGTTGCATTATGATCAAAATTCCCTCTTGAAAAAACTTACATGTCAATTTAATTGCTTATAAGGATTTAACACGCATATCAATTTATAAAGTCAGGGGTTTTTTTTGCTAATTTTGGAAAGAATTATTATAGACGAGCGGAGAATTATACCCGATGATCTGAAATGCTGTTTTGAGAATTGGGCGACTTGTAGTGACATGTTAAAGACTTTGGGTGCACATACATCATCTGATTATAGATTATTAACATTGCTATGGTCATGTATGAAAATGCAAATGTATGCTATTGTATTCTTAAGTATATTGAAATTAAACATACACATATTAGTTAAGGATAATCTATGTTCTGGCCTCTGGCTAGTCAGGTATTCGACAGGTTATAGTAAGAGTCAAATATCAAAACAGGCACTTCCGGCCACCGTGTATCAGTTTAATATCGTTTGTGTTCATTTATTGACCAAACTTTGGTATTTCAATTTTCAAGACTCATAGGTGTCATTTTGCAAGTTTTGTGTAAGGAACTAAGGATGGGCACGGAACGATACATTTCCAATGCATGGTGTTCTGAAATGTGGTTATGAAATTTGGGCGGCTTAGTGTGACTTGTTTGAGAGTTTAGGTGGCTTGAGCATACCTGTTATGGCAATGTATGAAAATGCAACTGTATGTTATTGTATTTATAAGCATTTCTATAATTAAACCTAAACATAATAGTTAAAGATTATGTATACACGGGCTACTCAGGTAGTCAATAGGTTATACTGAACCCACTTAAATAACAAACCAAACCAGGCATTTTGCCCACTATGTATCAAGTTCATATTGTTTGTGTTTACCATATGTCAAAACTTGCATGATGACCTCAATGAGGCATATCTATCTCAAGATTCATACAATCGGTGGTGTCATTTTACAAGTTTAGGCTATAGAACGGGCACGGACGATACAAAGTGGATCCATGGTGGTCTTAAATGCCGTTTTGAAATTTGGACGGCCTAGTTTGGCTTGTTCAACTTTTAGTGGCTTATGCATACATTATCCGTTTTTAGATTATAGATTGTTTAGATTGTTACAGTCATGTATGTATATGCAACTATATAATTTATTATTGTTGTGCTTCATAATTGTAGTTACCGAAGCTCGGAGTAAGCAAGGAGGATTTCCTAAGATAGTAGAGAAATGGGGGGATCCGGATTCTTCTCGATGTGTGCTTGCAACTTCTATTAATGACCGTAAAGTTGATCCAGTATGTTTTAGATTCCTTCATATGATATTTCACTCAGTTTATTTAAGAGCTTTGTATATTTGATATGTTGGAATTGGAATTGGGCTTTCATATTTTTGTTCAATGTGCCATTTTTATTTGTAAAACTTGAAATGATTCATTGCAAATCACTTGTCACTCAGATGTGTTGAGCTTTCTAATTATGCTTCCATCTTTTTTGCAGCTGTTAGCTGTTGCAAGGAAAAACGGTGTGGTAAGCTTATACTAGTATCTTTATAAATTGTATAGTAGCTATTTGTTAACCTTGTTTTTTAGCCTTAAAACTTTGATGGTCTGATGCCTCTCTACAATTTTCGTATAAAACAGGTTGAGTTGCTTAGCCCTATTAATGGCGATATTAGAGTTTCACTTCCTAGTGACAACCAAGCTAAAGTTCAGCCAGAAGTAGATAATATTGTTGGCTTGCATTTATTTAAAAAACAGACATCCGAGTCATCATCAAGGTATCTGTGTAGATTCTATACATAAGTTATTACTTCAAAAATCTTATGGCTATACTGTGGAGTTATAAAATGTTACATATATCTACATATAGCATGTGGGTCATTTTTAGAACATCTTGTGTTTGAAACAGGTCATGCAAGTTGCTCACATGCACAATGAAAGGGCTTACAACCCTGAGATCAGTTACAATTCCAAAGTCATTAGGGGACTCCACCAGTGACGACACTCCAACAACATGGAATGTGTGTGGAGCTGGTAATGTCTTATGTTGTAAAGTGGATGAAAGTGAAAACTACGCTTTATTTGGAGGGTGAGTTATCATCTTTCTTGGAGACATTTTTTGACCTTTATAAATAATGCATATAGTAATTTTCAAGTTTCAAATACTGTCATGTAACAAGTTTTCTGCACCACAGGAAGGGAGTAGAGGTTAATATCTGGGATTTAACGACACATACTAAAATATGGCAAGCAAAATCCGTAAGTTATGCTCACTGTCCTCTTAATTCATTGATGCGAAGGCAAGTGCTTCCTGACTTGTATTTATTGATTTTTGTTTTGTATCTACCGTGCAGCCACCAAAAAACAGCCTTGGTATATTTACCCCTACTTGGTTTACCTCCGCAACATTTTTGAGTAAAGATGATCACCGCAAGTTTGTCGGCGGCACTAACAGCCATAAGGTCATTTACTAAAGCCATACTGTTGTATTGCTAAAGCAATATTTTCGGGACAGGAGGAGTTTTAATTTTTATAGGATCTTACCAACGTCTCATCAGACTTAAGCACGTTTTATTTTATTTTAATTTATTTCCCCTTGATTTCTAATATCTCACCATGATTTTTGGCTTCTCTGCCAGTTTCTCGCGAGATGTCAGTGACAAATCTTAACCAGATTCTTATGGCATATTCATTTTATCAAAGAACTGTGCAATTCTAAAAATCTGTTAGGTTGTTATTATTGATATTGAATTTAATCCCGACTTTTTAACTTATGTTTTGTGTGGTGGATGTGGCAATCTGAATTTCATCCCGTGGCAACATGTGGGGGTAATGTACACTTTCTTTAACTTCATATTAAGTATAAATAAAATAAAATGATATATACAGGTACACTTGTATGATATGGCTGCTCAAAGAAGACCTGTGATGTCGTTTAACTTCCGTGAGACTCCTATTAAGGCAGTCACTGAAGATTTAGATGGTAATACAATATACATTGGGAATGGGTCTGGTGATCTTGCATCTGTCGACATACGCACAGGTACATTTTTTTTATAATGTGTGACTTCTGTTGTGTGCAAGTTGTTTTGAGGTTGTGATTATTAATTTTGTTGGTTGAAATCATGAAGGGAAACTATTAGGATGCTTCTTGGGAAAATGCTCTGGAAGTATTAGATCCATAGCTAGGCACCCAGATCTCCCAGTCTTAGCCTCTTGTGGTGAGTTTTTTTGTACATGTTTTGTTTAGAATCATTGGTTCAATGCATACAAGTTGATATATGGATGCATAGTTTTAAAATTATTTAGAGCTGCTTTTCTGGTTTGAGATTCTTATTGTACATATATTTTAAAGATAAACGGTTGTTATAGGTTAGATAAGTATCCTTTGCAAGTTGTTTTTACTTTTCCGCAATATAGACATGACTATGTTTCTTCTTTGATGCAGGGCTCGACAGCTATTTACGCATATGGGATATAAAATCAAGGCAGCTACTCTCTGCGGTATGTTGGCATACTAATACATGCATGTTGCATTGGGGTGTACTATAAATTCAAATACTATGTCACAAGGCCATTGGCCTCATCTGATTGTTAAATGGATAAAAGTACAGCTGTATAGATACACGAGCAAGTGAATATTTACTTATTTGAAAATTGATTTGTGGTCCACTTTCCACATGCTGGTGTTGTGCCTTACTTTTTAATAACCAACTCGGATCTTTCAGGTTTCATTGAACTGTGATTTTGCTTGGGATTTGATTGGGACAAATCGTTTTTAGCTACTTAATTAATCTATTTTAGTCTGACACCGTTTGAAAATGAATGCAGGTCTTTTTAAAGCAGCATCTCACAAGTGTGGTCTTTGATTCTCATTTTGATGATGAAGGTTAGTCACTATACGTAAACCGTAGAACTGTATCTGGTCAAACATGTAAGATGAGTTGATCAACTTTAAAAACAGGTCGAAAGTTAAATTAAAATGTAATTACATTGATGTATGATTTTGAACTTGAATTTGCATGAACAGAAGTTGCAGGCTCTTTAGCAACTCAGCTTCCAAATGAACAAAATATTGACGACGAGTCAATAGACAGAGACGAGGAGTCGCCGCCTGCTAAACGGAAAAAGAAGAAGACATCTAAATCAAGCACTGTAGATGGAGATGAGGAAGGGGATATTTCTGCTAAACGTAAAAAGGCTAAAAAGTCACAAAGTTCAGATGCAAACAAGGAAGTGTCTGAGTCTACTAAACAGAAAAACGCCAGAAGATTACAAAACGTGGAAGGGGAAGAGGAAGAATCGGGGTATGCTGAAATAGAAAATCCCAAGAAGTCAAAGGACCGAAAGTCAAAGAAGAAGTCAAAGAAACCGAAAAGTGACAGCATCGATGTATGATGATGATGGTTACAGTTAGGTTTTAGAAGGGTTTTTTTTATGGTGTTACTTGTTTTCGAAGAGAGAATTACAGGCTCTTTTTTTTGTGTTGATTTTTTTAACTCTTACCTTTTGTATGAAATTGAACTAGATAAAGATATATCTCCTAGTATTTATCTACTTGCGCAGCATTCTCTTTTTATTTACCATAAGTTTTTACTTCCAAGGGACAAAATCTTGAGTAAAGGGTTATATGAATCATCATACATAGTTTTTCGTTGTAGTACATTGTGAAATTCTGGAACGAAACTTTCACGATCTACAAAGGGTGTGTGTTTTGGGTTGGAACTAGGTTGACCAATCCGTAACAAGATTAAAATAAAAATTTAGAGAATAATGGACTCAAGAGGCCAACTGATTTATATAGCCTGTTCAGTTTCAGTTTAGAATTGGTTTGGTTTCATGCTGAATGAGTGCTGCTGGATTTTTAGAGAATAATGGACTCAAGAGGCCAACAGCCTGTTCAGTTTCAAATTAGCTGGTTAAAACTTCTATTCAAGCTTTGATAGTAGACTGAGAAGTACGACCATCTTAAAATCTGGAAACAAGAACTGTTTTTAAAAACTGAGAGGAAACATTTATGTATAACTGCTCCATAATTACTTACAACTGATAATTTGATATGTTTGTATATTTGTATATCAAAAATCTTCTTAGGATCTGTAGTTGTACATGTTTGAAAACAAATAGAAGACTAAGACGTTGGATGAAAAACTGATTGAATAGGTTCAATCATAAAAAGTTCTGAAGTACCAGGTCGTACAGTATTGTTTATTTGGCTTTCTTCTTCGATTCCTGATTTGTTTGAAGACATTCTGAAAAACACTTGAGTGGAGACGTAATGGGTTCAAATTTGACTTTGTGATACCTTTAAACCGATTTTTGTATTCAAATTTCATAGACTTAAGCACATTATAAAGACTATACGCACAACTTTTTGGGACAAGATGGGTAGTTTTTAACAAAATTAACACTACGAGACAAAAATTAATGGGTGTCAAGGGACCCCCTGGTGCCGTCCCCATAGGGTAGCCATGGTGCCGTGGGAAAAGTGCTGCCACGTCAACGCCTTTTTGTTTATGAACCCAATTTGCATACTTGATCCCATAAGGGTTTGTCTAATTGCTTGTGCTATATGTTTGCAATATATCTAAAATTATGAAACTGAGTAGAGGATAATGTGGGAGTGAAAATTGGCCAAAAGTGGGTCAGATATCCCACATTGGCTGCTTGATGGAAACAAATGGCTTGGAGATGACTATATAATGCAACATATGGAAATATTGAAAGGTACGCAGCCATGCATTAAGCACAAAGCGAACTATTCTTTCGCCTTTTACTAAAGAATACCGTGTGCTTGTTGCATCAAGTGGCATACGCCAATTTTTGTAGAGCTTCTTCTTTATTGAAGAGCTCCAACTAATTTTTAGTTTGAAGTTATTTGTACTTTTTTTTATTTTATTTATTTATTTACAAAAGTAAGGATTGAAGTAGATATATCAAACCCAAACAAACCAAATAGACATTCATAAACTGATCTTCAAAGACTCATTTAGAGGTTTGAGTCTTACGATTTGGAAGAATACGACGGGTATTGTGTATTTCATGCGATAAGTCACCAACTTTTTCAAGACTAAGGATCACCACAAACACATTAAAGCTACTACTTTAATGCAAACGAGGACTTATTTCGCTTGGTACATTTGATTGTACGTTGCACATACATGGGCAATGGAATAACACTTGCCTGATGCAACTTATTATATTATTACCTCGTTGAATGTTAAATGTGGGACATTATGGGAAGAATACTATGCTTACAAGAACACCATAGCTTGTAATTTTCCGAGAACACCTATTCCAACAACAATAGAATGCTTTTTTCTTGTTTGTCATAAAATAAAAGCAACAATACTAAATGGTTTTGAGCACGATGGGTATGATCAACACTCTAGGGAAACATAGATGTTAACCCGTGGTGGGTTTCCGGTGCTCGTTGGGATGAGGGTAAGAAAACGAGAGTGAGACTCGCTGCATAAAGGGAGATTTTTATTGCTCGACTACTTGGTGAAGTTAATTCTCAAGTCAGTGGGTTGTTTGTACAAGCATTCATTGATCATCAATTCTCAAATAATAGAAGGTGTACAAAATACAATACAATTCAATACAGAACTAAAGAATCAAGAAGTAAACAAAAAACGGACATAAGTAAATGGAAAGGTAATATAAACAGTTAGGTTCAATAAACAAAAAGATTTCATAATATGCAAAACAGACAATGAGCATTATTCAAATATACAATCTGAGTATTTAAGTTTATTTAATGAAAAGTGTAAGTTTTAAAAAGTCGACCGATTTCTTAACTTTTCAATACATTAAGTCACGAATACTATTTACAAGTTTGGAAGTAAATAAAGAAAGTGTGATTCTTGTTTTGGCCAGGCTAGACCAAATTTTGAAGTAAGACTGGATCTTGAAAGTGTTGTACCAAGAACCGTTTTGAGAAACTGAGAGGGAACATATATGTCAAGTTGCTCGTCCATTTATTTGCACACATATGTTGTATATCAAACACTTCTCTTAGATTTGTAGTTGTAGATTTTATGTTAGTTGCTCCTTAACATATAAACAGTTTGTAGTTGATTAAAAGTGTTCATTCATAAAAAGTTCTGAAGTACCAATACATGCAGTATTTATGACTCAGCAATGGCAAAACTGAAGCAATAAGATTCATTATGGGATCTCATTCTTAGTGAGGAACTGAGGACTGAGGATCTATTTAAATGAAAAGGTGACTAATGCATAGTTTACATTGCTGGAACAATTATGCCTACCGGTCCGACCTTGTTATGAGATCTCTTTTTAAACCATTTTGCATATTTATTTGGTGTTCTTGCACTGTTTCTTTAATTGATTATGTTAAGATTATGAAACTGAATAGGGGATTTGGTAGGAGTGAATATTGGCCAAAAGTGGGTCTGAAATCCCACATTGGCTGCTTGATGGAAACAGAAGGCTTGGAGATGACTATATGATGCAAGCATATGGAAATGTTGAAAGGCACGCAGCCTCTCAATAAGCACAAAGCGAACTATTCTTTCGCCTTTTACTAAAGAATACCGTGTGCTTGTTGCATTAAGTGGCATACGCCAATTTTTGTAGAGCCTCTTCTTTATTGAAGAGCTCCAACCAATTTTTAGTTTAAAGTTAGTTATACATGCTTTTGTAAATCTCAATAACTCATTTGAAACCATCTCAAAAGAAACTGAAAGCAAAATACACATAAATATACACACAAAGCTTGAAATAATGATAAAATGAGAAGTTTTCCTGCAGAAAGTATGCTTGTATACTCACTAGGAAATAACAATCATGACCAGAATGCATATTTAGCATTTTGTTACACACTAGAGTAATGCATTGAAACAGAGAATCTGTGAATTTTGTTACACACTAGAGTAATGCAGTAAAACAGAGAATCTGAGCTAAAGACTGTAAAATAACATAAACAAACAAAACAAAAAGTAAAGTATTTGGTCGAATAAATTTTACAGAAGTAAAATAGTCATAGATATATCAACCCCAAACAGGCCAGTTCAGGGACATCTCATAGATAGATACACATTATTGATCAGAAAACTGATCCTCAAAGACTCGTTTAGAGGTTTGAGTCTTACGATGTGAAAGAATGTTCTTGATCCTTGGTGACGGGTATTCTGTATTTCGTGAGATAAGTCACTGGCTTTTCGGGATAAGGAACACCACAAATACATTAGAGCTATTGCATTAGCGCAAGGGAGGACTTATTTAGGATGATACATTTGTGGCAATATGGTAGAGAATATTTTGTTCATTACCTATACGTGAGCATTGTAATGACACTTGCGTGTATACAACTTGTACCTTTACCTTAATTTTTTTTTTCTTTCTTCTAATCTAGTGGTATCGGAAAATAAACACAATAATCTTCTTCAAGCCTCAAGGATAATATCTTTATTATTGAAGTATTCTCAGTTTACAACTAGGTAGCCAACAACAAAAAGAGTTGCAGAAATGATTGAAAAATCCGAAGTTTCAGACTATGTTTTCTGTCGTGAGTTAACTCTAACCTTCGACTTATTATCAGTAACTAATGATTCAGTTTTTGATGGTACTCTCGCACGCGTTTGGGTGAATCGCCGTCCAGCTGTCTAATAATTAGACAACAATTTCAAATTGCTTGGTTTGTGTTCACAGGATTCTGGCCAACAATCTTTTGTTTCAAAATGTGTTTCATGGTTTGAAAGTGACTGTGTGTATTGTGATTCAATGGAACAGTAAATATGCAATAACAATAATACTGCAAACAGCTTTAATAGATTGTGAATAATTGTTGTAATTCGTTTACATCAGATAACCTATATATACTATTCTAATCGACACCATTTGACAGTTTATTCTCCAACCATTGTAACTCTTGGATGAAATAACTATCAACCATAATAACTACTTAACTGCCTGCAAATGGGTTGTTTGGGTTAACAGTATTGACCCACTTTGCATACTTTAAATTCGACCCAACAAACATAATACAAACTTAAATATTGTCTTAAACATAAATAAGTAACATACTTTGATCTAAATAAATTAGAGGCTAACATTCTCCCCCCTAATTATTTAGCATCAAAACCTTCTTGAGTGATCCTTCTGGTTTTTTTCAAGCAATGACTTCAAAGTCATTGCTGTCTTGGCTGCTTCCTTCTTGTCCATCTTCATCATCATTCAATCTAACACCAAACTTGTTCATCCCTGCTTCAATTGCTCCATCTTTTCCTGCTTTATCCTTCTGGTCTTGTGGGTCCCTTGCTTCTGCTACTTTGCTGCTTTCTCCCACTTTAGTTGGCTTTTCACCCCAAGGAACTTGTGCAGTCTCATTGTATATCACAACTAAGTCAATGAACTTCTTATAACAGTTCTGTACTGCTTCATTATCTTTGCTTGTTAGACCTTGCAATTGTGCTATCATTCCCCACTTGTCACCTAATGTGACTGAGAAATATCCACCAAGATTTTCAACAACTTTATGCAAGCATAACAGGTTCAACTCAACATCCCCAACAACAGGTGGTATCATATCAAGTACATCATAATTCAAATGCACAAGATAAAACCATTTCAACATATCTATGAACCTCTTACTGAACACTTCCCAATTCTTGTACAACAGACTATCTTTCTTCAATAAATTCATAAAAGAAAGAAACCTTGCAAAGGAATTTACCTTTAAGGCATAGAGTGTTCCATTCCAACTGAGATACTCATCATCAATATAATCTTGAGTATCTTACTTGTTCCAATCCAAATCCTCCAATCCTTTTATCAGAGAGCATTCATCTTTTGGGTCAATTGATTCAAAATAATCTTGTAAATATTGATTGTGTTCATTCACAACTTCTTTTGGCCCAATTTTCTCTCCTGTTTTCTCAACATATGGTAACTGCATACTAGTTTCTTCATCATCATACATGTAATAAATACTACATATATTATCTTTGATTTTCACAGTGTATCCTTGTGTTTCAAGTAATTCTAAACTGAGTATGTTGAGGGAAACTTCAGGGGTATATTGCACATGCCTAATAACCAAATCACCAAGCTTTGTTTTGACTATAGTGTTACCAATTCCATAGGAGAAAATGAATTTCTTTTCATTTTCTTCTTTCCCTATCATCTTAAATTTATACTGAACATCATTGAGTAAAATTCTCCTAGGGCACATATGGAATTTGTAATTTCTACTAACATACTAGATCTCATTCCATGTATAATCATTCGTGCTTTCCACCATGTAGTCAGCAATCACATATTCACATGGACTTTTTCTGGTATCTCCTCTCTTCTGCAATGATTTGATTGGTAGTCTCAATTTCTTGTTGTAATTCGACCCCTGCTAATTTATTCCTGCTTTCACATGCCCAGTAAGCATGTCCTCTATTCTTGCAAATATAACATCTTGACTTTTTATCCCTCTTTGTACCAACAGCCTTCTTCCCTTGTTCTTTTGACCCTTCTGATTTCTTTGTGGTATTAAATGCCTCATTCTCAAGCACTTTCTGAACCAACATCTCTTTACCCTTTGGTGAGATGCTCTTCCTTCTAGAATTCCATTGGTACACTCTTTTGGGAGTTTCTCTTAATAGGTATCTTCCATATTGGAATCCAGTAGTGGGTTTGAAAGTTGGCCTTTCCCATGGTCGAGAGCCAGAGCTCTGATACCAATTGTTCACAGGATTCTGGCCAACAATCTTTTGTTTCAAAATGTGTTTCATGGTTTGAAAGTGAATGTGTATTGTGATTCAATGGAACGATAAATATGCAATAACAATAATATGACGACTTTAATAGATAGTGAATAATTGTTGTAATTCGTTTACATCGGATAACCTATATATACTATTCTAATCGACACCATTTGACGCTTTATTCTCCAACCATTGTAACTCTTGGATGAAATAATCACAACCATAATAACTACTTAGCGCATAAATGGGCTTTTGGGTTAACAATATTGACCCACTTTGCGACTTTAAATTCACCCAACAAACATAATACAAACTTAAATACTCCTCGTCTTTAATAAGTGTCGGTTTGACTTTTCAGAGTCAAACTGATTCAACTTTGACCTTAAATATTATTATTTTTTGTCATATAATATTTGATGAAAAATTATACAATAAGAAATACACGTAAAATTTAATCCATTTATATATTTTGCATCAAATATTATATAACAGCCACAAAAATAGTTAAGGCCAAAGTTGAACCAGTTTGACTCTGAAAAGTCAAACTGGACACTTATTTAGGGACGGATGTAGTATTGTCTTAAACATAAATAAGTAACATACTTTGATCTAAATAAATTAGAGGCTAACAGTTTGAATGTTCTATTATAGTTACATATTACAACAATCAAAGTAGATAACTGATCAAGCAAATTTTTTAACAAGAATCTCAAACATAACGTGACTAGATACACATCTTAAAAAGATGGAAATGAAGAAAGTAAAGAACGGTTACATTATACTCCAGTTAAGCTACGTATATCTAAATTAATACCTTGCCCCTAAGGTAACCCAATCAGACAAAACTTTACCCGTTTACGTATGTAATGCTTACTATTCAAAACACCAACATTAAGCTAAGGGTGTGTTTGGTTCGCAAAATGTTTTTGAAGAAATTGTAATCTTTGGAAGGAATTGTAATTTGACTGAATTGTAATTCAAAGAATTAGAATGTGTTGGAATTATAATTGATGAAAATGTTTGGTTGACTTGCAATGTAGTGTAATTCGTAAAACATTAACAATAATACTAATAATAATATAATTATGTATAAATAATAATAATAATAATAATAATAATAATAATTAATAATAATAATAATAATAATAACAAATATAAAAATAATAATAATAATAATAATAATAATAATAATAATATTGATACAATTATAATATTATAATAATATTAATAATTAATAAAACAATAATAATAATAATAATAATAATACTTTTTAAATATAATAATAAATAAAAATCATAATTTAATATAAAAATAATTATTAAAAAATTAATTATATATTTAGAAATTTATATATAATATAAAACTAATTATTATAATTGTTATTTATTTTTTAAATTTTAAATAATATATTAACAATAGCGATAAAAGAAAAATACTGATATTTAACTGGTAAAAATCTGAATTATAACGTAATTCAACACATTCCATCAAGTTTGCTATGTAATATGAATTACATTACTGGACGTAATTGGTTGTAATCCAATTACATTTCATTGCAAACCAAACACCCGATGTAATGTACGCTGAATTATAATTCCATCCATTCTGCCAACCAAACAGAATTATAATGTAATTTAGATTATTACAACAGATTAAATCGAATTTCATCGAACCAAACGGCCCCTAAAAGTTTACAAGGAATCTTGATCTGACTATAAATATTTAATATGTTTTATTAGTACTTTACTCACAAACAAGATCTTTTCGGCCTTTGTCTAGAAAAATATTACTCTGATTTAGCAAAAAATATCACCAACCTTTTAAATATATGTCAAAATTTCTATGGAGTCGCATAGTAGTCTAGTGGTCTGTGTATTCGGTGCTGTCATAATCGAGTCTTAAAATGCGTTAAAAAATTAATTAGATAATAATACTCTCTTCGTCCCAAAATTATTGTCTCCCGACAAAAAACACACAATTTAATAAAAACATAATTATTAATGCTTTCTCTCTCACTTTTTGCAGAATGACAGTTTTACTTCAACTAATTATGTATCTCTTTTCTAAAGTTTGTAATTCTAATTTTAACAAAGGGTAATATAGTAAAGTGGATCAAACTTTCATACATATTTTTAGTAGTGAACAATTAAATTAAAATTTTCAAAAAAAAAAGAAAAAACATGAACTATTAATTTGGAAAGAAAGGAATACAATTATAGTATTTTAGATTAGTATTTTGCATATATATTAATCTAGGGATCTTCCATCTATCCAAGTTTAATGACATTGTCTGTAAACTGTAAAAGTATTTATTACCTCAAATTGTTATTAATGGGAAAAAAGATCGCAATGTTTTCTGCTTGATAACCATTGAAGCAGTCACTTTCAATCATACATCCAGTTAACCAATAAAAATTATCGTAGAAAAGGGTTCCATTGGGGATAAACACTGAAAAGAAAAGCACATTGTGCCATTGTGGTCCGTATACAAATACAAGATGACCACTGTCCGGTATACCAAATGTCAATTAGTTTGTCAATTATCAACTTATCTCTAACGTCCCAAAATAGATAACTGCATTTCCCAAGACAAATAGTATGCAATAACTCTATCGAAATAATGCTATAAAATAATGAGGAATGGTATATTCACAAGATTTATAAAAAAATCATACAACGAAGCGTCAAGATCATTTGTTTAATAAATAGAATTTTACTTTCTTATAACTGTTTTGATTAGAAACAATCTTGCCATTTCATTGTGTGAAATATTTTGTAGATATTTTGTAGACATAGCAATATTATGGTGATGTGCACCACTGAATCTTATATATATATATATATATATATATATATATATATATATATATATATATATATATATATATATATAGGGAAGTGATCAGAGTAGAAGAAAAATTAAAATGAGAACGATAAGAAGGATTTCTACCACACATTTTATATGTTTTAGATTTTTAAGGAGATGATCTAATTTTATATGCGATCTGTAATGCGTATTGTAGTTCTTATCCTTCTTATTTTGCTATTCTTCTTATTCGATCCTAACTATATATATATATATATATATATATATATATATATATATATATATATATATATATATATATATATATATATATATATATATATATATATATATATTTAAAATGATTGACATGCATAAAAGATATGACTAAAACATGTTTAATAATAAGATGATGGTAAATGAAAAATTAAACGTAAAGATTTGGAGAGATAAAATGTATGAGTGATATGTTAAATTGTAAATAAATTAAATAATGAGTTTATGCGTATATGTTGGCGCCATATATCATCTTTTTTTTTAAGACATGAAAAATATGGTAGATTGATAATGCGTGTTTAGTTGTAGAGATTTTTTTTTTTTATAGTTTTTTTTCGTAAAATAGTTTTGTTATTTTTAGCCTTAAAGGTTATATGTTTGACATGCTTAAAAGATATGACTAAAAACATGTTTAATAATGGAGAGATCCTCCAAACAGACATACAACTTGAGTCAAGTTAAATAATTGTGGTAGTTGGATTTGATCCAACGACCAATATCCTTAATAATAAGATGATGACAAATAGAAAAATTAAATGTGAAGATTTAGAGAGAAAATGTATGAGTGATGTGTCAAATCAGAAATGAATTATACATGACTTTGTGATATATGTTAGGCTTCGTATCATTTTTTTTTTTTTTTTTTCGTAAAATTGTTTTGTTATTTTTAGCCTTAAAGGTTATATGTAGCATTTAAAAAGGAAAATAGGTATATATATATATATATATATATATATATATATATATATATATATATATATATATATATATATATATATATATATTTTAACTTTTGAAAACTAAAAGGTTTTAGTCATACAATAGCAACATACTTTCATCTTTGTACCGTTTTGATACGTGTATTTTTTTTGTTCCACTTAATATAACGAACTTTCTTGTTTTGTGCTACTTTGGTGCATGCATTAACTTGCTACCGGATAAAAAGTTATTTTACCGGATACAAATCTACGTTAAATAGAGTTAATTACATAAATGGCCGGGTATCACAATTTAGTCCTTCAAATTTTTTGTTAGAATTTTGTGTACGTTTTCGTCCGTTTTTATACATTTACGTCTTTTTTCTTACGTTTTCATCCGTTTTTATATGAATACATCCGTATTTATACGTTTTCGTCCGATTTTTATACATTTACATCCGTTTTTATACATTTTCGTCCGTTTTTATACGTGTCCGTCTGTTTTCTTACGTTTTTAAACGTTTTCGTCTGTTGTTATACTTTACATCCGTTTTATAAGTTTTCGTCAATTTTTATATGGTTTCGTCTGTTTTCTTACATTTTTATACGTTTTCATACGTTTCCGTATGTTTTCTTACGTTTTTAAACGTTTTCGTCAGTTTTTATACGTTTTCGTTCGTTTTAATACGTTTTATTGTGTGTTCCAACGTTTTCGTCCGCTTTTATCCGTTTTATACGCTTTCATCCGTTTTCATATATTTTCGTCCATTTTTAGATGTTTTTATACGTTTTCGTCAATTTTTATATGCTTTCATCCGTTTTCATCCGGTTTTCTTACGTTTTTATTCGCTTTTATCCATTTTATACGCGTTCGTTCATTTTTATACGTTTCCGTCTATTTTCTTATGTTTTTATACGTTTTCGTCCGTTTTATCCGCTTTAATATATTTTTATACGCTTTCATCCGTTTTCATATGTTTTTGTCCATTTTTATATGTTTTTATATGTTTTCGTCTATTCTTATATGTTTTCATCCGTTTTTATACGTTTTCATCAATTGTTCGTCCGTTTTATCCATTTTTATACGTTTTGATCCGTTTTCATACGTTTCCATCCGCTTTTATACGTTTTCGTGTGCTTTTAAACGTATAAAAACGGATGTAAATGGATAAAACGTTTGAAAACGTATAAAACAGATAAAAACATTTGAAAAAGTCAGAAAAACGTTTAAAAACGGATGAAAACGTATAAAAACGGGCGAAAACAGATGAAAACGTACGAAAACATATAAAACGGATAAAAACGTATAAAAAGGGAAGAAAAACGTTTAAAAACGGATGAAAACCTATAAAAACGGACGAAAACATATGAAGACATAAGAAAACGTATAAAACGTGTAAAAACGTATGACAACATATAAAAACGGACGAAAGAGTACAAAAACATAAGAAAACGGATGAAAACATATAAAAACAGATGAAAACGGCAAAAAATGCATGAAAGCAGATGAAAACGATATAAAACGGACAAAACGTATAAAACGTAAGAAAACCGATGGAAGCGTGTAAAAGCGGACGGCGATATAAAATGGATGAAAACATATAAAATCGAGCGAAACGAGTAAAATGCATGAAAACATATAAAATGCATGAAAACATATAAAATGGACAAAAACATATAAAACGGATGAAAACGATAAAACATCAAAACGTATAAAAAAATTTAACAAAAACATTAGGGACTAAATTCGTGATACCCATAAACCACAAGCACCATTTAGGTAATTAACTCAAAGATTTATTGTAAGTGGAAATCCTATGTGGCCACGTAGGGTTCATAACTTTGGTTCCAGTAACACAAAGTAACACGCACTAAAGTAACACAAAATAAGAAAGTTCGTTACATTAAATGAAAAAAAATACATATTCCAAAATGATTTAAAAGTGAAAGTAATTTGCTATTATACGGCTAAAACCCAAACTAAAACTCTAAATCGTGGTTCTTTAAAAATTTTGCTCTTATTATCGCTTTTTTTTTTGAAAATCCTCATTTCCTCGCAACTAAACACACAACCAAATATCCACCTACCTCTCTAAACACATCCACCTACTCTCTCTAAAACACATCCACCCAACCAATCCTTTTCTCCCATGGTCGGTTTCGACCGGCTGTCCGATCCTTTCTTGTACTTTATTTTCCCACAATAAAAGCCTTACTCACAGATCGTCATCTCTCGCACTTGTTGTTGTCATGCCGCCACACTTTCGATCACCGACTCGGACTGTGTGGTCCGCCATCGATAGCTTGTCAGCCTTGGGTTTTGATTCTAGATCTGTTGGGTTTTGCTCGCTCCTTTAGGATGCTTAGTTTTATCTTTTATGTATGTTTTCTGTACTTTGTGTACTTTTGTCAAGCTACATCTTCGTATGGTTATGTCTCCTAAAGCTCACTTTGGTGATTCCCCCACCCTTGTATGGTGTTCTTGTGTCCGTCACAACTATTAGGGTGTATGCTTTTGGCTTAACTTGTTGCTTCGTGTATTTTGTTTGGCAAGTCGGCTTCGATTTTGCCCTTTATGTTCGATGTAACTTGTTGTGTTCAAATTACCTCCATTTGTGAGTGAAATGAAATGTAATCTTTGTTCAAAAAAAAAAAAAAAAAAAACACACACAACCGACTTTGTTATCTATCGTGATCATGTATCATCATTTTTATATCTTAGATAATATAGTTGGTCAAATTGGTTTACTCCAAAGTAATCACCGTCATTCGCTTAAGATTTTGAGTGATATATATAGCATTAGGGCTATCTCATGAATTTATGAAATTTTTAAAAGCTTTGAACGAAATTAAACAATAAAGTCTTTGGGAAGGAATGTTATATATAAAATGTCACATTTTTATAATATACAATGCAATTGGTTATCTAAACGTTTTAACATAATAATCATGTAAAATATTTTCTCATCTAAATATTTTTTTTCGTGAAAATATGTGTACACATGCATAAAATTATTAATAGGACAAATTTTGAAGCCTTTAAACATTTTAAGGCCTCTGAGCGATCGCCCACCTTGTACACCAGACGGCCCTGTATAGTATCAAACGATATCAAGAATAAGCACAAGTCTTGAATTATTAAAATGTAATTGAAATATGCGTTACTAGTACATAAATTATCTTTATAATCATGCTAAGGTACACTAAAAGATTACAAAATAACTTTACGATATTCTCTTATACATATAAAACAGAACGTCGGTTACTTATAAAAAACTGTTATGTTCGTGATTGGAAAGCGGGGTATGGTGGGTTTTGGGCCGGGCTGTTGGCTGGTATACTTTTGGGCTTTTTACCCGGTTAGTTTAAGCAAACGGTTAGCATCACCGCTTCATACACGTGCACGCATAAAAAATGGGTACGTGTCTTACATAGCGTCCACCGCCTTGCAAGTGGTGTTCTGGATCTGCGAAATGCCTTGAAGGGATTGTTATATACGTGTGTTGGCAACTAATCAAACCCATTTGGTAGGTAGGTAACTTCTCTTATACATATAAAACAGAACGTCGGTTACTTATAAAAAAACTATTATGTTCGTGATTGGAAAGCGGGGTATGGTGGGTTTTGAGTCGGGCCGTTGGCTGGTATACTTTTGGGCTTTTTACCCAGTTAGTTTAAGCAAACGGTTAGCATCACCGCTTCATACACGTACACGCATAAAAAAGGGGTACGTGTTTTACATAGTGTCCACCGCCTTGCAAGTGGTGTTCGGATCGCGAAATGCCTTGAAGGGATTGTTATATCGCTTGTTGGCAACTAATCAAACCCATTTGGTAGGTAGGTGACTAAAATTCGCTTTTTATTGTTGCTTAATTTGTGTTTGATTTTACTAGATTCCATGATTTGGGGTTGTTGTAAATTGTGATTGGTGATGTGGGTTTTTGGTTTTGTAGTTTATATGGTGGAGTAAGGCGCGGTACCAAGTGTTTGTTTTTGTGACTTACTAAAAAAGATGATTGGTTTTGGTTTTGGTTTGGTTACATGTAACAGAACCCGTGTCTTGGCGTGGCGACCTCACGGTTGCATTGGGCTTTTTACCCGGTTAGCTTAAGCAAACGGTTAGCATCACCGCTTCATACACATACATGCATAAAAAAAGGGTACGTGTCTTACATACCATCCACCGCCTTGCGAGTGGTGTTCTAGATATGCGAAATGGCTTGAAGGGATTGTTATATACGCGTGTTGGGAACTAATCAAACCCATTTGGTACGTAGGTGACTAAAATTCAGTTTTTTTATTGTTGCTTAATTTGTGTTTGATTTTACTAAGTTCTATGATTTGGGGTTGTTGTAAACTGTGATTGGTGATGTGGGTTTTTGATTTTGTAGTTTATATGATGGAGTAAGGCGCGGTACCAAATGGTTGGGTTACATGTAACAGAACCCGTATCTTGGCGTGTCGACCTCACAGTTGCAGCCATGAGGTTTTGACTAGAGTCTAGCCGATGATGAGACCTGTCAACCGACGTTCTGTTTTATATGTATAAGAGAATTCTTGAAATAGGTTTATTCAATTGCGAAACAGTTTTTTTAGTGTGGAGAAAAAAGTTACATCACAAACTATTGGTTATAGAGAATATTAAGGCGCTCAATAATTCAGTATTATTGTGATCCTTCGTATATGCACTTCTTCGTTATTCTTGATTAGGTTGTGACATTTTCGATTACATGTATGTAACCCGTGTCTTGGCGTGGCGACCACTACAGTTTGCGCCTGGGGGTTTTGATTACAACAAGCGATGATGAGAGCCGTCCGCTTGGTGTTTGTGTAAGTGTTGTTTATCAAACCCATATCTTGGCGTGGTAATCTCACGGTTGCGACCATGGGATTTTTATAGGATCTTGCGCAGGAGATGAGCACGCGAGACAAACTGCGCTTCCCGGTTAATGTTGTTATATGAGTTGCATCTTACGCAAGTAAATAGTCGTGTCAACGATTGGAATCTTTCCATCTGATCTGAGTTCTGCATTTGTACATATAAAATAGAAGGTTGGTTACTCAAAAAATTATTATCTTCGTTAGTTGAAAGCGGGGTATGGTGAGTTTTGAGCCAAACCGTGGGTTGTTGCTTATGACCCGTATTCGCACATTTTTTAGCCTTTTTGAGGCCGTTATATGTGTGACCGTTCGTTAACTTTAGACGAAGGTTTTCTCATTGATTCTCTGGTTGCGTTACGGTTGCAGCCATGGGGTTTTGATTACACTTTAGGCGATGATGAGAGGTGTCAGCGTTTGGTGTTTGTGTAAGTGCTGTTTACCAGAACCCGTATCTTGGCGTGGTAACCTCACGGTTGCAACCATGGGGTTTTGAATACCACTTCATTAATTTCTGACCTGAGCCTTATACATATGAAACAGAACGTCGGTTACTTAAAAAACTATTATTTTAGTTACTGGCAAGCGGGGTATTGTGGGCTTTGGGCTAGAGCGTGTGCTGTTGCTTATGGCCCGTGTTCCTACAGTTTTGGCCCTTTTTAGGACGTTATATGTATGGATATTCGTTTACTTTAAAAGAAGGTTTTCTCATTGTTTCTCTCTTTGCGTTATTTGAGTAGGCGAGACGGATTTCTTCATGCATGTTATCTTCTTTTGGTTGTGATTAGTTGCTGCATGTTCATTCAAGGTTGTTTGTTATCGTTTTTTTATTGCAAAGGCATCTAATGAGCCAAGCCGTGGGTTGTTGCTTATGACCCATATTCAGACATTTTTTGCCTTTTGAGGCCGTTATATGTCTGACCGTTCGCTAACTTTGGGCGAAGGTTTTCTCATTGTTTCTCTGGTTGCGTTATTTGAGTAGGTAGGTTGGGATTCTTCTTGCATGTTGTCTTCTTTTGACCGTGGTTAGTTGCTGCATGTTGCCTCTAGGTTGTTTGTTAAATTTTTTTTATTGCGAAGGTATCTACTGTTGTGTAGAACTGTTTGTCGACGACGTTTGATTACACTGCAGGCGATGATGAAACGTGAAAACGATTGCTGTTTCTGTAAGTGTTGTTTACCAAAACCTATATCTTGGTATGGCGACCTCACGGTTGCAGCCAGGGGTTTTGAGTACCACTTCAAAAATTGCAGTCTTGAGCCTTTTTAGCTGCATGACTGCGATCTGATCTCAGTCCTGTACCTATGTGGTCTCCACTTTTCCTGTTCGTTATTTGGCAAATTGATGTTGCGGTCAGTATCCAGCCAAGAAAAACGAATCCTGCTACTGATGTACTTGGGTTACTTTTTCTTGGTTGAATACTGATCAGCGTTCAATCAGTCTATAGGCGATGATGATAGTATTCTAACCAACGCGTATACATTTCCTTGGCCGACATCGTGGCAGGGCAACCACATTGAACGTGTGACTGCAGCCATTTTGATTTCCTGGTATCTCTATTGTATACATATATCTGAGCCTCATTCGTTGCCATTATTTATGTTTTTCAGTTGGTTTTGACGTGTTAGTGAAACTGTAGGTTAAATGACAAATACACGTACGTCTATGTACTATTTTTTGCACGTATTTATCGCGTGTGTGTTACTGTTGCTATTTCCTAAATCAGGACCTGCGGATACTACATATAAAAGGTTCGTCAGCAAATCATGTTAGCTACCAACTACCATCTATGTGTGTCTGTATCAATACGTCATAATTCTAATAGTGAAATGATACTATTTCGAATGCCAATATAGAATCATGGGTAGCTGCATTTTTTGGACTAACGGTTGTTTGAAATTGTTCATATCTATTCAGCCGGCATGAGTTGAATCTTATCCAAGTAACTAGTGGTGTCATTGATTGGAATCTTTCCACTGGGTAGACTATTGCAATCTTCATTTGCTAATAGTGATACGGGATGTTTAAGATATTGCCCTGTTCTAATATTCCCTTCGAATTCCTTTTGTTGTGACAATGGTCTAGCAATACGTCTAGTGCAGACTGTTGCACAAAGACTCTTGAAACAACAAAAGGAATTTGAAAGGGCGATCAGGCGGATTTCACTATCCTGAACGTCACGTGTCAATATCATCGACTGACGATTGCGGTATACTTCCGAGTGGAAATATTCAACTGGATGACACAACAATATTCGGGTGCGGAGCAAAAGGAAGCCTCACAGAGCAAAACTTGTCTGGGTACAGGCTTCGCGAACAACGAAAGATTGTTTCACCAAGTTGAAAGTGGGACGCATTGTTTCACACCAAATAGTGTTAGCCGATAACTATTGTTTCTGCATCAGTATGTAGTCAGGTCCTAATTCTAATACTATCCATACTTTTGCAAAAGAGTGAGAATCTTATCCAAATGAACTCTCGTGTCATCGATTGGGATCTTTCCACCCGGCAGAATATTGCACGCTTCATTTCCTAATATTGATATGAGATGTTTAAGATATTGCCCTGTTCTAATTCACCCCTCGAAACCTTTTCATTGTGACAACTGTGTAGCAATACGTCTGGTCCAGACCTTTGCACAAAAGCCGTTGCAACAGCAAAAGGAATTCAATGGGCCTCGTAAATGGGTCTCGCTATCTTGAACATCGCGTCTCAACATTAGTGACCGATGCTTGAAATGTACTCCCGAGTGGAAAGAGCCCACTCAGTGACACAACAATATTCAGGTGTAATGTTGTGTGCACAGAAGTTTTAATTGATGCACATAAGTTATATGAGTTGTATCTTACGCAAGTAAATAGTCGTGTCAACGATTGGAATCTTTCCACTCAGTATAATAGTTCAATCTTCATTTGATAATATTGATAAGGGATGTCTAAGATATTGCCCGGTTCTCATCTTCCCCTCAGATTCCTTTCGTTGTGACAACGGTCTAGTAGTATGTCTGGTGCAGACCTTTGCACAAAGACTCTTGACACAGCAAAAGGGATCTGAGGGGGCGATTAGACAGGTGTCACTATCCTCAACATCGTGTGTGTGGAAAACTATAAGGGGGGTTGAATAGTTTTACCAATTAAAACTTCCTTTTAAACTATTTAGATCGACTTATGTCAATCTATTTGGTTGTGTGTGTTGGATGTTGATAAACAAGCATATAAAGATATGTAATGAAAAGATAAGAGTAAGAAGCACAAAACCACAACGCGAGTATTTATAGTGGTTCGCTACAAGGACACCTTCCTTGCCCTACTCCACCCCCGAGTCACCTACCTGGAGTTCATAAACACTACACCAATCTCCTTATGGCGGAGAAGCCTTCACAACGCCGCTAACCTTTTTCCAGACAAAGCTAAATACCGAGTTCTTTCACACCAAGGCGAACCACACCAAACACAACGTCGCTTACCCTTTATAAGGTACTAGGCTAAGTACCTAGTTCTTTCACCCAAGGTGAACTACACCTTCACAACATCGCCTACCCTTTATTAGGTACTCGGCTAAGCACCTAGTTCCATTGCAATGGAGGAACTACTACCACACTACACCAACGACTAATCCCAAAGGAGATCTACTCCTTTACAACATTAGCAAGGACATCAATATCCTTGGATCTAATGCTAGTCTATCTAGTACATCGAAACACACCATATCGAATGTACATCTAAGGGACCTTTCACTAATGCCTTTGACTAGATCTACAAGACACCTTTCACTAATGTCTTGTGTCTTCACTTCTAAGCACCTTTCACTAATGCTTCTAGTCTTGACTTCTAAGCACCTTTCACTAATGCTTCTTGTCTTGACTTCTAAGCACCTACTACAAGTGCTTATGCTATAGACGATAGATACCCTTCACTAATATCTTCGTCTTGACACTTGAGACATCTTTCACTAATGTCTTCAACACTACACTTCTTTGAAGAAAGAAAGGAATCATCAACAAGAAGACTTCAAGAGCCTTGATGATGAGGAAGCATGGCAACTCATGGACTCGAGCTTGCTCGACTTCAAAGGTGGTGATCTTGCCTTTAAGAGGAACCTAAAAGATCACACAAAACAAAACTACAAACATAGATCTCTTGGATCCGAGGTTAGTGAGTTTTAACTCGTGGAGAAAGTGTGTTAGAAAGGGGTTAGAAATAATGAATAAATGGCTCACTATTTATGTGAGGAAAATCCCATCGCTCCCCTGATCCCACGGATCCCTACCACAAGGGATCCGCTAGCACAAAGCTAGGGATCCGTGAACGCTCTTGTTTGCCCATGGGTATTTTGGTTATAGGTCATGGGTCATGGCCTAACCATGGATCTTTGGCTAGATACAATGTATCTTTGAGTGCAATGCACTTAGTCACTTGGGTATGGGTTGATCCATGGGTTATGGATATTATCCATGTATGATATAAGCATGGTGTCATGCAATGGGTTATGGGTCAAGATCCATGGGTTATGGGCTTTGGGTTGTACCCAACTACATTCAATGTATTTGCCCAATGGGTTGTGATACTTAAGTTTCTACCCATTTATATTACCCAATATACTACATATTAGTTATGTGTATATTATACCCAATTATGTAAACACTAGTTGTTGTACATATGTATTCCTAAATCATAAAATCACTTATACTTGTTTTAGTGTTTATGTGAAAGTGTGAATATGTTAGAAACTATTAGTTCAAACCATTTACGATTTTATTTGTTTGTTAACATGATTTTACGCTTGTTATCGACAAAACATTAGAAGATCGTAAAATATAAATAAACGCTTTTACGGCTTATTTGTATTAACAATCTCCCTTTTGTTGATGACAAAACATAAAATTATTTTAAGGAAAAGCTAAAATTGTAAGAGTTTGAATTTGTAGTTTTATTTTTTTCCTCCTTTTGTCGAAACAAAAGTGTTTGAAGAAAGCAACACATCGCTTTTTAAGAAAAACATGTGAAAGAATTGAAAATAAAAAGAAATAGAGAGCAAGTAACTGAAAGGATCTCGCCTTTACTCCCCTTGACGAGTCCATCCCTATGTTGTGCGCCAAGAAAGTGATACTAATCTAGTTTGTTTGCAAGTAAGTTTGCAAAGATTTCGCCTAAGTGACGAATGTGCTCCCCTCGATGATTGCAATTTTGCAAGTAGATGTCACGAAATGTAAACCTAGTATTGCAAGTAATTTGAATGTATTGCTTTGACATAAAGCTCCCCTAGCTTTAGGATGTCAAAGTCTTCATGTAAATTGAATAACTACAAAACAAAGGTTAGAAATCAAGTATAATACACAATTTCCGCAAATGTGGTCCAAGTTAGTAGAAAATAGCTTTCTCTCACGGATCCCACGGTTGCCCTCTTAGTAGGGATCCGTCTAGGCAGTCGAGGATCCGTAGTAGCAGATTAATTTCAAAGAAATGTGATATAACAAGTAGTGTTATCACAAAATGAGATATGAATACAAGGTAATCATATGCTCGAAAAATAACAAGTAGCATGTAATTCCATTTAATAAAACTAGAGTTATGATATACATGACTCTAAAAACTAAGAAAATAAACAATACATGACTAGGAATTTCTAGACCAACTAACGCTTGATGCTAGGACACCACTAAAATTCTCTAGCTCAAGTTTTGTTTAGGTTTAATCTCGTCGAAACATTCGAGGAGATGATAGAACATGAAACGTTGGTCTTCTAGTACTTCATGTATCAAACTTTCAACATGTTGACAATGATAGCAATCTTTGTCATGGCTAGGTAGTGGTGGTGGAAGAAACGAGATGGCTTGATGCGAAGGATCAAGTGAAGCGGCTCAGGAGCTTCAAACGATGGAGGATTGGTGGAGGCGCATTCGAGAATGGCTCACCAAGAATGATGGTGGTGGTAAAGAAGTGTCAACTTCCATATGGTCGGGTGGTCGACTTTGATAATTTCTCATAATCCAAATAGGATTATATGATCGAGACGGCGAAAAGGAAGTTTGAGCAAGTGTTGACTCAACACCTTGATTTTGAACCATTATTCCTCCTAATGAGGAGAATTTTGTCGTGAAGCGGATGAGACGGCCTAGAGGCAAGTCCTCTAAATTGTAGAGGTGTGGTGATGATAGTTGTGAAGTAAATGAAATAGCTCTAGGAACCAATGGTGATGGTTTAGTGGAGATGATATTGTTTCGCCTAGGAGGTATGGTAGTGTTTGGCATTGGTAGTTTTGTGGGTACTATCCTTTTAGGAATTGGTTTGATTGGATGATGAAGGATTCTATCATTTATTGGCTTGACCGAGATGATTCGTTGAAGAGATTTCGTGTACAACACGAGCCTTTTTATGGGTGGTTCTTTGGTGGATAAGTTACTACTGGGGTTTTCCTCATGATGAGATGATTTCAAGAAGTTGCAAAAGCTGAAAGTTAGGATGAGAGTGATGACTATGGAGGTCCTAACAAGGTGTTTTATAAAGCAAGAGAATTGGCAAGTGCATTCAAGCCTTAAGCCACTAGGATTCATTGGAATGTGATGATTAACATGCACAAGAGTCAACTTCGAGTTTACATCGATCTAGGAACTCATTTAAGATGAGATGGAGTGTTTGAGTTAGGAAGATGAGTTGAAGTGATTGTTTTAGCAAGATTTGACCTACATCGTCATCCGGATCCCACTTCCTCCTCGAGAGGATCCGCTCTAGGCTAATCCTAGGATCCCTTTCAGAGTTATGAAAGAGTGGAAATGATGTTTCTAAGATTTAAGACCTATAACATCTTGAGTGTTTCAGTTCTCCTAAGTGTTTTAAATGAAGGGGTGCTCAAGTACTTGAGGGTAATGAATGATGTAGCTAATGATTGTCTTTTATGAAAGGATTTGGAACTTTCAAAGAGTACCAATGGATGAGTAAGGATGACACTAAAGATGAGAGTGTCAATTGAAGCTAAGTGATCCTAGAGATTAGGTTGTGACTTAGGATAGTGTTTTGAAAAATATCCTAGAAGCTTTGAGATGAGAAAATTAGAATTTGATCAACTTTGATCAATTTTGAGGTGAGGATGATTTATGATCAATTTTGCCATAATTGAAAGATTTCAAAGACTAAATAGAAAATGAAGTATGAGTTTGAGAGCGGAAGAGTAATGGATTAAAATGAAACGGTAGATCTACAAGCATTTTAGAGTGTGATCTAGGTGTGTGAGTTGGAAGGATCAACCTATCTTGATAAGGACTTAATTTGCCTTAAGACACTATGTTTGGCTTAGTGTGAGGAGTTCTAAGGATATGTTTGATATATAATGCTTGCAATTGCATTTTCGCTTGCTTCGGATCCCACGGTTCCCTAAGTGTGGGATCCGCTCAGCACAAACATTGGGATCCGTCCATCCGCTCGCAGAACCTTTACTAAAGGCATGCAATGATCTTGACAATGCATTATATTCCAAGATTAATAAAAACGGGTTTTAATACTTAGATATCAAATGTAAGATGTTTTATTTCATAAAGGAAATAGGATTACATTGATAAAGCACGAGTAGAATAGAATTGATCCTATTTGAATTACTACTAAGTTCCTTGAGTGTTTTTGCTAGGAGAATCATTATGTGATTGATGAGTGTTGGTGGAATCAAGAATGAAGAAAGTCTTCATGAGAGATATGTTTAGCGGTTCCATCATCTTGTTCACAAGTACGTACAACGGACTTTGAAATTGAGGATGGAAGTGCATAACATTATGATAGAGGCGTGTCAAGAACATTCCATAAGGGATGAGTTTATTCTTGGAGCCTTGAAGATTTGCAACTCGCCTTGTAAGAAGTAGGGGAGATTGTATGGTTGTTGTGTTAGCAAACAAGACAACATGTGAAAGCACAACAAGCATGAAGAATTTCTCGATTTCTAAGGCTCCAAACATTTTCACGTAGGATGAGTGCAAGAGGCTTGTAATCTTCTTGGATATCCCTTGTAAAGATAATGTTTGGATCGGAGTAATATGGTCGAGGTTTGCATATTATGCGATTTAAATCTTCCGGAGAGGTATGTGTGAACAATATGGGCTATTTTCATCACGAAAGTTGAAGAGAGAATCAAGAGACCAATCTTCGTGAAGGCACATTGTCCATGATTTGAATCCGGAGGATGTGAGCAAAATGCCCAAGGGTTAGAGTGAACTTTGGTTTTGATATAAAACCAAAGAGATAGAGAGCGATCCTCGTTACGAACGAGTTCGACTTGACGGAAGAATTCCATTATGAACCTTGGACATATCTTCTCGTTGATTTCAAGAAGACATTCTAGTCCTATGGCTCGGAAGGAGGTATTGATACCTTCTTCAAGTTTTAGAGAGGTGTCTACAATACGTCCTTCATGGAAGTGACGGTTTTCGAGATTATTGAACCCACGGACATGATTGCCGGTGTGTTGGGCTCAAGGAGATGGTCGGAGGTAGACGCTAGTGAGTGAAAAATCAAACTCATATTCATGCGTCATAATTGAACCTATAGAAATGATAAGTTAATGAAAGAACATGTTTGTGATCAACCTATGATAATCTAATGTTTTACTAGATTTTATTAACAATGGTATTTAACACTTTTAACTTACTCAATGTTTTGATTTTCTAGTGGATTTTTAGTCTTGCATGAAAACTGCTTTCCAAGAATCTGGATCCCACGGTTCCTTTACAAAAGGGATCCGCTAGTATATCTTCCGGATCCGTGGATCTCGTAGTAGCGTAAATAGATTTGATAAAATAAAGGTTTTATGCTTTTATACCACTAAATATGTTTTATCCTACATTTTCTTTTAGCATGCATACATGACTTCTAGTGTATCACGAAAGAATATAAAACATATAAATCAAAAGAAGTGACAAACACATTATGATAATAATAACCTAGATAAACTAGATCATTAATAATATTGCATTTCAATACTAAGGATGATACAAAGGATTGGGTATATAACCCCAATATAGATTAACAACACAAAGTAAATGTCTCCGTATGTAAACTTCATCATAGGGAACACAAGTGTGATGAGTGTTAGAGCGATGAGCACGAGTGCGATGTAAACCATGTTGATGATGGATCTTCTTGGTTTCGATTGAGATGGAATGAGGAGGAAGATGAAGTTTTAGAATGAGAGGAAATTTTTGAAATTGGAAGATTTGAAAAAAAAATGAGGGTTTGATGAGATGGTCGACGGTGGGAGTATTTATGGGGAAGGAGGAATTTTGAGATTTGTGTTTTGTTTTATTAGAAGATATGATTTTTGGATTAAGTGAGATAAAACACAATTTTTAAAAACCATGATTTCTAGACGGAGGAGTCACACATATGTGAGAAAAAACTTTCTAATGAAGCTATATGTAAAACATGTGTAAATACGAAATCTACTCAAATAAATGCCTAACAAATAACACTTATTTATTAAACTAATATCATTTAGATATAAGTGGAAAGTCATACCTTGAATGCACTTAGGAATGTCTTTACAAATGACACAACAAATGTCACTTATACGATTCCCGCTCCTTTGCGTTTAAGATACCTTCTTAAGGAAGGTATTCTTGTTACCAAAGGACTCCTAAAGCTTGGTGGGTATGAGCTTTGACTAATCAACATAACAAGGAAGATTAGTACAATTAAATGAAAAGGAAAATAAGAAAAATGTTGTTATCAAGTCAACATCCAAACATATAGTTTTATGAAGAAAAAAAAACATGGTGTTTGTTTTTATGAAAAACCTTCTTTGTAGTTTTCAATTAACTATGGATCGTATCAAGTTTTTAAAGTATAATATACTTCAAAAAACTTGGTAACGAAGCTCTGATGCCAATTGTGGAAAACTAGAAGAGGGGTTGAATAGTTTTACCAATTAAAACTTCCTTTTAAACTATTTAGATCGACTTATGTCAATCTATTTGGTTGTGTGTGTTGGATGTTGATAAACAAGCATATAAAGATATGTAATGAAAAGATAAGAGTAAGAAGCACAAAACCACAACGCGAGTATTTATAGTGGTTCGGCTACAAGGATACCTTCCTTGCCCTACTCCACTCCCCGAGTCACCTACTCGAGAGTTCATAAACACTACACCAATCTCCTTATGGTGGAGAAGCCTTCACAACGTCGCTTAACCTTTTTCCGGTACAAAGCTAAATACCGAGTTCTTTCACACCAAGGCGAACCACACCTAACACAACGTCTCCTACCTTTTATAAGGTACTAGGCTAAGTACCTAGTTCTTTCACTCCAAGGTGAACTACACCTTCACAACGTTGCCTACCCTTTATTAGGTACTAGGCTAAGCACCTAGTTCCATTGCAATGGAGGAACTACTACCACACTACACCAACGACTAATCCCAAAGAAGATCTACTCCTTTACAACATTATCAAGGACATCAATATCCTTGGATCTAATGCTAGTCTATCTAGTACATCGAAACACACTATATCGAATGCACATCTAAGGCACCTTTCACTAATGCCTTTGACTAAATCTACAAGACACCTTTCACTAATGTCTTGTGTCTTCACTTCTAAGCACCTTTTACTAATGCTTCTAGTCTTGACTTCTAAGCACCTTTCACTAATGCTTCTTGTCTTGACTTCTAAGCACCTACTACAAGTGCTTATGCTATAGACGATAGATACCCTTCACTAATATCTTCGTCTTGACACTTGAGACATCTTTCACTAATGTCTTCAACACTACACTTCTTTGAAGAAAGAAAGGAATCATCAACAAGAAGACTTCAGTAGCCTTGATGATGAGGAAGCATGGCAACTCATGGACTTGAGCTTGCTCGACTTCAAAGGTGGTGATCTTGCCTTTAAGAGGAATGATGAGTGTCTAAATACTCATCATTTTTGTATCATTTAAACTGCAAAACATCCGAAACACTTTCGTAAATGCATCAAATGATAAAATATCACAAATAAGTGTTTTATGTGTTTTAAATGCAAAATATCAAAATCTGTGAAAACGATAAATTTGCATAATTGGCGCTTTAGTCCCCAAGTTTCTAAAATTGTCAAAATAGTCCCCGAGTCAAAATTTCAAAAGAAAAGTCACCAAAGGTCCTTTTAAAATCAAAAGTTGTCAAAATAAGTCCTTTGGTGAAAAATATAAAAGTTTGAGAAAATTACAAGTTTGGTCCTCCAACTTTGAAAATTGGCAAAAATGGCCCCTGGAAAATTGAAAAATGGCAAGTTTAGTCCTTGTACTTTTTAAGATTGTCACTTTCAACCCTTGGATCAACTTTTCAGAATTGGCAGCCTAGGTCCTTGAATTTTCAGGATTTACACATTAGGTCCCTATAATTATTAAACCTTAAACCCATTTTGACCCTGCCACTTAACCATTCGCCCTGTCAAAACCCTTTTGGACCGCTTAAGTCCGTCGGCCAAACACCCAGCTTGCCCGCCCACTTTATCTCCTCCCCAACCAATTGCTGCGCTACCGCAACCTCTCACCCATCACCCTTATCCTCGCACCCTTATCACCTCAACCCTCATCATCACACCTCTCACCCCTAGTTGCGGTTTTGAGACCCTACACTCAAATTGCCCTTTTCCCGCCAAAACCAAGTGAATGGCCAAAGTCCACAAAACTCTCCCATTGGCTCTGGAATCAAGTGGGATCCTCTCAGAAACACGTGGCAAGGCTTTTGGAGCTATAAAAAGGAAGAGAGAAGAAGCAAACAAGAGTAGTTAGTTTTAGTTTTTCACAATGTATGTCGATTTGCAGCTTATCTTGTCTTAAATAATTTTCATCTGTATTTTTAAGCTTAATTGTATCAAACAATAGTATTTAAGTGTGTTCCAACTCATTTCAAGTTTGAATTCAAGTTAATGTTCAGTTTCCTCATTTTATGTCCACTGTTGAGATTTTGATTTTCAAACTCCTGTGTTTAAACTTTTAACAGCTTAGTTTCAATATCAAACAAGCTTATAGAAGCTTATTAAAGCTTTGTGCAAGCTTAAACTTCAATTTCATGCAACTTTAGAATTTGGTCAAAATAAGTCAAAGATGGAGCAAAAGTGATGCAGAAAGGGTAAATGTTGATTCAGACATGAATGTGGGTTGATTTGGAAGCAGGGGGTTGGATAAAATAGGGTAGTGGTTCATGGTTCACTGTTGGCAAGCCATAGTGGCTAGGGATCTTTGTAAGTTATTTTCACAAGCTATTGCATACAATGTATTTCTAGTGATAATCTGTTAAAACCTGTTTAGATAGATGTATTTAGGTCTGGTCAAGTTAGTTTGATCATGATTTATGCCTGTTCAGTCTTTGGATTAGTTTTTGTTTGCAAATCAGTATAATGAGGAGTGTTTGATTTACCGCACTTTTCGCCTTAGGAGGGTAGTCGTGGTTGCTTAATATTGGTTCATGTTTGTTAAGTATTTTTGAGCTCATTGAGTCTTAGTTTGGTCTCAAAACCACCAAATTCAAATCTTAGCTAAATCTTTCTCACCGCTCCATTGTGTGAGTTTTGGAATCACAGATCCTTATTTTGTGTTTAGAATTGTTAAATACTGCTTGCATTGTGCTTGTTCATTCATATTTCATCAACATCAGTCATAAAATTGGATTCAAAATCCATTTTGGTCAAAGTTCATCAATGTTGTCAAAAGTCAAAAATTAGAAAACTTGTTTTGACCCCAATTGCAAGGATTTTTCCTTGACTCATTTTTAAGTCAAATCAAGTGAAATTTGTTACTTTATAAACTTCAGTTGGTGTTCTTTCTTATCACCATTTTAGTATAATTTTACAAATTTTTTAAAGGTTTCAAAACTGCTTCTCAATAAGCTCCTATTTGCCCTGCTTCAACTCTCAGTTGATACTGAGTTTTTCTCAGATTGTGCAGCCTATGCACATAGCTCATAAGAGCTGGTCTAGGTCTGATTTTTGGTGTGCTTGATCTCAACCAGTTCTTTTCTAAGTTCCAATTTGTAGTATTTAGTTTTAGCTTCATATGTGGCTTGTGCTTATGCCCAAAGTAGGTCAATGAATCGTTCTACTCAAAAGCTCAAATCTTCAATCGATCAAACTTGCATATCGCTGGTTGTAGCTTGTTGATTTTAGTTGCATTTGGTCAATTTAAGCTTATTAGAGCTTCGCTTTGGTTTGGTGCTTTTTAGTTTCCATTTGCTTATTCAAGTGCTTATTCCAATAAGCACTTACACATCGATCCCATTTTCTTGTACACAAGCACCTATTTTTCCATTTTCCTAGATTCCAAATATAATTTTAGAGTTTTCCTGAAATTTTCAGATTTTTCTAAGTTGATTCGCTATTTTTCTTAATTTAAATTAGTTTTTAAGTATTTTAATTAGCTTTTAATACAAAAAAATTAAGAAAAGGTTCAAAAATAATTTTTCATTTTATTAAGTTTAGATAAATATAAAAGTCAAAAAGTATTTTTCCATATTTTTCTTAGTTTATTTTGTAATTTTTAGTAATTTAATTAGTTTTAATAGTTTAAAATTCATAAAAATAGAAAATATTCGTAAAAATACAAAAATAGTTTTGAAAATTCTCTTTTGATATTTTAGACTTTTCCATTTCATAATTTTATTTTTCTAGCTTTATTTCCTATTTTCTTGTATTTTAGGTAATTATTTATTAGTTAAAATAGTTTTAATTAATAATAATTAGATAATTAGTTATAAAATAATTTTCTTTTTCTATAAATTTTCTTTTATCATTAGGATTGTAAAATGTATTTTCATATTTTTAGGCTTAATATTGTGTAAGTTTCACGTTTTTATTTCAGACGTCACGTAGTTTTAAATTCGAGTTTATAAAAACATAAAACAAAACATCATTTTAAATATAGTGATAGCGCTTTATTTAATAGTTTTTATCTTTTAATTTCCTTTAATTTGCATTTAAGCCCCTGTAGTTTATGGGCTTTCTTTAGGTATAGATCAACCACAATCTTTTCCTGCTCAAATCCTCTCGATCACTTTACGTTTGACTATTCTCGCGCATGTTCGTTGGGACATAACGACCGGGAAACACTATACTCCCGGATCTTCATTGAGTTCGTTCCTCGAGCCTTTTAAGCTTGTTACGGTCCGCCATTCACAAGTGGCGACTTGTGTGATAAAGCTCGAATGTTCGGGAGCGATCAAATTTGGCGGCCATTGCTTGGGGAGCGATGCTAATAGTCTTACGTTTAGCGATTAGTGATTTGACATCACTCCTTGTTTATACCATCTATATAATCCAAAACCCAAAAGATTTTCATTCTTTGTTTTACAACATGTTTTGCAAAACACCAAAATATTCCTCTTTACCCTCCTACCCTTTTTGATTCTTTATCCCTTTACCCTCTATACATTTGATTCTAAACTTCTATTCTCATGGAATCTCTCGACTCACGATGAATTCGGGACGGTTTAAAAGCTTCAGACTTTATCACAAATGTCAAGAATTCGTGTTGTTCGTGATGATCCATTGATTCTGCGTAGGGAAATAGAACTAGAAACCGGGGTGACAAAGGACCGTGTACTTCCTCCGATAATGGAAGTGCTAGATACGTCCAACCTACGGTTATCCAAAGATCTAATCCTCAATTGCTCCTAAGCCGCCTAGAATTGATCCCGAACTTTCACGATTTACGGTTAAAAGTAAACATGCGAATTTAGACCGGTGACCAAAGAAGAATGACTTGCCTAATCTTCACGCTTCTCAAGAACCGTAACCGGAGACCATAACGAAGTGGTGGAAATTGCTAGCTCTCGAGCACACCACTTGTCCCACCTCCGGATTTTTCAAAATGTTCTTCGAGACTTAATAGTCATTCGATCACCATGTTGGTTTTGTTGATCCTTTGAATAAACCGATTCTTCTCATAACTCTCAAATAGAATCGCTTATTCCTTGTGTCGGTTGTGGTAAGCCTCTTTATGGTTCACCACGTCGTTGGTGTACGTGTGTACAATGTGGTAATGATATTCTTAACGGAGTTGTTTGTTTTGTGGTTCGAGGAATTCATTTGATTATGATCCTAATCGAACTCATTTAACGACCCCAAACTTTTCCAATTACCCACCACACCGACTTATCTTAATATAACCAACATAATCATTGTGAATTTTGTGGAGGTCCTCACCAAGGATTTGAGTGTCAACCGAAACGCGTTTGTCTATGAACAGTTTTCGGTGATGCTCGTAACTTTGGTTATGACCAATATCCATATGATTCACCAAACCACCCACAACAATCATTTTGTTGTGAGCTCCTGGAGGTCCCCATTTCACTCGATTGTCAAACAGGAATCCATTTCCTTGTAACAATTACGACTATCCATATCACGACCAACCTCCATAAAGGCCAAATAACTCAAACTCCTCAACAAACCCAACAAGACACTTATCTAGATCTTCCGGAGTTAGTGAAAGAGGTGAGGAGTTCAATAAAACTGCTTCATAATGTTCCCAAGATTTCTTGTGTATATTGTGGGGTCCTCATGATGATTATCAATGTCAACCTTCCGGCTTTGACAAATCTCCTCCCACAATATCCTGTCATTAAAATTCACATGAGAAATCCATGGAAGAATTGTTAATCAAGATCAGTCACTAAAATAAATTCCCAAATTGCTTTGAAAAATCATGGGGAATCAATTGCAAAGAAAAAGCAATGAGATCTAGCTCTCGCTTCGTTTATTCTCGATGACATGATGATGAAGATACACTTGATTCATCAAGTTCATCGATGATATCCCAGCAGTTGAGATTGGCCTCAAACAACTGCTATCACACCCAAAGCTCCCACTCACTCTCTCGACCATGGGGACGAGCATCTTGACACTTGTTCACGAAAAGGAATCGGACGAATTCATAAAGTCTAGTGTTGAGAACCTTGTCCCAATCCCAAGAGAGTCACAGGGAACTCTTGATCATGTGTGTGATATCCTCCTCCTCTTGTCTTCCAAAATGATCATATTGAGATGTTCTCCGATTCTAATGATAACAATTGTTATCTTGTGGAGACATCGTTTATGGAAGATTTACCTTCCGAGCTTGTTAGCTTAGAAGAAGAGAATGATGAAGTTATCGACATCGAAATCAAAGATGAAGCACTTCGTGCAACATTACCGAATGTCGGTCTTCATTTCTAAAATCGAGGCTTTCAAGAAAACCTATTTCATCTCCTATCCCCATTAAGGATAGTGACATTCTTTCCGATGATTCTATTCCGGAAATGAAAGCCTTATGTTTTGATAAAACGGGAGAGAAGATTAGTGGCGCATCACTCTTCGCCTCATAATTCTCTCCCGATTATGAATCATTTACATTGGAGGAGTTCACCGGTGAACCCACTCATATCAATTCGAATATGATTCATTCACCTTCATGGAGTTCTCGATGAACTCACTCATATCATATCTCCGCGGAGTATGATAACTTCCATTTTGATCTAGACACACCCATAGTATGTCTTGATCAAGTAAGCTTAACCGAGGAGATTCATGAAACTATGAATTCTCCTATCGAGGATGAAGAGTTAGTCATGATTTATATCATGATTTTCTTTCTTTTCTTCATATATCTCATGGCTTCTCCTGTTCTTCACTCCTTCTGAATGAAGACATTATCTTTGACCCGACATTTCCATGCACCATTTGTGAGCCGGTGCATGTCTGTCTGTATCTCATCGGTGTGGAACTTTCACGCACTTCAAATGTTTATCCAAACATCTTGAATGAAAGTCCGATGGAGATTGTCTCTTCCACTTACTTCCCATGAACAAATTAATTCGGGTCGAGTCAAGCTAGCGACTCGATAATCAAAAATGTGAGTATGCTACATGCGTTTTCACCCGTGTGTACCACCCTAGTGTGGGGAGATGCCCCACATGTTGTATATAGATCTAAAAATGAATGAAAATTGTAAATATTAAAAAGAGAATAATTGTTGTGTTTCTACACTTAGCTAGTAATGTTATCTTTTACGTTCTAAGTTTTGCATAAATTGGTACTTTGAATATTGAGGACAATATTCATTTCTAAGTGGGGGAAATTCGCTAATTTTGATCATAAATGTACCCTTTAGTCCCTTTTCCCCAAAATGGCCAAATTTTAAAATTTTTTAGTGGAAGTACTGTACTAAACACAACAAATGGTAATCACCCACCATGTCTAACCCACAAAAGGATTGGCTAATCCAGAGCAAACGGCTCTTGGTAAAGATATCTCAAATCCGTTGATTCGCTTGCAATTTGCCCAAAATTGTATGGTATTCATTTCACCATATCCTTAAAAGTGAAGAGTTGGCTAGCCCGCAAGTTTATGGCTTGTGGTAAAGGCAGTAAAACCATAATTGGTAATCGACTCACCAAAGATAATATTGATAATTTATCTAAGAGTTGGCTAGTCCGTATAAACGGCTCGTAAAGACAAATCAAATCCGTTGGAAGTCGGTGATTTGCTCAAAATCATTCGTTATCGGTGTACCAAGGTTCTTACTTGAATCGAAACATTTGGCTACTCCGAAGTAATGGCTTTTGGTAAAGAGATGAAATCCATTAAATTTTTCTCAAAACATTGCTAGGGACTAGCAATATCTTAGTGTGGGGATTGATGAGTGTCTAAATACTCATCATTTTGTATCATTTAAACCGCAAAACATCCGAAAACACTTTAAATGCATCAAATGATAAAATATCACAAATAAGTGTTTTATGTGTTTTAAATGCAAAATATCAAAACGGTGAAAACGTATAAAATTTGCATAATTGGCGCTTTAGTCCCCAAGTTTCTAAAATTGTCAAAATAGTCCTCAGTCAAAATTTCAAAGAAAAGTCACCAAAGGTCCTTTTAAAATCAAAAGTTGTCAAAATAAGTCCTTTGGTGAAAATATAAAAGTTTGAGAAAATTACAAGTTTGGTCCTCCAACTTTGAAAATTGGCAAAAATGGCCCCTGGAAAATTGAAAAATGGCAAGTTTAGTCCTTGTACTTTTTGAGATTGTCACTTTCAACCCTTGGATCAACTTTTCAGAATTGGCAGCCTAGGTCCTTGAATTTTCAGGATTTACACATTAGGTCCCTATAATTATTAAACCTTAAACCCATTTTGACCCTGCCACTTAACCATTTGGCCCTGTCAAAACCCTTTTTGGACTGCCTAAGTCAAATCAGTCAAACACCCAGTTTGCCCGCCCACTTTATCTCCTCCCCAACCAATTGCCTGCTACTTCTCTGCAACCTCTCACCCATCACCCTTATCCTCGCACCTTATCACCTCAACCTCATCATCACACCTCTCACCCCCCTTAGTTGCGGTTTCGGACCCCTTACACTCAAATTGCCCTTTTCCGCCAAAACCAAGTGAATGGCCAAAGTCCATAAAACTCTCCCATTGGCTCTGGAATCATGGGATCCTCTCGTAAACATGTGGCAAGGCTTTTGGAGCTATAAAAGGAAGAAGAAGAAGCAAACAAGAGTAGTTAGTTTTAGTTTTTCACAATGTATGTCGATGTGTAGCTTATCTTGTCTTAAATAATTTTCATCAGATTTTAAGCTTAATTGTATCAAACAATAGTATTTAAGTGTGTTCCAACTCATTTCAAGTTTGAATTCAAGTTAATGTTCGCTTTCCTCATTTTATGTCCTTTGTTGAGATTTTGATTTTCAAACTCCACGTGTTTAAACTTTTAATGATTTTAGTTTCAATATCAAACAAGCTTATAGAAGCTTATTAAAGCTTTGTGTAAGCTTAAACTTCAATTTCATGCAACTTTAGAATTTGGTCAAAATAAGTCAAAGATGGAGCAAAAGTGATGCAGAAAGGGTAAATGTTGATTCAGACATGAATGTGGGTTGATTTGGAAGCAGGGGGTTAGATAAAATAGGGTAGTGGTTCATGGTTCACTGTTGGCAAGCCATAGTGGCTAGGGATCTTTGTAAGTTATTTTCACAAGCTATTGCATACAATGTATTTCTAGTGATAATCTGTTAAAACCTGTTTAGATAGATGTATTTAGGTCTGGTCAAGTTAGTTTGATCATGATTTATGCCTGTTCAGTCTTTGGATTAGTTTTTGTTTGCAAATCAGTATAATGAGGGAGTGTTTGGATTTACTGCACTTTCTGTCTTAGGAGGGTAGTCAGTGGTTGCTTAATATTGGTTCATGTTTGTTAAGTATTTTTGAGCTCAGTTGAGTCTTAGTTTGGGTCTGCAAAACCACCAAATTCAAATCTTAGCTAAATCTTTCTCACCGCTTTGTTGTGAGTTTTGGAATCTGAGATCCTTATTTTGTGTTTAGAATTGTTAAACACCGCTTGCATTGTGCTTGTTCATTCATATTTCATCAACATCGGTCATAAAATTGATTCAAAATCCATTTTGGTCAAAGTTCATCAATGTTGTCAAAAGTCAAAATTAGAAAACTTGTTTTGACCCCAATTGCAAGGATTTTCCTTGACTCATTTTTAAGTCAAATCAAGTGAAATTTGTTACTTTATAAACTTCAGCTTGGTGTTCTTTCTTATCACCATTTTAGTATAATTTTACAAATTTTTAAAGGTTTCAAACCGCTTCTCAATAAGCTCCTATTTGCCTCGCTTCAACTCTCGCTGATACTTGAGTTTTTCTTTATTATGCGATTTTATGCACGAGCTCATAAGAGCTGGTCTAGGTCTGATTTTTGGTGTGATTGATCTCAACCAGTTCTTTTCCAAGTTCCAATTTGTAGTATTTAGTTTTAGCTTCATATGTGGCTTGTGCTTATGCCCAAAGTAGGTCACTGAAATTTGTTCTAGCTCAAAAGCTCAAATCTTCAAATCGATCAAACTTGCATATCGTTGGTTGTAGCTTGTTGATTTTAGTTGCATTTGGTCAATTTTAGCTTATTAGAGCTTTACATTTTGGTTTGGTGCTTTTAGTTTCCATTTGTTATTCAAGTGCTTATTCCAATAAGCACTTACACATCGATCCCATTTTCTTGTACACAAGCACCTATTTTCCATTTTTCCTAGATTCCAAATATAATTTTAGAGTTTTCCTGAAATTTTCAGATTTTCTAAGTTGATTTGCTATTTTTCTTAATTTAAATTAGTTTTAAGTATTTTTAATTAGCTTTTAATACAAAAAATTAAGAAAAGGTTCAAAAAATAATTTTCATTTTATTAAGTTTAGATAAATATAAAAGTCAAAAAGTATTTTTCCATATTTTCTTAGTTTATTTTGTAATTTTTAGTAATTTAATTAGTTTTAATAGTTTAAATTCATAAAAATAGAAAATATTCAGAAAAATACAAAAATAGTTTTGAAAATTCTCTTTGATATTTTAGACTTTTCCATTTCATAATTTTATTTTTCTAGCTTTATTTCCTATTTTCTTGTATTTTAGGTAATTATTTAATAGTTAAAAATAGTTTTAATTAATAATAATTAGATAATTAGTTATAAAAATAATTTTCTTTTCTATAAATTTTCTTTTATCATTAGGATTGTAAAATGTATTTTCATATTTTTAGGCTTAATATTGTGTAAGTTTCACGTTTTATTCAGTCGTCACGTAGTTTTAAATTCAGCTTTATAAAACATAAAACAAAACATCATTTTAAATATAGTGATAGCGTTTATTTAATAGTTTTTATCTTTTAATTTCCTTTAATTTGCATTTAAGCCCCTGTAGTTTATGGGCTTTCTTTAGGTATAGATCAACCACAATCTTTTCCCTGCTCAAATCCTCTCGATCACTTTACGTTTGACTATTCTCGCATGTACGTTGGGACTTAACGACTGGGAAACACTATACTCTCCGATCTTCATTGCATTCGTGCTCGTGCGGTTTAAGCTTGTTACGGGGTGCCATTCAAGTGGCGAGTTTGAGTGATTTAGCTCGACCGTTTGGCACGCAACCAAGGAACCTAAAAGATCACACAAAAATAAAACTACAAACATAGATCTCTTGGATCTGAGGTTAGTGAGTTTTAACTCTGTGGAGAAAGTGTGTTAGAAAGGGTTAGAAATAATGAAGAAATGGCTCACTATTTATAGAGGAAAAATCCTAATGTTCCCGGATCCCACGGATCCCTACCACAAGGATCCGGCTAGCACAAAGCTGTGGATCCGTGGAACGCCTCCCTGCTTGCCCATGGGTATTTTGGTTATGGGTCATGGGTCATGGGTTGAACCATGGATCTTTGGCTAGATACAATGTATCTTTGAGTGCAATGCACTTAGTCACTGTGTATGGGTTGATCCATGGGTTATGGATATTATCCATGTATGATATAAGCGTGGTGTCATGCAATGGGTTATGGGTCAAGATCCATGGGTTATGGGCTTTGGGTTGTACCCAACTACATTCAATGTATTTGCCCAATGGGTTGTGATACTTAAGTTTCTACCCATTTATATTACCCAATATACTACATATTATTTATGTATATTATACCCAATTATGTAAACACTAGTTGTTGTACATATGTATTCCTAAATCATAAAATCACTTATACTTGTTTTAGTGTTTTATGTGAAAGTGTGAATATGTTAGAAACTATTAGTTCAAACCATTTACGTATTTTATTTGTTTCGTTAACATGATTTTACGTTTGTTATTGACAAAACATTAGAAGATCGTAAAGTAAACGTTTTTACGGCTTATTTGTATTAACAGTGTGTCAACATCATCGACTGGCGGTTGAAGTATACTTCCAGGTGGAAAGATTCAATTCGATGACACAACGATGTTCAAGCATGGAACAAAAGACTCCTTCATAGAGTACAACTTGTATGGGTTCATGCTACGCGAACAACAAAAGATTCTTTCACCAAGTCGATAGTGACAAGCTCCTCAAGATGCACGTATCGCGTACATCGTCTTATCCGAGTTCCTTTTAATAGATCGCACACGTCTTGATAAACTTCCTCTAGTTTATGTCGTATGTTGCACTTTCAATCGTTCGGAAACTTGATCTCTCCGCAACTAAAGAGGTAAAAGAAATCATATGCTTCAATTGTGGGTTCATTTCAATCACACTATGTGATTCCACTTTTGTGACTCCGTAATTTTTTCCACGCTACTTTTATTTATGTCGAAATATAGGTCAGCGTAAATGAAATATTAGTGACATCTTCTCTTGATGTTGAATCAAACGGTTTCACGTGTGCTTCTGCAGAAAGATGCTAATACAAACGGAAGCCCGGAAAGCGTACGATAGAACCTGAAACACCAGCGCTTGTGGCTGTTAATGGTCCTGAAAGCGATGACGCTACCAACGACGGTGAGAAACCTGTCTTTTATTCAGTTAGGGATTTATCAGATTATTTGTCCCATAACCATGCTGCTTTTTTAAATCTTAATGATTTTATGAGTCCTGTGATTGCCCTTAACTTTAAAACTGTAAAAATTTGCATATGTAGTATTTGCATATGTTAGACTTTAGTGGAAAACTTTTGATTTTGATAGTGAAATGCTGAACTTCAACCACTGTTCTTCGTTGTTACTACTTTATTGAACTTTATACTGTTTTTCGATGTTTGGAAGTGGCTGACTACTTGCTGTGTTGTAAGTCACAGATAACCAGAAGCGCCAGAGTACGTGAAGTAATAGCGTAAGTTGCAGCACAAGGATAGTTCAGCGAAAGTGACGATTGTGAACACAAAGGTTGACGATGGAAAATAGAGAGATGAGGAATTCATGCCCTGAGGTGGCAAACTTTGTGCGGTTCTAGATCGATCGTCGCTTCTAATTTGTTAATAGCAGTAAAAAATACATTAAACTCGATGCATACCACACCGTACTATAGGATTGACCTAATTGTTATTCGCTTAAAACAAACGGCACATACAAACCTATTTCTATCTTTAGACATACGTGTTTACTAAATGATGCTAGCACACGCGCATAAAAGAATAGTTTATGTAGTAAAATGGTTGCATTATGCCCATGCGAGGTTAACCCAAACAAGGACATTTTTTGGTGTTGGTTAGTTCCTGTCTTAAACAGATTTTGTGACTTTTTGGCTTCATGCAGGTATCGTAACTATAAAACAACGAGCGCCTATAGTGACATTGTCCATTTTTGCTGCAGCTGATTAAAAAAGGGGGCGAACCTATACCTGCAACTTTAGATTCTCTAAACTATAGATAAGGAGAAATTGTAACATGTGCACGCGTTATTAATGCAAATAAAAAAATTGTGTATGTCATTCTGGTGATTGATTTAATGTTATTATGCTTTGTCACATGATATTTCATCGAAAAAACATATTTTCTCGGGACAATTTGTAGTGTTCTCCGCTAACTGTGTAATGGTTTTCACTTATGTAACTTGAAGCTTGAGAATTTATTAATGATGTCGTTTCTAACTATTAAGTATCATGACTTGCAACAGTATATCTAAGCTATCCTACATTGTTCGTGACCACTTTAAAGAAAACCCGCCGCAGCGGGGCCGGTCACCTCGTTTAGTATATAATGCACACGCATAAGCCCTTCAAAATCCGTCTTTAATTTGCTAGTAGTGTGCAGTGAGTCTATTAACCACCACAACCACCTCCGATTCACCACCATCATCGTAGCCAGTAACAATTTCTAGAGGATTAACTCTTTCACCTTGTTTATTGCGAACTTGTTCATTATCGTTCTCGCTAAGAGTGAAGCGGTATCGAACGATTCTAGCTCGCCAATCCAACGTAGATCCTCACTTCTCGCCGCCTTCGCCACCACACCAACGTGCTCGCCGGTTTTGTTTTCGCCACCCCAACGATATGAATAGGACAAACAAAACAAGAAAGAACCGTTTCATAACGGTTATATTTATAAAAAAAAAAAAAAAAACTTTTTTTTTTCAAATTAAAACTTTACCCCTTTATAAATAATACCCCATTTTATAAAATCATTCACATACTTCTCTTTCAAACCTCTAGGCACGTTTGGTAGAGAGAAATTCAGAGAAATAAAATGAACCAGGGAAATAAAATGTAGAGAATTGAAATAGGTTGAGAATTATAGTAATTTCTATTGTTTGGTAATGATAGAGAAATTATAAAAGAAAAGAGCAAAATAACATTTCTTGTGTTTGGTATGAATAACTGAAAAATGAGAAATTGCGAAATGCTAATTGATATAACTGAGAATGAATATATCACACATTGCTCATATAGCCATTATTTGTTGCATTTGCAAGCTTGCGGAAAGTAACGTACGAGCAGTAACCTTAACACATGGGCCATCTTTTGACTATTTTAGATGTCATGAATACAACTTGCACCTTCAATCAATTAAACCAACATATTACTTAGAAAGTGCACAAATCAAGAACTCAAGACTAGAACATCTCATCATATTATCAATTCAATCCACACTGTGATGAAATTACAATAACTGAAAGTTGGCAACATGAACCCATTTCCATAATCAAAATATTCAAATACACAAAACTAAAAGTTACAGACTCCATATTGATAAATAGAAATGGGCAACTTAGCTTCAACTACATAAAACTATACATTACTAGCATTTACGTCATAAAAGCATCAAAGTAGCTTCATACAAAAGGAGTTAACTAACGTAACAAGTAGGCTTATACATAAAGAGCTAGCTCGAAGACCAAGTATCTTCACACAAAAGAGGGGTTTAAGATAATAATTACTTATAAGCATACTTCATATACCATCCTAATTTTTTTACCATTTTTTTACAAAAGAAGGGTTTAAGAGCTAGCCGGAAGACCAAGTATCTTCATATACATCTATGAAGCATACTTCCTTGCAACCATTTATACCATCCTAATTTTTTTCTCCTCGTCATACCCGAAAAGCATTTCAGCCTTTAAAGGGCATTTCCCTATGACATTTGTCGCTTCAAAAGCTTCCTCAAAAGTAAGCCCTGGTAAAGCATCAATCTGATTTTGAACTTTCTTCATCAATTCAATCTCAGACTGAAGTTTTATTTCATCACCATTAGCCATTTTACTTAAGTTCATGTTCATCTCATTGCCCATAGCAGTGATGGTGTTATTGAACATAGTGCATGATTCTGAATACATATGAGCTAAATCGTCACTCTTGGATCTCTTCGTGTTACTCTTACCATCAACACCTTAGGAGAAGGACGAACATGCGTTTGTTACTCTTACCAAAGAAACACGAAACAATCGAATACATATATTAAATCATTTTCTACTCACTTGTCATTTAGCTTCTGAAACTAAAGCTTGAGTGGTACTAGTTTTAGCGCCTAAACAATCATAACTTAGTAGCACTAAAATACATATAACCAAAGTAACTCCATAATCAAAAAACTCGAGATCATAATCCAACGAAAGGCCTAAATTGTGCAAATTTTGATTTCACATGAGTGCTACTAAGCTACAAGTGTACATGGTATATATGAAATTGTATACATCTTCTATACATAATGAATGATAATGTTTCATTCTTTAATTGACATCTCCAACTATTTCTACACTAGTTGCTTAACAAGTCAATAGCCTTTATATATAATCATTTAAACCTTTGCTTGAGGTCCATAAAATTTCGATATATATGAGGTTTGGTCCTTGAAGAAATTGTTGTGTTAATAACCCAAAACACATATACCGAAGGCGAGATAGAATGACTCAATATGTACAAGTAAAACTAAAATCAAGTATCAACAAATGAAAATGTAAAATTGCTTAAGCTAAAGAATTTAACATGTTACATCATTAACGTTTTATAAAAACTCATGGACTAAATGACACTTTCCACTATCTCATGCCAAGAATTTGCACACACTATTTCCACTATTTAATATGTTTATAAATTCAAGATTCTATTTTGTGTTAGGTGCGTATTAAGCTTATATTAGTTCAATTTTGCACGAAATGTAATGATTTTACTTTACCCAATTTAAAAAAGAAAAAGCTCTTTTGAACCCTAATTAACAAAAAAGAAAAACTTACAAATATGACGAGGATGAAATATACATATGAATTACCCGAATATCTTGGTCGAGGAGCACAATTAGTGAAGAATTAATGGATGGATGTGTAAAAATCAAAGATCGTAAGGTGGAGAAGATGAATTTCCAGGTAGTCAAAGAGGTTGGGATTCAAATTGTTTTCACAATAATGTGACTTGCACGTGATGATCTTTTTATACCCCACTTTTTTTAGCACTAGTCAAATTCTCAAATAAAATGGGCGGAGAAGTGGTTTGTGAAGAAAACTCATTTCCACACCAAATGAAGTGGAAATCAAAATACAAAGAAGGCAATTCTCGAGAATATGCACGGTTTCTCCGCTTTTTCTTTTTAGCTTACCAAACAAGAGAAATGGAACCATTTCCAATTCTCTTGCCTCAATTCCCGCTACCAAACACACCCCTACATCTTAAGCAATAAAAACATGAGTGATTCAAATTAGGATTCCGATATTGATGATTTAGAAGATATCGAGATTTTTTTACTATGTGTGTAATTGAATTGTTTATGCACGAGTTTTTAAGAAAGCCTAATTTGAATGACATTCAAAATTTATACAACGACATAACACGGTCCATGAGTTTCCGGAATGTTTGGAAGCATTGATTGTATGCATCGTGAATGGAGAAACCGTCCCGCTGAGTGGCATGGGCAATTTCATAGAGGTGATAAAAATATCCAACTATTATGCTTGAAGCCGTTGCATCATACGATTTAGGATTTGACATGCATTTTTGGGGTAGCGGGTGCGAATAATGATATAACTGCTTTGAATAATTCACCGTTATTCGACGACCTTCTTGATGACATCGCTTCAAGGTTCCGCTTCAAGTAAACTGAGTTACATTTCAAAACGGTATTACCTAGTGACGGATTTACCCAACTTGGTCGCCTTTTGTCAAATCATTCTCGATCGCATATTGGGAGAAAATGCCTTATTTAAACAAAACAAGAAAGTGCTCATAAAGACATTGAAAGAGCTTTGGTCCTCCAAGGACGTTGGCATATTATAAGCCAACCGACGCGCTGACTATCAACAAGCTACTTAAGAGTCATGTACACGTGCATCATATTGCATAACATGATTTTGAAAGATCAAAAGTTTGCGATATCCGAAATGAACGATATTTATGTTTGTCCGCGAGCAAATATATTACGGACATGGGTTGAGCGATGCGATTTACAACCGAAGAATGCAAAGAACTCTGTGATAAACCAACACACGCAAGACTTCAACGAAATATTATTGAGCATGTTTGGCAACTACATCAGCAACAACAACATTAGTTTAAATTCCGTATGTTTTTTTATTTCGCAATGTATTTTAAATTTTGTATGTTTTTTTATTTCGCAATGTATTTTAAATTTCGTATGTTTTTTTATTTTTACTATTGTATTTTGTATTTTTATTTAAATGAAATGAATTTTATTGTGTTTAAAAAATATGGAAAAGAAATAAAATGAGGGTGGGTGGGGCCCAAATGAAGATGTTTGAGTTAGTTGTGAATAAGAGGTATTTTTAAATGAGTGTGTTGAAGTGATGTGACACATGTGAGACCCAAATGAAAAGGGATGACTTAGCTACGATACCCTTCACTCTAAGACTAGAGGGCAAGGGAGAGTGAGTGACTCACCTTACCCTCACTCACTCGTGAGTCTTCATGCCCAGCCAAACATGTCACACGTGACTCACTCGGTTCAATGGAAATTAAGGTGAATGGTTCACCTAGTTGATAAATGTGCACATATATATTACCGCTTGGTTTGTATAGGTTTGTATGTGTTTTTATTAAAAAATGTGAGTTAAGGTGAGTGGAAGTGAGTTCCTTGTCCGCATAAAGGTGAGTGGAAGTGAGTGAAGAGAGAGGAGGAGAAAAGGCGATGGCTACCGAGGTGTAAGGTGAGTGGATACTCTCCGCTTGCCAAATTAACAACAAACATTTAACCACCACTATGATCATTGATGACACCGATACCAACACTGAATGATGATTAGAACCGCATAACCCATTTAGCGTAAATATTGTATGTAGTGGAAAACTTTAATTGACGACTTTTCGATATTCAACTTTAAATGGGTGGGGTTATTCATACGGTGACTATAATTTTAGCCCAACCTCTCTATAATTGTGGGTACTTTTTGTCCCTTATCCCCATCTTTTTTAATAAATAGAAATAAGTGTGTGTATATGGTATTTATTTATTAGTATTTATTTTACGTTACTTTTTATAAACTTTTTATAAATATTTTATAAACTTTTTATAATTTTTATAATTTTTATAAACTTTTTATAAAAATTTATAAAAAGGTTTATAAAAATTTATAAAAAGTTTATAAAAATTTATAAAAAGTTTATAAAAATTTATAATAAAAGTTTATAAAAATTTATAAAAAGTTTATAAAAGTAACGTAAAAAGTTTATAAATGTTTTATTGTTATTGTTTAATTAAATGGAAACAATACACTATATACATATAAAACACCGCACAAATTAAATATACCACATAAATAAATATACTATACATATAAAAACACTACACAAATTAAATATACCACACAAAATAAACTATACACAATTAAATTAAAAAAAAAAAAAAAAAAAAAAAAAAGGACGAAATGGGAGAAAGAGAAAAGAAAAGACGAAGTGGGGAGAGAGAGGAGGCCACGCTGAGATGTTGACATGCCTATGAGGATAGACCTCAGATGAATAGAAGACCCTTTAAATATATGCATGAACACGCCTTTTCAATACCGAAAGTACCAATGTTTTCCCATGATCGACGATATTCCCTATACTTCAAGGAA